>ML681996.1:41835670-42091952 GCA_007922195.1 Podocnemis expansa | reverse complement strand
CCCACCTTCTGCACTCAGAGTGCCAGAGTGGGGAAAAAGCCTTGACACCAGTATCAAACTGTTGCTCTCCAAGCAACATCTCTATACAGCATTACTTTTTGAGGACTAAGCATTATAGTTACTCATTTTTAAGTGCCGAAATTGTCCAGGGGGAAAGAATCGATCGTGGGTTTAAAGTAAGAACTGTTGCAATTGTGAACCTAGGATCAAGCTCCATCACCACAGAAATTTCAAAAGGAAGACTGCAAACCAAGCTTTCTAGAAGAGCTGACAGGATCCATTACCTGTGGAAAGTTAGGGACACCAAGATAAGGAAAGGAGTGGACCCCTCTTTTCATCAGATAGAACATCATCTGGTACATAACTACTGATCAGAAAGAACATAATATCCCCCCCCCCAACCCCGTGGTTTTTCTTCTAATTCTTTCTGCTATCTGAAAATGTTTTCCTTTTCCTGTCTGCTATAATGTTTTTAAAATATTCTCAAAATTTTCTCAGATCAGTGTATCTGCTGCTACATCCATCTCCTGTAGGGTGAATACTGGGAACTGACCAGGAAACAGAAGGAAGGAAGGAAGCAAAACCAGTTGTGCTTCTGTTTATTATTGCTGCCTGTCAGTCTTAGAGAAAAATGTCACCCATCAATTCCAGATTGGTGACATCTGAAAGTGCAGAAGACAGTATTATCCTGATATTATTTGTAATTTTAAGAACTGTATGCCCCATTCCTTCATCTCTGTTCAGATATTTTTGTTTTTAAATAAAAGCAGGTCACGATTACAGAATTAGCTGCCCCTCTGTTCCTACCCCACATGCCTCCTGTGCACTCTTTCAAGTCACAGGCTGTGTGCTTCCATTTACCTTAGGGTGGACTTTCATGATTCCCCCACTCACAAACCAGACCTCTGAGTTATATCACCAGTTTACCAACCAAGCTTTCGCAGCAAACTAGGCTTCACATCTACAAGAGACTTTTTTGGGGGAGTTATGACCAGAGGGTTAATGCTGTGATTCAGCTTCAAAACACAGAATTATTTCTTTGGAAAATAGAAAAACAATATTTAGAGAAAAGGATCATAACAAAGAGAAGTCTCCATGTACTTCATCATGCCTAGAGCTTAGCATTTTCCTCAAAGCTTAGGGAAGCAGCCCCAATTTATCACAGATCTCTTTGTTCTAGATTCAGTCTTCTTTCTGCCCTTATACTGAGACCCAGTGTGCAGATGAGCATCAAATATTATTCTTTGGAGACATATTTTAAACACAAGAGAGTTTAAATTTTAACAAAAATAATTAAAGTCAGAACCACTGAAAAGAAAGACTACAAGATATTTCCATAGAAATAATGTGCCTGGCAACCCTCTTCTGGAAAACACTACTACCTTCACTGATCTTAGGGTACACAGAAAATGAATCTCAGGTTTCTAACAGGTTACAAATGACAACCGCAGCAAAGGCATTAAAATAACTATATCATCCTAATTGTAATGCTGCTGCTAATCTAGGACACTGCAATACAATGGGAACCAGAACCTTGTTTAAAGAAAATAATAGCACATTACCATCTAGAGCAGAGGTGTCAAACTCATTCAATGTGGGTGGCCACAGTGGAGAGAAGGACACCTGTCACAGGCCATGTGTCTGCACGGGTTCCCCAACCTTTTCCCCTGCCACGTTCACAGCAGCATAGGCTCCTCTTTCGCCTTCCCAACCCCACAGGATCTCTGACACCTTCCCTTTTCCCTGCCCTGTGGGGTCCCCTTTGCCACACTGACTCCCTGACCCCCTTCCCTTACCCTGTGGTGGCAGGCAATCATCAATCACTCTCAGCCACAGGCAGGCATGGCTCCTACCTTTCCCCCTCCCCATCTACTCACTGTCAATCATTCAGCATGTTGGCCTTCGGTTGGCCTCAGTCCTGCCTGGCCTTTCACTGGCTCATTCCCCACATGGGCCTCGCCCACTTTTGCTTTTCTTATTTGTGATTAATACATTGTCAATCAGATTAGCATGCTGACTGACAGTGAACAGGTCATGTGTGGAGGTGTGGTGGCTCTCTAGGAGCCCAGCCCAGAATGCTGTGACTGAGACTCTGATTGGTTGGCAGCCTACACTAAAGCTGAGCTGGGACTACCTGGAGCACTTCCTTTGTCTCCTAGCACTGCGTGCCTCCGATAATATGAGTGAGTCAGGAGTCAGTGTGTGTGTGCGTGCGCACCTGGCCCCGCTCTGCTCTGCGCGCAGTGGCAACCTTTGTTTGCTGTTAGCTGCTGCAGATAGTAGCTCCCAGGCACAGCCCAGGAAGCAGCTCCATGGCTGGATAAGCTCCCTTGGCAGGCCATAAGTTTGACACCCCTGATCTAGAGCGACAGTGCTGGCGTTTTGTTTTTTTTAATTTAAGACAAATCTAATTGTTTTTACATGAGTTTTCCAAAATATTAAAAGTCAAACAGCATCTAGGTTTTTACTTTTAGCAGTACAACATAATGTTGTAAAAGGCTGAAGAAAAAGTGAGCTATTTTGCATACCATAGTTATTATATAATCTGTTGCACAGAATAAATGAAACAAAGAAATTTCAGAAAAATTGCTATTATGTGCCATATACAGAATTCTATAGCACAATAATGATCCTTATATCTGTCAGGAACAGAAGTGTCCTGAAGCTTTTCACCTTTCCATAACATATGAATGGCAATTCGATGACAGATCTTATTTCCCATTTGCAGATTTATTCACACACAATAAGAAATTTTTAGTCAGTTGCCATCAGAAAAGTTCACAGAAAACATCAGTTCAACATATTTGAATTAGCTAATTCTGAATTGATAAATAGGGACAGGCTCTGTTATAAAATTGAAATGTAACTGTCCTTTAATTCTTTGAATATCATACCGGCCTTGAATGCATAAGGCAGTTAATTTTGCAAGACCTTACTTCTGCCATGACTCATTCAGGAAACTAGCTGTCTGAACAGTCATTGACAATAGCTGGAATAAAGAGAACATATTTTAAAAAGCAGACTTGGATAGCATAACTTTTATTACCAATAAATGGTCAATCATTTTAAACATTATATTTTATGATGTACTGTTTTCTCCCCTATCTATTATCTTTGTATAGTGAGTGTCTTACGGCAAGGAACCTAGCACAAGGTCAGCATGACCAAATTGAATGTTATGTAAAATAAATGTAATAAGGAACTACTTCTTTTTCTATGGTATCTACACTCTACAAACCATAATAAAATCTCTGATGGATACTATTTACTATTTATATCTCAGTAGCATTCAGTAGCCCCAGTCAAGATCAGAATCAATTGTGGTAGGCTCTAGAAATGTACATAGACCCATCCTGAAGTGGGAAGAGGACACCAAAGACTAGGTTGAAGAAAAATGATACAACATGCATGCAAAGAGGTTAATGTGATAGACCTGTCCTGTTAGCTCCATTCTATTTTTTCTCTTTCATTTCTTTTTATAATGTAACTCAAATGCCCTTTTGCCTGATGACTGAATTTTTGTTTATTGTGGATTTTTTTTTCCCCGAAGTGGTTGCTCCATTCCTTGCCAGTTTGCTTCATTTCTCATTTTCACTTTGGCTCACTCTCTCTTATTTATGCCTTCTTCCTCTTCTGTGTAAATATCTGTACAGCTTATGGTCCTAATAAAGTGTTCTGTTTTTTTTAAACAGGTTTCTGCCTGTGTAACCTTCACAAAAAACACTGTATATCATATAATCACTTTAGTTTTACTTTTTAACTATGTGCCTACAGACATGGTATTCCTGTCAACTTCCAATCAACCAACCAACAACACAGACACCACTAGTCTTATCCAGGATGAACTCTCCAATTCAAGATATTAAAAAATGGCAGTACAGCTTTCCTGCCACCTCATCTACATTATACTTTTTTGCCACCTGTATTGGATTTCAGGCTGATTCACCATAACCTATATATGAAACTGCAGAGACAGCATAAATTAACCCAGAAAAATCCTGGAAAAGGCTATTAGTAAGCACCTGCCAATTTTTATTTGAGAGAAATAAAATATTTTCTCTCCCCCCCCCAAGTAACCACTCACAAGCTACTTTTCAAAAATAACTAGTGATTTTGACTGCCTATGATTTACAACAAAATAAAACTTGAGACACCATTAAAGGGGACTGATTTGTACACTGGACAGGAGAGGGATTCAGGTATCTATTTGTTTCAGGTATCTCAGTTCGGGAATTCAGAACTTCTCAGCCATCCAAAATCTCTACTGATACTTGAAAATTAAGCCATACACACATTTTAAGGTGAGATACATATACACATGTGTAAGACTTAAAATTGTAATTCAGGTGTGGAATTTGATGGCACTAATACATCTTGATTTCCACATCACACTGAGCAACAAATGTACAAAAACATTTCTGGTGTCATCTCCCCCTACAACACATTCTATCTCTCTCCATCGTTCAAGATCGTCCTCAATAGGTCAATCTGAAAAAATAACCAAAAAAAACCCATCAAAATATCAAATCACAATTCCCCTTTACCGAATCTGTAAATTAGGTAGCTTCATGATTGATAGATCAGAATCTCAGAATTTGAGTTTCCAAGTGAATTCGTGCTTCCTTGGATTATGATTGTCAGCAATCTAGGATAACAGTTTCTAACTAGCACTCTAAATATATAATGTATGGATGTAATTTTTTAAGCAAATAGTTTAAGCTCATGCCATAGGAGCTTCAGTTTTTGAAGCAAAAAAGATCTTTCCCCACTAATGACTGAACTGCATGGACCCATGATGTGTATATGATATAAATTGCAACTCTGAAAGATGTGTGCACAGAGAATCATTATATGATATGATTAAAAGACTGGAAAACATTTCTTATAGTAGTAGACTCAAAGAGCATAATTATTTAGCTTACACAAAGAGAAGATTAAGGGATGACGATCAGAGTCTGCAAATACTTTCATAAGAAACAAATATTTGATTATGGGATCTCCAATCTAGCAAAGTTATGACAAGATCCAATGGTTGGAAGTTAAAGTTAGATCAACTCAGACTAGAAACCAGGTGTAGATTTTTAAGAGTGAAGGTAATTAACCATTGAAACAGCTTACCAAGGTTTGCCGTGGATTCTCCATCACCAGAATTCTTAAAATCAAGACTGAATGTTTTTCTAAAACATATGCTCTAGTGTAGTGCTTCCCAGCCTTTTTGGCTTGAGAGCCACAAATATAATTTTTACAATCCTGAAGGGCCACCGGTCTGTCAGCTCATAAAAAAAATGAATTGACAGTTACACCATTAAGGACTATATATATTTAAAGTGAACATGTTGATGCTACCATGTGCATTCATTATTTTACACTTCCAGATTACTCAGTGTGTCACACTCACAGACACAGCAAACAGTGTAGATGAGTGGCTGTCACTACACATTGAAGCACATAGCTTGGTACTTAAGTCAAAGTGGGTGGCCTATTAAGTACAGCCCAAACCAGAAGGCACTGATTTTTAGATTCCTACCCTCCTCAAACAAGATCAGCCCTGGTTGCTCCACCAGTACCTTCCTCCTATCTCCACCCCAAAACTGCAGCCAGCCAGAGAGTTCAGAGAGTAGGCTGCCTCCTTGCTGATCTCCCATCCCCCTGGCTTCAGCAGGAAAACTACATGTATCCTGCAGCCCCATGCATGCCAGGGCTTCTACAGCCAGGGGAACGAGAGATAAGTGCTCTCCTCCCCTCTGGGCCCAGCAGGGACACTAGCACCTAGGGACCCAGGTGGAGTGTTTTGCTGTGTCCCCTACTACAGCCAGGGAGGACAGAACTAGGCTGTTCTGTGTGGTGGCAGATGACAGAACAAGCAGCAATGGTCCCTAGTTGCAGTGAGGAGGGTTAGATTGGATATTAGGAAAACGTTTTTCACTAGGAGAGTAGTGAAGCACTGGAATGGGTTACCTAGAAAGTGGGTGGAATCTGCATTCTTAGAGGTTGTTTAGTTTTGGCTTGACAAATCCCTGACTGGGATGATTTAGTTGGGGCTGGTCCTGCTTTGAGCAGGAGGTTGGACTAGATGACCTTCTGAGGTCCCTTCCAATCCTAATCTAGAATTCTGTGAGTCTCTGATGCCCTAACAAATGAATTGGCTGTGAGCAATAGCCTTTGTAAGGGTGTCTTTCCCCTAGCCCTAGGGTACAAAGCATGCATCTATATATCAAATCAAACACCTGCTGGTGGTCTGGGTTAGCTGACTCAGGCTCATTGGGCTCTGTGGTAGACTATCATGTGATCCCAAAGGTCCTGTGCCCAGGGGCCATGACCAATTCAGGGCCTCCAGAAAAATCTCATGATGCTACAGCAGGATGACTTAACTGCTGCACCCTCTGCTCTGCTGGCCAGGCTTGACATGCTTGGGGCAGGGTTTCTTGAATGAGCTAGTGATCAGTTGGTGCGAGTGACTGAACGGAGTAACAGGAGCTGCCACTGCCTCTTCCTCTCCTGGTTGTTGTTTTCTTTGCTGTTGCCCATGCTGAAATAGTTAGTCCTAAAACTTGATTGGTAAAATATCAGCTCTCTCATGGTCTGACATGAACTTTGCCTTTGGCAGAAAGTCAAAAGGGTCACTTTGCACAAATCAGATTCTTTCAACATTTATTCATCACTTATGTGATTAATTTCACATGGTTTTAAACCAGTTCTCACCATCAGATGAAATCTAAAATTCTTAATAATAGAGCAATTTTACCTCAGGCTAGGATTATTTCTTTTCAGCAAGTTACTTTCTGGAATTGTGACTATTGTCTTCCTAAAATCTTTGCTTCCACAATAGAGAACCTGGACTATAGTGGAATCAATAGGTAGAAAAAATTCATTCTGGTTATGTTTAAGAAAATTGTGGGTGATGAAAGAAAGCACTTCTTGACTGTGAACAGTTGATTCTTCTACCAGCAGTATTCTCTAGACTAGCAGAGGACACCTTTATGTAATGGTATGGGTAATATCTACCATATTAATTTTCTGTGTGGAAAAACAGCAGTTAATTTAGGCATAATGAACTGGGATATGACTTGCTTTATTATTAATGAAGTGTGTAAACAGTAAATGAAGTCTTTGTATTAATGCATTCCACTACATTCATATTTTTATTTGTGTGCGCGCGCATGGGAATGTTATTTGCACTCAGGGCCCCCAATAAATCTTAATTTGCCTCTGGTGGACCTCAGAATCAAGCTGCAAAATTGCCATAGAGGAGTTCCAACTCAGTACGCAACCCAAGCCCTGAGATCCTGCAAAGTGGAGTGTCCCAGCCCAAGTGTTTATATAGCAATTTTTAGCCCCACAGTGCAAGCCCTGTAAACCTGAATCAGCTAACCCAGGCCAATAATAACTGTGTACAAGTTCTTTTCATTTCAGAGTAGAGGTACCCTAAGAAGTAAAATGTGATCCTATAAAAGATGCAGTCAAAAAGGGTCTAGTCAAGACCTACCTGAAGCAACATCACACACTATGGAGATAGTCCTCACCTTCTTTTGAACCAGGCACTTAATACTATTCACACACTTGATTGACGATGGTTTCCTGATGGTAAAGCATCTACTTCAAGGTATAGAAAGAAAGAACGTGATTGCTTAGTCAGATACCTAACAAAGAAAAAAAGAGAGTGGAGTGTCACAGCCCCATGTGTGCCACTTTTCTAGATGATAATCACATTTCTTTCCTTTCTAATGCATGTCACAAATTGAGCTAGGTCTTGGAAAGAGTTCAGTTCAGTTCACTTTGGTGGCATAGCCTCTGTCAGAAACAGAGAGAATCTGACACAAAGTGCAGGAACCATGGGAACAGAAGGATGCTAACAAAGCCTGCTGGATCTGAAAAAGCCGGCTTTCCCCATTGTAGGGATCAGGAAGATGACTGAAGTTGATTTGACTCTGCGAAAGGAGACTAAGAAATAACAAGATCCAAAGGGGTAGCTGTGTTAGTCCAGTTCAGTAAAACAAACAAACAAGAACTCCTGTGGCACTTAAAGACTAACAAATTTATTTTTTGCATCAGCTTTCGTGGGAAAAAATCCCACTTCGTCAGACACTTTGAAAGCACCTTCAAAGCATCTGACTAAGTGGGATTTTCTCCCACAAAAGCTCATGCAAATAATAAGAAATAACAGCAATATTGATCTTTCCATGGAGTATGGGCTCAAACAAGAAGCCTGCAAAGAAGGTCTGGGAGGAAACTTGAAAAGAAACTGGGCGAAGAGACCCAAAATCCCCTGAGAAAAGGGAAGACATTCCATTCAGACCCTGATGACAAACTTGCAGACTAATGAGTTTGTCTTTCTTTCAGACTGTTTTTGCTTACCCTAGACAAGGAAGCTTTTGGTTCATCCAGAGGATTAAACAGAATCATAGGAACTGGAAGGAAACATGAGAGGCCGTCGAGTTCAGCCCCCTGCACGCATGGTAGGACCAAGTACCTGCTTAAATCATACCTGACAGGTGTTTGTCTAACCTGCTCTTAAAAACATCCAATGATAGAGATTCCACAACCTACCTAGGCAACACATTCAAGTGGGTAATCACCCTGACAGTCAAAAATTTTTTCCTAATGTCCAACCTACATCTCCCTTGCTGTAATTTAAGCCCATTGCTTCTTAATCTATCTTCAGTGCTTAAGGAGAATAATTTTTCTCCCTCCTCCTCGTAACAACCTTTTAGGCACTTGAGAACTGTTATCAGGTCCCCTCAGTCTCCTCTTTTTCAGGCTAAATGAGTGATGTGCTTTCAATCTTCCCTCATAAATCAAGTGCCCCAGACTTCTAATAATTCTTGTTGCTCTTCTTTGGACTTTCTCCAATTTGTCCGCCTTTTCTGAAATGAAGCACCCAGAACTGGACACAATACAACACTTGAGGTCAAATCAGTGCGGAATAGAGCAGAAGAATTACTTCTCATGTCTTACTTACAATACTCCTGTTAATATATCACAGACTGGTGTTTCCTTATTTTTGCTAGTGTTACCCTGTTGAGTCATATTTAACTTGTGGTTCACTATGACACCCAGATCCCTTTCTACAGTACTCCTTCCTAGGCAGTCATTGCCTGTTTTGTATATGTGCAATGAATTGTTCTCTCTTAACTGAAGTAGTTTGCATTTGACTTTACTGAATTTCATCTATTTACGTCAGACCGTTCTACCAGTCTGTCCAAAGCATTCTGAATTGTAATCCTATCCTCCAAAGCACTTGCAACCCCTCTCAGCTTGGAATCATCTGCAAACATTGTAAGTTTACTCTTAATGTCATCATTTAAATCACTGATGAAAATATTGAGCAGACCTAGACCCAGAACCAATGCCTGCAGTAACCCATTCATTATACCCTTTAAGCATGACTTAGAACTCTTGATAACTACTCTCTGGGAGCAATTTCCATAGAGTAGCCGTGTTAGTCTGTGTACAGCAAAAAAAACTAGAGCCCTGTGGCACCCTATAGGTTAACAAATTTCTTCAGACATAAGCTTTTGTGGGCTCCAACTCACTTCGTCAGATGCATGCATGCTCCAGGAGCAGCTGTCCAACCAGTTTTTGTACCTGTCTTATGGTAACTCCATCCATGTAGCTAATAGTTAAAAAACATGGCACCAGCCAAGTCCAATAATAGGAAGGTATACCCTTTGCAACATGCTGCAATACCTTGAATGCTGACTTAAAGTCTACTGGTTTTGGACCAACAGGAGAGGAGCCTCCTGCATGTACCCATGTGTATCATATTCTCCTATCAGGTTCTGGTTGGTACATGATCTTGACCTTGTTCAAGTCTTCAAGGGTGACCACCACACCCCTGAATATTCTTCTAACTTATTTGGACTTGAGGAACTTTCATGTCACGTAGGGAAGAACTGTCTTGCTGAATGCCAGCAACATGATGATGCTTCCTCTTGTTTGGATTTCCTCACTGATTTTACTTTCAGAAAATCTTTGCAGAAGTGGAGCTGTTGAACAAGGAAGTTGTGTGATGCTGAAAGACTAAGTGAAAATTGGAGAAAAGAGAAGTGGTACAGTGGGTGCGACTGACACCAAAAATCTTTCTGGTTTTTGTTGATCCTCCCCAGCTGACAAGAAACCAATCAGCATAAATTAGGAGATGCAGGAATTCCATGATTAAGGGCACTTGATGTGAACTCTTCCTGTTCTTTGCCCCTTTAACACCAATTTAGTTGCAATAACTACATCAACCTGCTTTCGGTTTCACTGTATATGATCATTTCTTTGTGAGACGAAGACCTTTTTCTGACCAAATTCATGTAGCCTCACATTGCTGAGATCTGAAGGTAGTGGTACCCTTTTTAAAGGCAATGAATCCATCAAAGAGAGCTGGAATGAACACTACCAAAAGCTTTTAAATCAAGACAACTGTGATTGATGATACTATCAATTTCAACTCTCAGTACCCAGTCTGGGAAACCCTCACCAATCCACCAACATGTGAGGAGGTCCATAACACAAATAAGCAAATGAAAAACAATCAAACATCAGGTCCTGATGGCATACCTGCTGAAGTACTGAAAGTGGAGGTCCTGATGGTATACCAGCAGAAGTACTAAAATAGGGGAAAGAAACACTGATGAACAAATTCCACTTGCTATTTCCTAAAATCTGGTATACTAAAGAAGTCCCTGCTGACTTACACAACACCAGCATTGTCCCCATTTTTAAAGAGAGATATAGGGCTGACTGTGGGCCAATCTTGGTAATGACTGAAGCATTGACCTTCTCTCCATCATTGGGAAGATTCTTGCTAGAATATTACTGAATCATCTGCTTCCTCCTGCAGATGAAGTATTCCCAGAGTCTCAGTGTGGCTTCAGATCTTCATGAGGCACCAATGACATGATTTTCACAGCCAGGCAGATCCAAGAAAAATGCCCACAGCAGCATCAGCCACTATATATGGCCTTTATTGAGCAAAGCCTTCAATTATAACCAAAATTCTGACCAAGGTCTTCAGTTCTGTCAACTGTGAGAATCCGTGGACAATCATGTCAGAGTTTGGCTGCCCAAGTAAATTACCACCACTGTAAGACACCTGAATGATCAGATGATAGCCTCCATCCTGTGCAGTGGCTCTAACTCGGAGCCCTCTGCCATCCATACTGGTGGAAACCAAGGCCATATACTCATATCAACTCTCTTTTCCATTTTCTAGTAGCTATGAAAATGCTAACTGAAGATCTTCTGTCACTGGGCATTGGCATCCAATATCAGACTGATGGCAACATCATCAACTTCTCTCACCTCTGTGCTAGAAGTAAAGTAACATTGGCAAGAATAACCAAACTCCTGTGCACAAATGATTGTGCTGTAACAGAACACTAACTGGAGAATTTACAAACAACCCTTACTGCTCATAAGCTTACAGAAGTCTAGGGCTAACTCTGAACATTGGCAAAACAAAAGTCCATTACCAGCCTGCTCCTGATCAATCATCAGACAAAGAAGGGAAGGTCTACAGTGAGAGAGGAACTGAAAAATGTAGAACACTTTGGTAGCCTTCTCTCAGAGAGTGTAAATATTGTTGTCAAAATTTAATACAGGATCCACTGTGCCAGCCTTGCCTTTGGCAGACTGTCTTGCCAGGTGTTCAATAACAATGATATATTAGAACATATACTCAACACAATTTAAAAAGTGGTGGCAATTCCAACTCTCTTCTATGGCAGCAAGACTTGGGTGACTTACAGAAAATATTTGCAAAATCTGGAATACCAGCACCAGCACTTTCTCTGAAAGACCCTCAAACAGGAGGACTGCTGCAGTAATGTTAGCATCCTCACAGATGCCAACATCTTTTGCGTGGAAGCCCTGATAATTCAGCACCAGCTGAAGTGGAGTGGGCACTGTGTGGATATGTCTGTTGCATGACTACCAAAACAACTGTTGTGCACCCGGTTCACCAAAGGAGAAGGAAATGAGGAGGCTAAAATAAACCCTCCAAAGACACTGTCAAGGAAAACATTAAGAGATGTAGCACCAACATCGCACAGTGGGAGACAGTCTCCGAAAACAGGCTAAACTGTTGAAAACTTATCAAAGAAACAAAACCCACTTTTGAGGAAAATCACCTTGCCTTGGTCTCAGACAAAAAGCCAGAAAAGAAAGGACAGAGAACTGTCATGTAGCAATCACAGCCCAACACTTCCAACACCATCTCCAACATCTGCCAATGAGTCTGTAGCTTAAGGATCAGAATTCACCATCACTAAAGGACCCATGTAATCCAAAATTTATGAAAGAGATTACCCTTGACAAAGAATCGATGATGACAGTATGCTTTCTCTTTAGATAGAGCTCCAAAGCTATCCTAATTACTACTGAGTTTATTTTTAATTTACAATTTCCACCACAATACTTGGTTGTGGATAATTAATTACATATTTCACTCTCTCTCACATTATTTATTTCAAAATTCAAACTAAGGTATTATGTCTGGAAGCATTAGGGGAACATCCAATAATTCCAGGTGTATTTTTAGGCTACTGATGCAATGTAGACTGTGACCTTGAGCATTACTGGTCTGATGACATTTTATTGAGGCACCATGAAAAAGAAGAGCATTAGGTTGAAACAATGTTGATTGAATAAGACAGGGGAAAACAAAAAGAGAAACTCGAAGGTCCTCAAGCAGAAAATGAAGCTGCATCCTTCTCAACTCTTGCAGCTCAAGTTTGTGACTCAGCATGGTTTTCTCACTAAAATGCTGTATGACGTTTGCTTTCAGAGCTAAGAATCTAATCATTTCTATTCAGTTAAATAAGTATTTCAATTCTTAGATGCCTTTTTAAAAAACCTCATTCTTTCAGTCAAAAGTTGAAAGATAAGATAGAAAAAAATCAACAGATTGTGCCAATAACAAATACTGTAAAATATGTAATTCCCCTCACCCTATTTAATTCTACTCTCCCTTTTGTCTCTAGTGAATGGCAAGGAAACAACAGCTTCAAGTACCAAGCCTAGAAAAGCTAGTGAGCAACACATAGCCAATGGTTAGAATCCAGAACTGTAAGTCACATTCTGGGTACTGTTCCCAACTCTGTACTGATTTCCTGTGTGACTAGTTTTGGGCTAGTCTGTTAGATCCAGATCCTCAAAGATATTTAGGTTAACTCTCATTGAAGGCAATGGGAATTAGTGACCCAAATACCTTTGAGGTCTGAGGCCCTCATCCTGCAACAATATGCTTAATTTCAATTTAATTTTGTGGGTTAAGTTTAGGGGGAGAGCAACAAGGGGGATGTCATGGTGGGTGTCTGCTATAGATCAGGAGGAGGAGGCGGAGGAGGCATTCTATGGACAACTGGCTTAAGTTTCCAGATCACAGGCCCTGGTTCTCCTGGGGGACTTCAATTACCCTGACATCTGCTGGGAGGCTAATACAGCAGTGCACAGGCAATCCAGGGAGTTTTTGGAGAGTGTTGAGGACAACTTCCTGGTACAAATGCTGGAGCAACCAACTAGGGGCCTTGCACCTCTCGACCTGCTGCTCACAAATAGAGAAGAATTGATCAGTGAAGTAGAAGTGAATGGCAACCTGGGTAGCAGTGACCATGAGATGATTGAGTTCAAGATGCTGATTAAAGGAAAGAAGCAAAACACAGACCCTGGACTTTAGAAAAGCAGATTTTGGCTCCCTCAGGGAACTGATGGGCAGGATCCCTTGGGAGGCTGATCTGAAGGGGAAAGGTGTCCAAGAGAGTTGGCTGCATTTTAAAGAAACCCTACTAAGGGTGCAGGAAGATACCATTCCAATCAAGATAAAGAAAGAACAGCAAATGTGGAAGGCACCCAGAGTGGCTTAACAGAGAGCTCTGCACTGAGCTGAAGCATAAAAAGGAAGCTTACAGGAAGTGGAAGTTAGGACAGATGACTAAGGAGGCATATAAAGACATTGCTCGGGACTGCAGGGATAAAATCAGAAAGGCCAAAGGACAAATGGAGTTGCAGCTAGCAAGGGATGTGAAGGATAACAGGAAGGGGTTCTACAAGTATATCAATAACAAGAAGAGGATCAGGGATGGTGTAGGTCCCTTGCTGAATGGGGCAAGTATCCTCGTGACAGAGGATGAGGAAAAAGCCGAAGTGCTCAATGCTTTTTTTACTTCAGTTTTCACAGGCAGGGCCAGCTCCCAGCCCACTACACTAGGTACGGTAGACTGGGGAGAAGAAGAGAGGCCCTTGGTGACTGAAGATCAGGTTAGGGACTACTTAAAGAAACTAGATGGGCACAAGTCCATGGGGCTGGATGAACTGCATCCGAGGGTGCTGAGGGAGCTGGCTGATGAGTACCGTCTGAAAACTCTTGGCAAATGGGGGAGGTGCCAGAGGACTGGAAAAAAGCAAATATAGTACCTATCTTCAAGAAAGGCAAAAAGGAGGATCCAGGGAATTACAGACCTGTCAGCCTCACCTCAATCCCTGGAAAAATCATGGAGCAGCTTCTCAAAGAATCCATCCTGAAACACTTGGAGGAAAATAGAGTGATTAGGAACAGTCAGCATGGATTCACCAAGGGTAAATCATGCCTGACCAGCCTCATTGCCTTCTATGATGAGATGACTGGATTTGTGGATGCAGGAAGAGCCATTGATGTGATATACCTTGACTTTAGCAAGGCTTTTGATACAGTTTCCCTCAGCATTCTCACTGGCAAATTAAAGAAGTACGGGTTGGATGCGTGCACTGTAAGGTGGATAGAAAACTGGCAAGAATCAATGGTTTCAGCATGTAGGAATCAAAGGCTCCATGTCAAGTTGGCAACCAGTAACAAGTGGTGTGCCCCAGGGGTCGGTCCTGGGGCCAGTTCTGTTCAACATCTTCATTAATGATCTGGATGATGGGATAGATTGCACACTTAGTAAGTTTGCGGATGATACCAAACTGGGGGGAATGGTAGACACCCTGGAGGGCAGGGACAGGATTCAGGGAGACCTAGACAAATTGGAGCAGTGGGCCAATAGAAATCTCATGAGGTTCAACAAGGACAAGTGCAAAATCCTGCACTTGAGATGGAAAAACCCCATGTACTGCTACAGGCTGGGGAGTGATCAGCTAAATAGCAGCACTGTAGAAAAGGACCTGGGAGTCATGGTGGATGGGAAGCTGGATATGAGTCAGCAGTGTGCTCTTGCTACCAAAAAGGCCAATGGCATACTGGGCTGCATCAGAAGAAGTGTTGCCAGCAGACTGAGGGATGTGATCATTCCCCTCTATTCTGCACTGGTGAGGCCACATCTGGAATACTGTGTCCAGTTTTGGGCTCCCCACTACAAAAAGGACACGGACAAATTAGAGAAAGTCCAGCAGAGGGCAGCAGAAATGATCAAAGGGCTGGAGCACAAGCCCTATGAAGAAAGACTGAAGGAACTAGGCTTATTTAGTCTGCAGAAGAGAAGACTGAGGGGGGGATTTGATACCAACCTTCAACTACCTGAAGGGATGCTCCAAGGAGGATGGAGCTCGACTGTTCTCAGTAGTAAGAGAGGACAGAACAAGGAGCAATGGTTTCCAGTTACAGCTGGAAAGGTCCAGACTGGATATTAGGAAAAACTTTCTTACTAGGCGAGTAGTGAAGCATTGGAATAAGCTACCTAGGGAGGTGGTGGAATCTCTGTGTTTGGAGGTGTTCAAGGCCCAGCTGGGTAAAACCCTGACTGGGATAATCTAGTGGGAGTGGTCCTGCTTTTTTGGTAGCGGGTTGGACTAGATGACCTCGTGGGGTCCCTTCCTACCCTATGATTCTATGATTTTGGACATGGTGGTCCACTGTGTACCATATGCAAAATTTTAATTGCAGGGTCCGGGCCATAGCCTCTGTGTTTCTCATCTGTAAAGTAAAAATAACACTTAGTAATACAAAAGGGTGTTGTGAAAATTCATCCATTAGTAAACGTTAGTAAAACAATCTGATGTTCTTGGGAAAAAAACAAACAAGGATTCAGGTCGCACTTTTAAAGACTAAGAAATTTATTTTTGGAACTTTGGTACTTGATATTTTTGGGTCAAAGTTGTCACAAAGGGTTCAAAATAGTATTAGTCTAAATTAGTAGTAGGTACTCTGGAATCAAAAATAGTTGCTACCCTCCAAACACACTCCTCCAAGTCCTCCTTACTGGACCACCTTTACTATGATCTCCATCCTGCTAGGATCTGGGAGAAAGGTATGAGAGTTTTTTCATAAATTAAACTATGCATGAAATGAGCTGTCTTTTAAGTCTGACAGCCCAAGAGAAAGGGCAAGTTCTACTATTTAGCTAATGCTTAACGTAAACATTGAATGTTCACTTTGCAGCCGTCCTTAAAATAAAAGTGCGAGGGGGAATCACCATTTAAATCCTCTGTATAACTTTGAAGGATTAGCAAAGCAAACAAGTGGCCCTGTGGCACTTTTGAAGACTAACAAATTTATTTATTGCATGAGTTTTAGTGGGAGAAAATCCCCACTTCATCAGATGCTTTGCCACAGGACTTCTTGTTTGTTTTGGTGAACTAGACTAACATGGCCAGCCCTTAGGAGCTTAGGAGCCATTGCATTATGTGGATTTTAACAGGCCACGGTCTTTTAAGGAAAAGCCAAAAATAAGTGAAATGCAAAGAATGGTGCATTATGTGAAAGAGAAATACTGAAATCTAAACTAATCAAAATGTTTATGTTCTTATCTCTGTGCCTAATCTAAAGTTTTCTGATATCTCTAACTGCTTGACGACTTTATTCAGATGATGTTGCCCAAACGTGGATTTAGTTATTCAGTAACTGAATTTTCATATGAACAAGGCTATGTTCACACACAAAGTGCTTGTTTCGAAACAAGCTGTTTCGAAATAAAGCCTTATTTCGAAATAAAGAAAGTGTTTTCGAAATAAGGGAAAAGGAGGGAATCGAAACAGCATGTTCAATGTAACATGCTATTTCGAAATAGGAGAGCGGATGGGGAGGGAGGCTCTGTGCTGGGCCCGGAGGCCCCACCCCCAGGATTCCCCTGCCCCCCCTCCTGCCGGGCGCGGGGACTTCCTCCACCCCCCTGCAGCCCCTGCCTGGCACAGCATAGCTAGATTTTATGGAAGATCTGAAGGATGACAGCACTAGGGATCAATGCACAGAGGATATTCTACGCAAAGACGGCAGTGTAGAAGATGTGGGAAGGTGTGTGAAACCCACAAAATGGGCATTCATCCTGATTATGAAAACACCACATCCTTGCCCAGTTTTACAGGCATGGTACAAAGTGAAAAAACGACAAGGAGTTGTGTGGCACTTTAAGACTAACAGATTTATTTTTCGCATGAGCTTTCGTGAGAGAAGATCCCACTTCCTCAGATGCTTTGAAGATGGGTGAACTTACAGAAAGGAATGAAATGTTTCATTCCTTTCTGTAAGTTCACTCATCTTCGAAGCATCTGAGGAAGTGGGATCTTCTCCCACGAAAGCTCATGCGAAAAATAAATCTGTTAGTCTTAAAGTGCCACACAACTCCTTGTCGTTTTTTCACTGGACTAGACTAACACGGCTATCCCTTTTAAAATGGTACAAAGTGCCTGTCTTAAAGCCACACGAGATCCTGTGGCTGAGCTGGGACTATAACATAGAGCAGTAGTTTTCAAACTTTTTTCTCGGGATCCATTTGAACAAAATCATTTAAGCCCGCAATCCAACAATTACATCTTTGAGCAATGCATTCCAGTCTTGCAGCAGTGGTGGCAGGGAGCACTGTGACCTAGAACCTGAGGGTCTACGACCCAGGACTGGGTCCCGACCCGTAGTTTGAAAACTACTTGACTTAGATAGCTTTACTTTGCAGTCTCGAGTTCCGACTAGGTTACTTTCCAATCTTCATCTGCAATAAACACTTGTTATTGCTACTGCTCACTTGGTGTCATATTGTTGCAGTTGTATGAAAATGACACCTTCTATACCGTGGTGTGTTCATTACTTACTTTTACTGAAAGTCCACTGTCAAGTCAGCTAGTGCAGTGAACCATTTTTAAGATAACTAGGTAAATTAGCCAGCTAGTCTAACAAAGGAAGGCTTAAAAGCAGGATTTAAAATCTACTTGCCCACATCCAGTAAGAAGCTTTCCCAGATAAAATGTCATGAATGTCAGCAGAATCTAAACTTTTACATGCATTTTAAATTATGTGAGCATGAAATGAGGAAACAGAGTTCACTCTCACTTCAACCAACCACTCAAGAACACGTATCCTGATTTTTGGTGAGATTCAAGAGTAACTGAGCAGAATCTGGCCTTGTATCTTCAGTTTAAATACCAATTACCACATCCCCCACATGGCATTTAATGTGATGGATAAAAGATCCATATTAATCCATTAACAGTGGCTCCATGATTCAGAAAATGAATTTTTATTGCTCTTCCTAACTGACAAGAAACAAATCAATATAAATTAGGAGAAGCAGGAATCCCATAATTAATGGCACAGGATGTGAAATTTTCATGTTATTTGCCCCTTTCTGGTCACAACTGCTACATCAAACTGCTTTTGGTCTTACTGTCTATGATCTCTCTTTATGGTTTATAAGGCACTTCTACCAAATCATCTGTGGCATGCTAATGTTGAAGACAGTTATTGATACTTTACAACATCATCATCATCTACATACTACCATCCAGAGAAACTCCTAACCTAAGTCTGTAACCTATTGAGATTCTATTGTACAACTGTGGGGCTATGAAAAAATGTTCCCTAAAGCACGTACAAAAAAATTCAACAGTCCTAATATTGGTGCACACAAAGAAAATTTTTGCACAGACAGTCTACGAAAAATTAGAGGGAACACTGGCTATGATGTGCTTCCCTTATGCAATCAGCCTGAGTTCTACCACTCAAAACATCCCTTGGTCTGCTCCCCAGCTTCCTTAAAAATATGTGCTGGGGTCACAGCCTCCATCCTTGACTGGCTTCCCAACATGCAAGAACTAAACACACCTTTTGACCATCTGTTCAAGACAGAAGACCCATATCCTTCTCAAATGCTTCACCGTTCCAAGCACATGCACCTACGCAGACAGAACTCTCAATCTCTTTAGCAGCAATCCAAACAAATGATGACTTCCCCTTGACAAGCAAGGGAAGTGGTGAAGAAACTATTAGAGTTAGTTTGAAAATACCAGTTCACTGAATTTAAAATTTCCCATGAAAGCAAGTTGGGTTTAACAACCTTTCATAAAATCACAGGCACAGTTAGAGAGGAAAAAAGACCGTCTGTTCCAGGGTCCACAGCTCCAGAGCAGCACCACCACAGTGGCTAGCCCCACCATGCCATGACTTTCAGGGTTTCTCGAGACACTGCTGTGGAATATTTAGCTGGATTGGGGCTTTCAGGACTTCCTGCTGTGGAGCTTGAAGCCTGAGAGCCCAGACACCCTGACTGTAACTGGAGCTTGATTCCTGGCTCCACAGCAAGGGGTCTGGCGGGCCTGAGAATCATGGCTCCAAGTCCCATAGAGGGGAGCCTTATAATTCCTTCATGTTCTTATGGCTTCTGGCTCAAAGCTACACAATGAGGAGCCTAGGGATCCTCACACGGACTTCCAGGATCCACAGTTCTGGGACAGCCATGTGACGTAGAATATCCCTGAGCAGGAAACTCAGGACTCCAGACTCTCAGACCAGTTGGTTCACCGTGATGCCCATGTAGGAGTTAGGCAGCTCAAATAGCCAACAGCCAAGCTGCATGGCAGGAGTTCTCAGGAGGCACGGTCCCAGGAAACCTTGCAGCTGCTCGCTGAAATTAACAGACCTGTCAACTTCAAAAACACTGATACTCTAGGTAGCATATTTCCATGTGACAGTGTTTCAGAAACTTTTTTTTTTTAAGACAGATTTTTGGTTTATGAGAAATTTCAAAATGCCAAAATTTCTCACATCCTAGATGTATAGCATATGGGTGACTCTTTATAATATTATTGAGAGCAATATTACAAAATTGCAATGAATCTCATACAAAATGCCAAGTAAGGTTTCACTGGAAAAGGTTTTTTTTTCCTCTACATATGATAATCTTGTTTATATGTATGTATCTCTGTATCATGAATGTGTGCTGTGCATCTGGCTAACATACCCAGACAGATTGGCATCAGCAGCCCATCTTGTCTGCTTGATGGCCCACCAAAGAGCAATCAGCTATAAAATGGACCCATTGAGAAAACCCAGGGACTATACCTAAGAGTCACCAGGGGTCTTCCCATGCTTTTTCATATCCTTATGGTTTGAGCCTATGTTGGAACAATAGTTGTACAAGCTATATGGCAAAGGATATAAAAAGGCAGCTGCATCTTCACTGTTTTGTCTTCAGTCTTACTTGTCACTTCTAGAGTAACTTCTACACAAACTGAAGCTTTGACCAAAGGATTGACAGACATGTACAAGTTCTAGATGCAGACGCACAGCTAGCCCCTGCCTTCAGTGGGGGCCCACCCAGCCTGTCCTCTTTTCAGTCATGTGACCAGAAGCTGCCTACTGACACTCTAGTTGCATAGCGGTTCGGGGAAGGAGCTGCAGGGCGGGAGCTGAAGGAGGAGGAACAGCCACCCCTGCCTATCTGCCTGCTCCTGCTCGCAGCCACGGCATCAAGCTCGCGCTGCTGCCAGGGACTGTGGTGCCCATCTAGGCCCACCCATAGATACACCTGACTGGATGTCTTTCAGAGGAACTTGATAAGCTAGCAAACTAACCAATGCTGCTAAGAACCTAACAAAAGGACTCTGAAGTCATAGGTACATGTCTGCTTGCTTTGACCTTTTACCAATTCTCGTTTCTGTCTTTGCTTTTTCTTTACAATAAAACTTTTAGTTTTAGTTATTAAAGGATTGGTTGGCAGCATGTTATTTGAGTAAGCTCCAAACCAACGACAATCCAGTAATGAGGTTGGCCCTCTGGGGATCAGAAAAACTTTTTGTACAGTGAATAAGTTATAAGCAACTTCTTATTTTACTGGACTTATTTGCTGCTTGAGAGCCAGAGACTGTAATGCAACAAAGGAGGATGTGTGATGTCTTCTTTTGGTCCCCTTTGCTTTCTTGATAACCAATGTTAGGGATCAGGAGCACAATTTTTGACTGGTTTATTAACCTAATTACAGTTTTAACCACCAGTTTGGGGGGGGAATCTTCTCTCCTTCTTGCAGCATGCCCTGACCTTAACATTTTCAGTGTGGGCTACTCGAGGCACTGTGGATCACACCAGAAATTCCATGTTATGGCCAGCCCAACTAATAATTTACTAAGTCAGTGGTTTTCAAACTTTTTTTCCTCAGGACCCGTTTAAAAAAAATCACTTATGCTTGTGACCCAACAATTATATCTTCAAGCAATGCATTCCAGTCTTTTGGTGGAGACAGCAGGGGGTGCAGCGAGCCAGTGCTGATCGTCTGCAACTCAGTACTGGGTCCCAACCGTAAGTTTGAAAACCACTGAACTAAGTGCATCATTCAAAAGCCCTGGAGAAGAAAAGAAGGTATATTAACCTATCCCTGAGGCCAGAATGTTCTATTTGAAGAAATACAAGAACATGTAGCATAAGGCAGAGTACTTGCCAAATGACACTATAAAAATCTTTTGCCTTTCTCTAGAACATGGATGGGCAGAGGAACTAGCTAGTGCATTGCAAGTTCAGAAAAACACAATCACAAACAACTATTGCCCTTTTTGTGGCCTTGACTCCAGCCCTGCTCCTCGCTAGTCTATCAATCTCTTCCTTAACATCTTCCTGTTTAATGTCCCTGGCCACTTGTTAAATGTTGGAATTAGTGCTAGTTTCAGGAATTCTTTAAAAACACTGGTAAAAACACTAGGAACAAAATGGAAATTAAAGTACCTATCCCATGTTTCAGTTACCTTTCTTCAGATATATAATTGGACTGATGCTTAATTTTAAGTGGTCCCATCTAAAATGTTTTTTTCACTTGAATTACTACATAGTTGCACAATTCCTACTGAATTTCAATTAAATGCAGAAATACCGCAATTCATTTTTCACTACCTTGTCTGATAAAATGCACAGTTACTATCAGGTGCATTTAGTTCCTACTGTCTTCTGTTGAGAAAAAGAGCAGTTAAACCCTGAATACAGACCTCTGCTTTGAGTCTAATGCAGGCCCTCTAGCAGGAAGAGTATGTGATTATTTATGGATGCTGCAGTCATGTGGCCGTACAGCAATGCTTTTGTTGGAAACATGACACAATTAGATTTCAAACTGCTAGCAGCAAGTTGCAGCATTGCATTTTCATAAAACATGCCCCTATAATGACAGTGATAGAAAGGTCAGTATTTTATTATTTGTCTCAACTAATATCTATACTCCACATTCTTCAATTCTTTAACATGTTAATTTAACAAAACTAACAGTTTCTTTTCCACTGATAAAACAACTCCTGGTTTGACCTTGCTTCACTTGTTTAATCACAGGAAATAATATATTCCTAGCCATGAAGAAAAAAGATAACAGAAATTCATCTAAATTGGTTGTGGAAATCAGGAAATACAAATATTTAGTTTGTTCATCTAAACTCACCATACTGTGCCCCATGTGCACATAGTATACATAATATAATTTAGTCTAATTACATAATGGCATACTACTGTATTTCTTTTAAAAAAGACAACACAAATCCTTAAATGCAGAATTGTCTTCTCTGCTAGCTATGTATCTGAATATTCTTATCTGCACCTGTTTAAAAAGGTATTTTTTTAAGGTATATATAGGTAAACCTCTCTGAACATATCATTGTAACATCTCAGATTTTGTTTCTCTGGGAATCATTTACAGTTACAGCAGCTATATTTTTAAAATTATGTCTTGCTTAACTGTCTATTATGTTGCAACATATCCTCTTCATTTATTTTAGACTGGGTAATTCTCACACTATTTCAATAAATGTAAAAATATTACATCTTTTGACTACTGGGCATTTTGATTAAAACATTGATAAAGTTTAAGAAAAATCAGTTTAAAATTTGTGTACAGAATATTCTAACCTTCTGATTAGAAAGCTGATCCCATCACACCTTGAGTGGTGGGCACTATCTGGCCTGCCAGGGGAAAAGGAATAGCAGTTTAGGGGCAAAGTTAAGAACAGCACTCAGAAGTTGCTGTAAAACCGGGATTGGACCAGTGTGATGATGCTGGCTCACCCCAGGAATCAAAAGGGGTGGGGAGCTGAAAAAGGGCCAAACCTAGCAGGAGAAGTGCCTTTTTTCCCCAGACCAAGGAGAGCAGCACCCACCTTCCATCCCCTGGAGACTTCAAAATGCAAGGTTTGGTCAGGATCTGCTGTGGGAATTGCACTAGCCACTCCCTTCTAGCAGGGCTGAGAAGGAATTTTTTCCTCATCACCAAATTGCCATTCCCCACAGCAGGTTCATAGGGTCACTGTTATGGTGAATAGGGAAGGGAGTTAGACTATTCTGTTGCAACCCATTACATAAATATTGGGCAGATGTCCAGTGCAGGTACTCCATAGAAAAGACAGACTGGAAAATTTCAGCCAAAATGGTTCAGATATTTCCAAGAATAGGACCAGAGAAATACACATTTTTTTCCACATCAAAAACCTGACAACCTTTCCTTTGAAAAGATAAGATTGCCAAGACATAGAGCAGGGAACTGAAGTTTGGCATGGCAGTTGCCTTTGTTTCAGACACGTGCCTGTTGCCATCCCCATGAAAATCTGCCCCAATTAAGTTGAACATCCATACTAGAGACTTGCTAGAGCTTAACCTCTAAAACCTCCAAATATTTTGTCCATATTGAGCATGCTCCAGCCCAGGGCTAAGCAGGATTTTTCCCTCAATTGCAGCTGTGGGCCATGCATCAGAACTGAGAGCAGGGATCCTGTCTCTCCTGTGCTCTCACTACACCATCTGCCACGATTCAAGCATCATGACAAAGGAAGCAACCTGATTCAAATGCAGAGACGACAAGCACAAGGTGAACAGATTGCAATGGGGACACTGGGGGATGCAGATATCACAGGGACTGAAGGGTAGAGGAGAGGTGGGAGAAAGACACAGACTGAGGACCAAGGAGAGAAACCAGGACTAGTTGTGCAAAGAAGCTGGGAACTGAGTAAGCTTGCTGTGTAAAAGTTGGGAGCTGAGGTGGAGGATTCAAGGAATCAGATTTTGAGGCCAAAACTCTTTGGGAGAGGGGCGGGCCACTCCAGAGCCCCAACCCCGCATGCTGGAGCTCAGGGCCAGCCCTCTCCACCCCCTGGGGAGGCACGGCCAGCTGGGGGCAGGCCGAGCTCTGCTCCGCTCCGCTGGGGTGAGGCCAGGCAGGCAGCGGAGCTTGGGGGGGCAGGATCGGGACCGCGGGGGGGTGGTGCAGTGAGCAGCACATGCTGCTCAGCTGCATCAGCCCCTTAGAGGGAACATTGAATTCTGTAAGTACCTAGAAAATAACAATGTGGTAACCAACAATCAACAGATTTGTCCAGAAAAAGTCACGTCAAACCAATCTCATATCCTTCTTGGACAGGGTGACAAGCTTTGTAAATGTGGGGATGCAATCGACTGATACATTACAACTTCAATAAAGTTTTTGATATTGTTTCATGTGACTTTCTTACAAGCAAACTAGGGAAATGTAACCTAGACGAGCTGGGTGGGAAAGTCCAGAAGAGTGCAAAAAAGTTATCTGAGGCCTAGAAATCATGACTTAGGAGGAAAAACTGGGGGGAAAATAGTGATTTGTTTAGTTGGGAGAAGACTGAAAAGAGACATGACAACAACTTTCAGGTACCTAAAATGCTGTCATAAAAGTAGTGATATTATTCTCCTAATCTGCTGAGGGCAGGACAAGAAGTTAGAGGCTTTAAATTGCAGGATGGGAGACTTAGGTTAAACATTAGGAAAAACTTCCTACCTGGAAGAATGATGGTTAAGCAGTAGCACGAATTTTGGAGATTTTTAAAAACAAAACAAACAACTGTTAGAGTATAAATAGTACTCATTCTTGCCTCAGTGCAGGGGATTGGACTAGATGATCTACTGAGGTCCCTTCCACTCCTAAATTTCTGTGATTCTGTGATTAAACAATGAGGCAAAAACAGAACACACTCATTTAGTGAGCATCATCCACTCTGGATATTGAATAAGGCAGGGGTCCTTTGGGGGGAAAAAAGACAAGATTAAATAATTAAAGATTGTTTCATCACTTATAATACAAGTGAGCCAAATTAACATTGCACAGGCAGTCCTAATTCTGGCACTTCCTAATTTTTAAGTGCTTGAAGTTGTGACCTTAGTAATGTTCTTTTACTATATTATTCTTGAGTGTAATAGGGTTATATATTGCATAACAGCAACATAATCCCTGCTATCTGTATAGAAGAGACAGAGGCATAGTACGTTTTGTGTATGCCAAAATTACCAAGTAGAGTGCATAAATACCTACAATGATATCTGGCATACTGAATTTAAAAAGCCACAAAACACACCAACATGGATAGGTCAAATATTTCAGTTCTGATCTGGGCATTTCTTAAGTAAATTTCCAAAGGGATAGCTGTGTTAGTCTAGTCCAGTAAAAAAACAACAAGCAGTTATATGGCACTTTAAGATTAACAGATTTATTTTTTGCATGAGCTTTCGTGGGAGAAGATCCCACTTCCTGTAACTATTTTAAAACTGAAAGTTTTATAATGCTAATGCATATTGCTGGGGCAGGGGGGGCTCAAACTTGTGGCCTGCATGAGGCCCCTAAAGTTATTTCCTGTGGCCCACAATGACACTTAGAATTTCTTAAATAATTGATAATGCAAAATTTAAGGTGTGTTACTCTCTGTCTTCCTAATAATACCTCCATCTTGAATGGAAGTGATTCTCATTTACTTATTCTTGGTATATATATGTTACTCTTCATTTTTTCATTTTGACTATACTTTGTATCATTGTATGAAAAAGTTTCAGTGATGCAACCCTCGGGCCAACATACTAGTCCTCGTGTGGCCCTCACAGTGATTTGAGTTTGAGATCCCTGCACTAGGGACTAGCTAGATAAATTTATGATAGCCAAATTTCATCCTCATACTTCATCAGTGGAAAAAAAATGCTGCTCAAGTCACATTCCTTAAACAATTTTCCAATTTCAATGTTAAAGTTCCTTTCCTTATGTCTCTTAGACGACAGAATCATATAATTTAGTTACACGTTTATGACATGATATGTCAGCAGAAAGTCTCTACAAAGCATCTATAGTACTTGACACCAAGAAATCACTGTTAGTTATTTTTTCCCCCTTCCAAGCAAAAAGAGTTAATTGTGTCAGCAGAATTTCTTTGTAGTTCATTTCAGAATAAGCCATTTGTTTATTGTGGTTTAAAGAACACAACATTAAGACATTCCTTTGAAGATAAGGTTTTACTCCCTAAGATTTATATTCCTAGTAATCATTCTTCTGTGGAAAAATTACGCCCATAAGCAACTTAAAAATGCCAAAGGGTTAAAAAAAACTCACAAAATTCAACCCTATAAATGTTTTATTCCAGTTAGGAAAATCACTGGAATTTCAGTCAAGATGCAAAATAGCTTTTGAAATCTATAAAGCTACAAATATGCCGCAAAAAGCATTGGTAATTTGCACTGTTTACTGTAAACCACAAAAAGTAGTTCAAATTAGTTTGTAAGAAGGCTGTAACAAGTACATGAAATTTGAAGAAATTCTACCTTTCTGCTTTTAAAATTAAAGGGAATTATAAAATGTAAGCTTCTAATGAGAAACGTGATCTCATCATGTTGGTTTTACTCCTAACCATTCAGGCAAGCTGGCAGAAAATGAGTATTTTGATACAGAAGCTTTTTGTTTGTTTGTTTAAGGGAAGGGGAGCTCAAGAAGCTCTAGACACACAGGATCTGCTTCTGATTTCATGTGTATCAGTTTTACTAAATTACTTGACTATGTTATCTTATTCCCAATTTACTGAAATGAGAGGCACAGCTTTGAATCTCCTTTCACTGACAGCAGTCAAAATGCAGGGACCTGAATTACTTTGCCTTACTAAGCCCCCGTCTACACTGACAGTGAAGTTCAACATAATGCTGCTTACCTCGACCTTCTGCAGCCTGTGTCTCCACTGTCAGAGCAGAAAATTCCAAAAAACAAAACAAAACAAAACCCCTGTAATTCGACTTCCTAACACCATCTTTGCAAATGACATAGAACACTGAGCAAAGCACTGAGATAGCAAGCCACAGTTCCAACTTAGGACACTGCAGCCAAAAAATAGCACTAATCTAATCTTTCTGGTTTCTCTAGTCTATTTCACCACAGCAACATAGTTCCTTCCCTAACTGCAGCCTTGGGAAATTTTCAATTAATTCCTCTCTCTGCATGAAGCATTGTGACTCTCTGTTGTGTCTGCAGCAGAGAAACAGCAAAGAAAGCTTTTTCTGCTTTTTTCTTGAGAGAAAAGGGAAAGGGGAGTGAGCAGAGAACACCTGACTCCCCACAAGTTCCTGCACCTTCTACCCACAGTGCAATGCATTACAGAATGTAATATGAGCAATGGGCACGAGACCTCAAGCAAGCAATTTATTGTGAACATTCGCCTTTGCCTTCTGCAATTTGACAACCTAAAATCAAATTACAATCCCACCCCAGTGTAGACAAGCTCTAAGACAAGGACTATGATTTGGGTACCTATTATGTATTTCAGAGATCTTCTTTCCTGCTTAATATACCTAAAGCTATAACACCATGCCATAATACTAATTGTTCTAAAAGAGTCTGAAGTTGAAGCAAAATTGCTAGGAGGATAATATATGGTGCTGAAACAGAGGGTATATTGGTCTCAAATAGTATCTTTCCATTACTACGGGGCTCCAGTAAATGGAAAATGTACATAGTTTTGAAGGGGAAAAATGGAGACAGTCTCTCTTATTCTAAAGTATTTATATTGTTTAGATAAAGAGCAGACAAAGTCCAGCCATCAATATTGTATTACTGTTTGGATCCTTTCTAGATTATTTTTACCCAGGAGTATTCATGATTGCAGTGTTTAATATGCATCTTTCTTGGTTTCATGAATATCACTTAAAATGTCTTTCTCCCCATTCATGAATGTTCATTTACACAATGAACAACATCATGCTGATGGAAGACAGAGAAGCCAGCTAAAGGGACTGAGATGGACTACAGAAATCTAATCAGGTGCTAGCTAAAGGGGACTAAGATTGAGGTAATAGTGTGACCAGGGCTACCAGGTGCCCACACTGTACACAATTTTTAAACACACACACATACACACACAATTAAAGCCTATGGAGACCACGTTCTGCTGTGCAATTTTATAAATAAACTGCCTTTAATAAGTGAGCAAAAAAATGTGATCACAAGAAATAGAAGTGCTATGTACCATTCTATCTCCAGGCATTTTTCAATATAATCATGTGAGGTCTCTCCCCTGGCTATCCAGAGTTTCTGAAACTGGTCTGTTTGATGGTCAATATTTCCATCTCAGTTTGATTAATAAGGCTCTAGAGATGTATCACTGATGACATCATAATTCTGAAATAAACACAAGAAAAAACTGTCAGACCTACCTGCCTTGCAGGGACTGTTGCCAGGCTAACTGTCCCTCAGCCCTTCTGTTCTCTGAATGCACCCGCCCCCCAGGGTTTCCCCTTTCCCAAGGTGGAATCATGTGGTTCTCCCATTCTCAGCCCAGGTCTTGGGCTGCAGTTACTTGTGTATTACCCATAATTGCCTCATCAGGCAGTGACAATGTAACTAGTGAGCAGACAAGCCTTGGATAGCCCTTTACAACTGACATTCTCCCCCCATTTCCTCTTTAGAGGAACTTCTTACATTTTTAGTACCCTTCTGATCCCTAGGCTGCCAGTCTTGCCAAAACACAGCTTGCCACTTAGCTGAAAGCAAGATAATCCTTGAAACTAAAACTCCCTCAATGACTGTCAAGTGCACAGTGGGGTGTTTTTCCTCAGAGCCATTGTGTTGCTTCCTGCTTTTTCTTCCAACAGCTCTCTATTAAGAAAGATCAATACATTCATACAGGAAAGTCAATAACTCAATATTACTGTATAGTAACTACCTCTCTGACAATGTAACATTCAATACCCATAAATTAATAAAGTTCAGTATTCTTAGTTCCTTACTTAGCAGGTCCATATCTAAGTACTATACTTGGACTTCTATAGGACATTTGACTTGTTACTGCTCATGATTTTGATTAAAAAACTGAAATGATATAGAATTAACATGGCACATACTAAGCAGATTAGAAACTAACAGCTAGATCTTCAAAACAATTATAAATGGAGAATCATCAATGAGCACATGTGTTTTTAGTGGGCATTTAACGTTTTTAATCTGTGACTTGGAAGAAATAATCACTGATAAAGTTCCCAGATGACATAAAAATCAGGGCAGTAGTAAACAATGAAGAGGACAAATTCCCCATAGAGAACAATCTGGATCTCTTGCTAAAGTGGGTGCAAGCAAACATGATTGTCAAGCCAGAGAAGTACAAACTGTGAGTAATCCTAACCACTAACTGGCACTATTTGTTCGTAATAATAACTTTGTCCTGTATGTTGTCCTGTGTTTTATATTGTGTGTGTCACGTAACTATTTTTTCTTGTTGCTACAAAAAACAATTTCTACTTTTTTTTCTATAAATGGTACCACACTATTATAATACTAAAATCATAATTTTTTAAACTCCAAAAAGGCCTTATTAATAAATATATGTACATGTATGCCTCAACAAATAATGCAACTGCAACAATTTTTTTCTATTAATCACTTTTTTTCCTTTTTCAAAGAAAAGCAAGAATAAAGAAAAACAGTAATATAAAGGTAATGGCAACAAATATCAGTTTCTAATTTAATGTTTATAAACTTATCTACACCTTTATGAAATACAAAACTATCATTATAAAATTCTGTGGTAAAATATATAACAACATATACTTGGTCTAGTAAAAATATTAAAGCTAACCAAACAATTTCAACAGGTTTAGCTCATGTTATAAAAGACAAACATTGAAAGTGTAATTATGTTAAGCTGTTCAGGGTTGCATTCAACAGACCAAAACCACTAGAAGACATCTCACCCTAAAAATGCCAAAAGACACCAATATACAGTAAAAAACAGCTAAATATTTAAAAAAAAGAAGAAAATAAAGGGCTTAAAAAATAATGGACTGCTCTAGTATACACCTCAGTATACCACATGTGGACAATTAAGTTGGCAATCACCTAAAGCTTGACAAATTCGTCTGTCATTTAAGTTACATTTGGCTACTTTTAAAAAAATTGTACTCCTATTGTATTATTATGTTGCATTGCTGTATTCTTCCTGTTTTGCTATATCTGTTACAATATGCACAGCAGTGGTAAATTGTTTAACCAGCCACAAGTAAAAATTAACAGAACAAAGGCAGCAACTAATATAAAATAAGGTAAAAAGCACAGTAGTTAAGCAAAACAAGTTACATGTTAAACTGTATAACAAACCACCCGTTAGTCCTTTTAACCCTCATCACTTTGGGGTTAGAAACACTGTAACCTAGGGCATATGTAATTCAAAACAGTCTTGCTCTGTGTTTAAGTACCAACATTAAGCCCTTACAAAGCAATTCAATTAATTAGTTATTCTCCATTCAATCATAAAACTATGTTCCCCAATCAAAATCTCGGACCTGACATTCCCAGGCCCACTATATAAGACTATTGGCTAATAAAATCTGTCCATCAGTCATATAAGGGAATGTGGAGACTAAGGAACAGAAGGGGCATGAGCGTATAAATGTCATTGTAGTAAGAATGCCACCTAACAGTATTTAGCCCACTGGGCCACCCTTTGGCTGTACACTGTGCTTTTCTGGGATGATGGGTAAACATCCTCCCCATAAGAAGACAAAAAGTGGGGGAATGTAGGAGAAAGTAAAAGGTTAAGAAAGACAAGTAGAAGCGTCTAGGTATTGGCTTGAGGCCTAATGAAATAATCCAGGAAAGTAGGCCCAAATGGCATGCACATTGGGCATGAATTGAAGGGACCATGGTAGCCTCATCAAAATTGGCACAAAATAAGCTGAAGATGAGAATGTACTTGGAGAGAATGTACTTGGAGAAAAGTGGTGTTAGCCCGGTTTCATGCCAAAAGAGATAAGGAGGTATGCTATGCCTAAGTGACCTGTACAAGGGAGAGGTTTGGCCAAGTCATGACACCTTGATGGATGGTGATGCCCAGGGACCTATCAAATTAAGGGGTGGCATCAAAGGACGGATGAACAGATCAATTAAAGTAACCAGAAACCTATCAAATTAGTGGGTGGTATCAAAGGAGCGATGCACAGGTCAATTAAGGTGAAGGCAGATAAGGTATAAAAGTAGGAACCCTAGAGCTCAGAGTTCATGCAGCCGAGATGGTGACAGCCAGTCCTGCTGTCAGTTGAGCTGTTCCATTGCATTGAGACCACCAATGCTGCCAACAAATCTGTTAATATGGATTGTTTGCCATAGTGCTACGTTGCAATATAGCCTAGCCTGGCAGCTTTGTTTCTACAAAGATCTGTGGTTGTGTTGGTTTCCTCGATCATGAGTGTTGACTCAGTTTACTCACGCACGCATTCACACACGCAGCCAAAGTAATATCAGCGCCAGACACAAAACAACACTGATAAGAACACATCTTGCCTGACATGCTTGACCGTACTCTGCCCAGCATATCACAGGGCAGAGCTGGCACAGAGGCCAGCAAAAATTGCTGACCCCTAGTTTAGGCCATACTCACAGGATAGAAGGCTCTATCCCAGGAAGCAGAGAATCAGAAAGACATCTGGGGGAGGGAGGGTAATTGCTCAATATGAGCCTTCAGTGCTGCAATGCTGTGGCCAGAAGAGCTAATGCTGCCCTTGAATGAATAAACAGAAGAATCTTAAGCAGCAGCAGTAGTAGAGGCTATTTTGTCTCTCTATAAGTATCTGAGAATAAATATTTAATAATATGCTCTTCAATCTAGCAAAGAAAAGCATATCAGTGACTGGAAGCTGAAGCAAGATAAATTTAGGCTGGAAATAAAGCATAAATTGTTAACAGGTAATTACACACTAACAATTTACAAAGGGTTGTGGTATATCTTCATCACTGACAATCTTTAAATCAAGATAGGATGTTTTTCTAAAAAATATGCTCTTGGAATTATTTTGGGACAGTTCTGTGTTCTGGGTTATACAGACTACATAATCTCAGTGGTCCCTTCTGTCCTTGGAATCAATGAATCTTCCACAGTATATAGCACACAGGAAAAAAATTATATTTCGTAATGGGAAAAAAATCAATTCATATTTCTAAACAGCATACATTACTCAGCCTTAAGTCGTCATATTGCTTCTCAAACTCAGTCATTCATTTTCTTTATGATTTACTTTTATATATAAAATTGGTTAGGTTAATCTCCTGTCTCTTGGCAACAGTAAAACTATGATAATGTCGAACAATCATTTTATATTTCCAGACAAGTTACATTACAAAAAAAGAAAATGGGAAATTCTCCTTACACAAATTCAGCTGGAATTTGCATGTTGCCTATTTATAAAATCTTCATTTTCTAATGATACTCAAAACAATATTCCAATGTTTCTAAATGATATCCTAAAATTGGACTTGCAAAAACTACAAAGGTGGTTGACTCTCCAGGGTGTAATCTCTGTTAAAATCTCTCCACAGAGAGTCATACAGAAACAGAAACAAAAGTAACTTGTTCTTTCTTGCATATCCCACCAGCATAAGCCCCAGCTCTATTTTAAGACTTCTTGTGACAGAAATGAAAAGCATGAAACCCTTGAATGCATCTACACAAACCATTAGCACTAAACATCGCCTTCAACAATGCAACAACAGCAAACTACTTGGGTAGACACAGATGTTTAAAATGGTGTCATAGAAATTTGTTCAGAGAGGGTTTTTTTTTTTGTTTTGTTTTGTTGGTGTGGTGTTTTTTTTGTTTTGTTTTGTTTAATGACAGTGATGCCTGCATCCTTTTAACAGTGGGCAACCCCTGGCATGAGTGCTGACAGTAACACATAAGCCCCTTCAGAGCAGCACACGGTACCCTCTGCAGTGCTACAGAAATTATCGCTCCTGCCTCCAAAAGTCACTCTGGGCAACTTCTTTTGATGGCAGCTGAGGAGCAGGGATCCCCACCATGCCCATGAATGCCACAGAAAGAAGCCACCGGGAATGACTCCTCTCTGTGGCCTGCTATTGCCAAAAGGAGCCACTCCAGGCAGCTTGTTTCCACAGCATCCCTTGGGAAACCCTGTTTCCAGGCACGCTGCCAAGAGGAGTCACTCCAGGTAGCTTCTCTACATGACCAGCTCCTTTCAGCAGCATGCACGGGAAGTGCCCTGCCCCTCCCCCACCATGGCCGCAGCCAAATTTTCAGGTGGCTGCCACTTTTTTCAGCAGAGAGGCTGCCAGCACCAGCTGATGGTTGGGAAGGAGGAGCCAGGGCTCTTGGACCCTGACTGGTTCAGCAACTGCCTGGTCTCATTGGCTGCTCTTTTGCCATGGCTTTTAACCCCTTCTTTACCAGAGCAGGGAAACCACCCCACTCAGAAGGTTATTCTTGTGCAGTAACTGAGGTTCTTGGAGTTGTGTCTCCCTGAGGTATTCCACTTTAGGTGTTGGTGTGTCCCACATCCCACAATCTTTATAGCAGTACTCATCTGGGCCACACATGCAGGGTGTCTTTTTGGCACGTGTGACCTAACTTCCTCTATTCTTTCTCCACTGTGGAGTTCTGGCCTTGAACTCTGAAGTACAGTGGAGGAGGGTGACAGTGGAGCACCCAAAAGGACATATATCTTGAAGAACCTCTGTTATGACACAAGGCAAGTAACCTTCTCATCTTTGAGTGGCATCCCTGAGGGTGCTCCACTTTAGGTGACTCTAGAGCAGTGCCCCTGATTTGGTGGAAAGGACTTCAGAGTCAGTCAGTTGGACAGATGAAACTATTGTTAGTCCTATTGAGGCACCTCTTCTAAATGCATGATGAATTACATAATGCTTTGTGAGAGTATATGCAGATGCCCACATAGCTGCCTTATATACATCTGTAATGGAAGGTAGGGTATAGAATTAGACATTGCTCTACCTGAATGTGGTCTGATTCCCAATGAAGCTTGCAAGTTTTCTGTTTAAGGCATGAATAGATACATCCTGCTATCAACTTAAACAGCCTCTGACCAAACATTAGTTTGCTTTTCATTCATACTGCTATAGATATAAAGAATTTACCTTATATTCTAAAGGGTATTGTTCTGTCCAAGTAAAAGAAGATAGTGCCTGGATGATATCCAGACTGTGCCATGAAGCTTCCTGTGCATTATGAAGGGGTTTTTTGGATGGAAGTCACGTAAGTGAACAGGGTGGTTTATATGATTGCTTGATATAATGTTTGGTAGGAACTTCTGAGTGAGATCTAACGATGTTCTTATTCTTACGGAAAACCATGTAGGGTGGATGGGCCATTGGTGCCCTCTCTCCTACATGAGTCGATGACTTGGCCACTAGAAAATACTTTCATAGTCATATGGAGAAGTGAATATATTGCTACACTTTTAGCTGGTATTTTAGTAATGAACCTCAGTACTAGATTTAGGCCTCACAGTATTGTGGGAGTATGTATAACCCGAAATACATTTTGTATCCACACCAAGAACGATTTTACCACAGAGTGAGTGAACATGTTTGTATCATTAAACATTGTCATGGAAGACACTAATTGATGATAGACGTACTTTAAGGAGCTAACTGATAAACTTGATTTTTTTTAGTTCTAGGATATAATCCATGATAGTCAGAATTCATAAGTATGCAGGAAGGATTTGTCTACCTTTGCACCATGAAGTGAATCTCTACCATTTCTGCAAGTAAGTTTTCCTTATCATCATTCTCATACTACTTAATAGTCTGTTTAACCTGATCTGAGCACTCTTGCTCTTCTGAATGGAACCAGTTAGGAACCAGGCTGTTAGATGAAGCTTCTGTAGGTCTAGGTGAAAGATCCAGCCATTGCCCTTGGATAGGAGGATCATATCAAAGTGGAACAACAACAGGTATGTATGTTGACATCTGCCATAGGTCAGAGTACCATGTCTGTCTGGGCCACGAAGGTGCTCTCATTATCACTGTTGCCCTGTCAGCTCATATTTTGTGGATGGTTCTGGGTATCAGGGGCATGGGTGAAAATGCTCAAAGAAACTTTGTTACAGGTGATGAGAAAGGCATTCCCCATTGATCCTTGAACAGAAAAGGGGAATTGGTGACTTTCACTTCATAGCAAAGAGGTTGACATATGGATGGCCAAATTGCCAGAAGATTTTTTTCACATCATTGGTTAGCTCCCACTCTTGATTTTGGCTGAAGCGTCTGCTGAGGGTGCCCGGGATGGTGTTCTGGCATCAAGGTAAGTAGATATGATATGTAGATGTTCTACTGGATGCACTAGTTCCAGAGTTTCATAGCTTCAGTGCCTAGGTAACTGGATCTTGCTCGTCCCTGTTGACTGATATAAAATACACAGGCAATGTTGTCTCTCATCTTCGTCATTGTCTTTTCTACGAACATGGTTGAATACTAGTTATGGTTTTTGACTACCAAAGCTGTATCATGTGGTTGAGATGATGTGCTTCATCCATGGTAATCATGAATGAAGATGGGTGTTGTGAAAACTGAATTCCCATCATCAAGTTGCTGGCTCAAGTCTACCATAGTAAGGAATCTTTGACTTCATTTGGCATCATCAGTATCCTGTCTAACCTCTACTTGTGTGATTTATAGATAGAAGCTAGCCTTGCCTGGAGGCATATTGGACGATGAATGCAGAGGCTGCTATACCTCTTAGCATAAAGTAATGCATTCAGTTAATGTTGGACTGTTTCTTACAAATAATATTTGGTCTATAATGGCCTTATATTTAGGTGCAAGTAATCATACCCTGGCTACTACTGAGTTCAGGTCTGCTCCTATGAACTCCAGCTGCCCTGTTCAGTTCAAAAAGAATTTTTGTTCTTCATCTTGAGTCCTAATTTTTTAAACAACAATATCATTCAATGGGTAGCCTGGCTGACCAACATTTGGTTTTGTGCCTTAAATAAGCGGCCATCTAGGTATGGGAATATTGTAATACCTGCTTTGTGCAGATGTGTTGCAACTATACTGAGCATTTTGGAGAAAATCCTTGGTGGCATAAGAATGGCAAATGGTGATACATTGTACTGGCAATGGTTCCTACTCAAACACCTGTGTGCTAGATGAAGAATGATATGGAAAGAGGTGTCTTGGAGGGTGAGGGCTAAAAAACAATCCCCTCTCTGCAGTGTTAGCATTATGGTGAATAATGTGACCATCTTAAATTTTTGTAACCTTAGAAACTTGTTAAATGATCTCAGTTCTAGTATGGGTCTCCATCTGCCACTCTTTTCCTTGAACACAAAGTAATTGGAATAAAAATCCTTCTATGTTCCTGTGGAACATGGTCTGTTGCCCCATGTGTAGGAGACATTTTATTTTCATTGAAGCATTCTAATATGAGATGGGCCCCTAACAGTAATGGGGTGCAGGGAGGTAGAAGGAAATTATGTGAATGGGATTATATATCCTGACAGATGATCTCTAATACCCACTTAGCTGAAGTGATAGTTGCCCAACTGAGATGGAAATTTCATAGACAAAACTCTACTTGGGTAGTTGATGATGTTGGCACTGATTGGTTAGGCAGGTCTTTCAGACCCTTGACCATAGCTACAAAACTGTTATTTATTTTACGTTGGTTGAGAGGTCAATGGTGTTTGGTGAGTGTATCGATGTTTTTGTAGTCTGTCTGCTTCCTTAGGGCTCATATTGTCTGTTATGCAAATAGTATGAATATCTGCAAGCATATGGTTGAAATCTTTATTGTTTTCTCCTTGTTTTAGATGTTCAAATGCCAAGGGATCACAAGGTTACTCATAAGTCCTTCATTGTGTGAAGTACTTCATCCATCTTCTCTGTGAAGAGTTTCACTTTGTCAAATGAGAGATCTCCTATTCTTGCCTACAGTTCCCTAGGTAGGCCAGCAGAGTGGAGCCATGAGACCTTGCACATTGACAACCACAGTGGTGGTTGCTTTGGTTGCAGCATCAGCTACAACTAGGGAAGCCTGTAGAGCCATATGTGCAATGAGTTGGCTCATTAATAAATTATCTAAATTGTTCCTGGTTATTATCTGGGATGTTGTTAATAATTTCCAAAATTTTGTCATATATGTTATGGTCATAGTTGGACAATAATGGCTACTCTCAGTTGTAGCACTGCTGATGAGTATACTTCTCTGCGTAATAAGTCCAATCTTTTCTAGTTTCATACAGCTAGTTTGTCTCTCTGGTTTGCAACATCAATAACAAGAGAATTCAGGGGTGGGGGGAGATGAAAACAGAAATTCCATCTCTTTGACATAATATTTTCTATCACTCCTTTTACAAGTGGATACAATGGTAGCCAGTGTTTGTCAGATGGTGTTAGCTGGCTCCATAAATGTGTCACTGGTAATGTGATCTTTGATGAGGCTGTAGCATGAAGGGGCCTCAGGAGTTTATGGTGGGATTCTCTTAACAAGGTACATATCTGGATACCTCTGAAGGTGGTCTGGTAGGAGAGGAATTCTGGGATGAAAATTCAGCTCCCTCTGCCTTGCTGTCCTCACCACTTGAAAATGGTATTGGGAAAAGAGCCTCTTCATGTGCAGAGTGCACTGGGTTTGTCCATCTTTTGCTCCAATGACTATGTAGATGAAGTTAATACTATCAGTTGGTGCCAGTGGTACTACTACTTTTTCTTTTGGAACGGTAATGATGTTGGTATCATTTCTTCTGTCAGTGCCATGGTTGGCTTTGGCGGTGTTGTTGGTGCCTTTTAAGTTTTTGGTGATAGCACTGTCATCAGTATTAAAGTGTTTTTCAGCATTGTGGGCAATATTGATGCCAAAGGCAAAGACTGTGATGTAGTTGGTGCTGTGACATCTGTCAACACTGTGGTCATGATAACTGATCATTGGGTCAATAACCTTTGATCGGTCTCCTTCATCAATGCCATGCTGGATGAGGTCAGACTGTTTATTTTTCAACTCCACATTGGGATGCTTCAAGTCTTTTGCTGCCATGGCACAAGTCATACCTGGAATCAGACAGCTTATAGGTACTGAGTCTTGGGACTGTTAGCCCTATCACCAAACTCCTTTTCTTTGTTGTGTCCCTCCTAGGAGATGTTGAGGCTCTTTCCTTCGGACTTTTTTCCAGTTTTTCTGAAGAGGGGGTTCTCTGACACCAGGTCAGAGGAAGGTCTTAAGAGACTCATCTATCAAAATAAGTTTCAGTCACAGAGCCCTGTGTCTTCTGGCTCTTGCTTTAAGATTTTTACAATGCATGTACTTTTGCAGCATGTGCCCTTCACCCAGGCAGGAGACACAATCAGAGTGACCATCAGATGCTGGGGTGGAATACCTTCATGATGCACCCCTTTTAAACCCTGTTGAACGAGGCAGGGTATAAGTTCTTTGGTTACCAGTAAAATATTCTACTCTAAGTGAGTAAATCGAGAGGGGAAGAGATGGTAATTTTTTCCTTTTTTTTTTTTTTTAAAAATAGGATGGTAAGTAGGGTTAATTACCTTAGATAAGTCAATAGTTATTGACTAAAATAAGCTACTTCTCAAAGTTATATGTAGTTGGATAAGTTAAGTATGGAACTATAGAGGGCTCTGACTCAGACCATGGACTGCTGAGAAGAAACAGTTGGTGGAAGGGTGCCACATGTGTACCAAAAATGTGCCAATGACACCATAAGAGGGGAGCTGCATATGCACAGCCCAAAAGAGTGCTCCTGTAAAAATCTCTGATCAAGGACACAGGATTTACTAACACCTAGAGTGGAGCAGCCACAGGGACACCACTAGGAGAAGAATTTTAAGCTATCTTCAGTAAAATACAGATCTCAGAAAACTTGTAACCTACAAACTGTAACACAAAAAATATGAAACAATTGTTCCCAAAAATGTCTTGAAAAATCCATATATTGCAGGGGATACAAAGTAGCAACAGACTATTTGTTAGGAAAATAAGAAAATCTGAGTTTAAACTGCTATTGAAAGTAAAATATTAAAATCAATTCTAACTAAAATTTGAAGATTTACAAGATAATCTCATGAAGCTCAAGCCTTTTCTACATTGGATATATTCTCTCTCACACAGCTGTGACACAACAGATCTATACCCAGGTATATGCACTAATACAAATTCTTTTCATAGACTAATTGCACTGTGAAACCAAGTTAAGTAGCTGTGATACAAGTCATGATTTATTACCAGTGCAGTGTACTTACACTTGGGGTTTACACCACTACATCAGTGTAGTACAAAGTGTAAAACAAATCCAGAATCAGCATGGCCTTACATATATCTATCCTTCTTGTAGTGCTTAAGGCTTTTTGTGGTAGCACTTTACATAGAAAATGTTCATTACTGTAAATATTTCTGCTGTAAAATTCACAGGACCTGATTTGAAGATTATGTAGTTTTACCAGTTTAGCATTATTTTCCCATTATATGTATAATATGGCACCAATCACGTATTTCCTGAGCCTCTCACCATCCTCACAACAATCCCATAAGGTAAGGGAATACTATTATGCCCATTTTACAGATTGGGAATCTGAGGCACAGAGAGACAAGTAATTTGCACAGGCCAACATGAAGTTTCTGAAGGAGCAGGGACTCAAATACATGTCTCCTAAAACTGAGGCTAGCATCCTAAACACTAGATCATCCTTCCTTTCTTAACTGTTAAACACAACTCTAAGTTTTAGTTTAATTCAGAGATTGAGTTTCTTTAATGAATTCAATTCAATTAAAAATATACCTCTCCAATATTTTAAAATGTAAACTCATTAAAAAAATGAATTTTACATGAATGTATCACTATTAAACTATAAATATGATTGAGACTTTTTTTTACAAGAACCCCAATAGCTGACATTGTCATTTTAGTTGAAAATTCCCTTTAAATAGAATTTCCTATTCTGCCATTTAAATATATAAGAGTCAACATAAGCTATTTCAAAACTCTTTTCATTCAGACTCAGTTACATTTGGATTTATCTAGTGTTTTAACACAGGACTTCACTAAAAGATTTAGGTCTGAGTTTTATTTGATTACTGAGAACAAGCAACCACGTGCTCTCTCATTAAAGCAGAAATTCAGAGAAATGCAACCATATTCCAAATTCAAATTGAGGGTTCCACATACGTGAGAAATCATCTTACTGCATATATGTGTACAAGTAATTTTTTTTAAAAGGAAACATGTGAAGCATTTTGCACTATTGAGATAAGAAAGCTGTTAATAAATTTTTACTGAGAGTTTTGGATAAATCAGGATTTAAAATTTGACTTTCCAATTAGTTCCCAAAATGCTAGACAAACCACAGCAGTGGTTACACAATAATTATACAACACTACTTCAGCCATAGTTTACTTTTGGGATTTCTGCTAAAATGGTATTGATAGGTTTGTAATACAATTGTGCTATTAAATGGGCAATATGTACTACTCCTCTACACAGCCAAACTGATCTTAGTTTCTTTACTTCTCAGTGGGTTGAGGCTAATGTGGAAAAGGGAACTATTTTTCAGTGTTTGCAAAAATTGATTTCTACATCTTTTATTTCTTTCCAGAGAACTATATCCTCAAAACTGACTTATCTTTTAAACAATTACAGTCAGCTAACACATTTTTAAAATCAGACTTCATCAGGAGACATTTGCCTCTCTTAAACATCGCTAAACCTAGTCTGTACAGTTTCTTCTCTGAGCCATTACTATAATAAAATTTTGTGGCATTCAGAGCCAAGGCAAACCATCTGCTAATACATGAGTAGCTAGCATCTTTGACAGGCTAATTTTTATCAAGGACAGCAAGAAAAAGTATCTTGCTATCATCATATATATCATAAGCTTGCTCAGCTTCTCCTTCTCATTTTTCTTCTTGTATAGCTTTTGGGAGGGGGAATGTGTTGTTACCTTAATACATCTCACTGTCTGTCAACAATACTTGTGACATTGTAAGTTAAACTTGAAAACATTATCATATAGATGTGAATAATATCATGGAGAACACATTAATCAATATACTTGGCAAATATGACAAATCTGAGAATGAGCTGAAAAATAAACAGCTATGTCAAATTTAATTTGTGCATTTAAAAGTACTTAGGCAGAGACTGAGATACACATCCTTAGCTGTTGCTATTAAAAACAGATACTTTTTTTAGGACATGCTAACACTAGAAACGCAAATAGATTAATATACCATTTTAGTTTTATAATTATTTTTAACCAGCATGAAGAGAACTTTCACAACTGGCAAACTAGAATGCGTTTAGTGTATGGGCTTTCATGTCTGTCACTAATACAATATTAGTAGAGTTTTGTTACAAGACGTATCTTGTGCAAGGATATGATTCTGTCTTGGAATTCATGGATTTCACAACTTTCCAGGACCTCTGGGACTTCTCCTGGGGCAGGACTGGACTGGCAGCCAGGTCTGGGGTCACTGAACAGCTGACCAGTGACCAGCTCTGGCAGGGAACAGCAGCAGGGCTGAAGCAGCTGAAAGCCCCAGCAGCACTCTGTCTGATCTTCCTCCCACTGGGTGTTTTTAGTAAAAATCTAGCCTTCTGTGGATTTTTCTTTATTGCCTATGATCTGTCAGTGATTAACAATACCTGTGATAAAGAATCTTAACCTTAATCATATGATAAAGAAATGGCACAGAAAGGTGTTTGGCCTTTCATGGAACTAGGGGAAGAGTCAATAGTGAGAAGATTTTAAGAGACTTCTCATATCCCTCTTCTTCAGTCTTAGATGTAACATGAGTTCCCCGGATCCCAGCGTTACTCCAAGTAGAACTTCCAGTGATTTAACATGTTTGTTCAGAGTCCATAGTACATTTTGATAGGGTTACTTTCCTTGAGCCAAATTTGTGGCTTCATGACCTGCCCATAACAACCTTGTGACCCCTCATTTGAGAGCCCCATCTCTAGCTGACATTAGGAGGGGACAGAATGCCACAATAAGCAGGCACGAGTTTCATACTTCCTTAGTTGAGGAAGGGCATCCTAAGCTTCAGAGACTTCCCAGTGGATATCCTGGTCAAGTCCCCACTTGCAAAGGTGACAGCGCCCAGGCGATGACCAGGATCAAACCTGGGACTTCAATGCATGAGCTCCCTACTGCATGAGCTAAAAGATCCATATCTCTTAGCCATGAGCAGGTTAATCAATTCCTAGCTCAACAATGTGGGTACTTTTACAGTCTCCCCCATATCTGTAAGAGAATCTGTATGAGGCCTGCCCTCCATTTACTTCATGGCCAAAGCTTCCTCAGCAGTGGAGCTTGGACAGAAGGTAAAGCCAAGGGTGGAACTGGGGTTGAAGTACGAGCTGGGGCTGGAGGCAAAGCTGGGCTGGGACCAGAGAGGGTATGAAGGCAGAGCCCAGCAGGGAGCAGAGCAGGATTGGGGAGCTGAAAAGGAATAGGGAGGGAGTGAGGCTGGGAGCAGAACTGGGGGGTTGCCTCAGCTTCACATCCCCAAAACTTTCCCCTGTGCCACACAGTTGGATGGCCACTGTTCTAACTCCCACTAGAGAGGGCCTGGCTTATATTTCCACTAAAATAAGTAAGTCACAATAGAAGACTAAGAGCTAAAATATCCAAACAGATTAACCTTATCCTTTTTTCTTACTAAGTTATTTTGAAGATGTGCCAGTTTTTTTTAACACTGATTTGCCATAGAGCTACCTATATTTTTTATCCCTTCTCCTCCACAGCAAGAGCTACTTTCTGGAAAAGCCTTCTCTCCAGCCAGGCTCTCTAGCTTCTACTGATCCAGTGCTTGTCTTATGAAACTGGACAGACAAAAAAAATATTCCAATTCAACATGTTACAGTAAGTGAATCACAAATTTTAATCTCAATTTAAATAATACAATTTAATCTAGTTTTGTATCTGATCTTTTTTGTTATTTTTCCAATATAGTTTGATTCTGGTGAACATTAACGTGATTTGCAACTACATCTATCCTTTATACTAAATTTGGTGGTGTTTTTTTGCAGACTGGAGGACACACTATATTTCTACAGATTTTTAAGCAATTATATAGTTTAACTCTATAACGACTCTTAATTTTTACTGTTTTCTAACGTAATAAAAATGTAAATAATGCATTTCTTACATACTACATGACCATAATTTTTTACTTGTGATTTGTGTCCATCTCTATTTGGATGGAAATGAAGATGTAATTAAAAGTGCTCAAAAATAGTATTTTGATGTTGAATTAAAAATAGTTCTTTAAATATGCTGGAAATATAAGAAAAGATTAGCAAAATTCATCAAAACCTGTTTTGCATTTAAAATTAACTGATTTATTTAAATATTCTCTTCAATGAGTGAAGTGAAGAAATTGTTCCTGGTCACCATGTCCATCGAGATTTTAGAACTAGTAGATTCATCCTCACACGCCTAGTTTTTATTCATAGATTGGAAGAAAAAAACAACAAGCTTTTCTGTTTTTTCAACTCTCAATAGGTTTCATACTTTTTGGAGGACTCTGAAGTGAACTGAACCAGTTGAATGAACTGAAATGAAGAAAATATTTTCTCTTACCTGTGGAAGATATTACTGCTGTCAAAAGCTAGTTTAGCACTTCAATAAGCTGTGGTTCCAGGTGCTTAGCCAGTGACTTCTACCAGCTCAGTTGTTGGACAAGCTTTCAAATTTCATAGTAAACATGTCTGGCTCAATATTTTGATTTCATTTAAATTATTTTAATAGGATATAATGAAGTTTAGTCCTTGAAAGAGGTTGCAAATTTCAATTTTAAAAGTCATTAATTTGTTTGCATCCACCCTGATTAAAATTATCCAAATAACATGGACCAGGGACAACGTAGCCAAACTCCAATATCATGAATAAGTGCTCTTCTGCAATCAGATGGACTGTTTCAAACTTCTACTTGGGATGTGCTAGGAACTGTTAAATAGCTTTCATTGCAGATAAAGTTAAAGCAGCCCAAAAGTCCACAAAGTAATGCTGGCCAAGAAGAACGAGAAATGCAGCTTTCCTTTTGAAGTACAACCAGCCAAGTTTTACAAATAGCATTTTTTAAGTGCCAAATTTCTTCTCCAGGATAATCATTGCACTCAATTTCTTAGACCACAACAGAACTCCAATAAATGTTACAGTTATCATCGAAGGAACCCACACCCGACCTAGGGTCCCATTACGCTGGGTGCTATACAAACATTAAAGACAGTTTCTACCCTAGAGGGTTTACTATGTCTACCTTGTTAGTTAGGGGTGTGATTCCCAGCTTGCACGCACATACTTATGCTAGCTCGGTGAGACCTAATGTGAGTATAAATAGTAGTGTAGCCATGGTCACACAGGGCACAGAAGTACGTCCAAGGCAAGCTGAGTATGTACCCATGAGGTTCAGATAAGTTTGAACTTAGTACAGCTAAACCGTGCTGCTCCTGTCTATGCTATCATGGATATACTACTTATACAAGAGGCCGGCGACCTTCGCCAGCCCTCCTGCCAGCTCTTCGTCCCACCCCCTCACAGGTGCCGGAGCAGGGCCAGCAGGTGCTGGGGGCAGGGCCTGGGGTGGCAAGAGCCATGCATGGGGCTCCTGTTGGCCCCGCCCTCCCAGAGGGACCTGGGGCAGCAAGAGCTGTGTGCACGATGTCTCCTGCTGTGCACTGCTGTGGGACGGGGCCAGCAGGAGCCACCTTCTGCACAGCTCTTGCAACATCAGGCCCAAATGCGGAGGAAGCGGGGCCAGCAGGAGAGGGCAGCAGCAGGGCTGATTACCATGTCTGGCACAGGTGCCCCAAGTTGCCAACCCCTAATTTATACTATCATTAGATCAAGAGCTACCATGAACATGCCATGCAACAGAATAATTAAGTGAGATCTGAGACACTGACCCACACTCCACGCTTCAAAGCCCCCAGTTTGCTGTCATTCTAACCAGAAGGAAAATTCCTTCCAACCCCCCACGGGACAATCATGAAGTGAGAAAAGGAGCATGTGGACATTGCTGGTAGAATGGGAAGTACAGCCAAAATGAATGAGGACAGCTTTCAAGTATTTGTCAAGCAAGAGAAGGTTGCATTAAAGAATTATGATGAAGACACAGCAAGATTAAGAAACAGCCTGATTTGTGAGATCAGGGAATGGAATGAATTGAAGACACCTTCCAGTTTACAAGCCAGATGATGATGAAGATGCCAGCTTCAAACATGACAAAGAAAAAGGATACTGGAGATGGTTTCAGATGAAAAAAAAATTAGTTTAGTTTCGGTCATTCTAACTTTTAGTTAATGCTGAGACACTGAAGGGAGATATCAGAGACACAGACTCATAAGAGACTGGGCAGAGGTAGGAAGATCAAGAGTGTGTAGATTTGCAAATCCTTAGCATAAAGATACTAACTAACTGACAGTATTTGTACACTGACAATCACGCAAACGAAGCATTGTCATCCATATGTGTCTAAGGTAGCCCATCTGAAATGGCCAAGGTCTGGACAGGCTGCAAAAAAGGAGGGCAGATTTTCCCAAAACTGGTGGATACCACTGAACTCACAAACCATGCTCCTGATTCCTCGCCCTAACTAACAAGAAGCCCCCCAAAAGAAATACACAGCCCCCTTTATTGCATTTCATTCTCTTGCTCCCAATCAGCAGTGAGGTCCAGTAAAATGAGAAGTTATTTAAGAAGTCTATTCTCTTTCCCAATATGTTCTCCAGAATCCCAAAGGTAAGCCACATCAGCAGATCAGTAGGAGTTTGGATCTTATCCAAAATACCACACTGCCAGCCACTCCTTTAATATCTAAAATTAAAGATGTATTATTAAATAAAAATAAAAAACAAGATGAGAGATATTAAATGATCAAAGCAGTCAGATACACACAAATGACTTCAAAGTCCAAATAAATCAGATTCTTAGCATTTTTGGAGTTTGCAGGCTTGCACAGTTTCTCTGGACTACATCCAGTGCTTGGATAAGTCTCAGTCCTCTCTTTAACAGCTTCCGATGTAGACTAGTTGACCCAGTGATAGGAAGCAGGAAAAAAGACAAAATAAGATGGTAAAGCATCTTTCTATAGTTTCTTACATGTCGCTTGTCCCAAACACAAGCTCACAGCACATGGGCTGGAAACAGCACTTGGAGTTCCTGTCCACCAGCATGTCCCTATGCATCCTGGTGACTCACAGGTGCAGCCCATGGCTTCCCTCTCTGGACTCATTATATAGCAGCTGACAGCCCTTGACAAGTCATCAGTGCTAACACTAATCTGTCTGGGGACTGTAACCCAATAGCATAGCACAGGTTTTTGGATACAGAAAATTGCTCATATCCATAATTCACAATTCAAATACAATACACACATAAGCAATATTATGATACTTGCAAATTAAAACCATCTCAATATTACCCGACTCAGACTATCTTGTAAGAGTCATTGCAATTTTGTAATATTGACTTCAATAATATTATAAATAGTCAAACTCTAGTCCAGACAGCATCATACGGGTATAATGGGGAAGAAGCTGAGGACAAAAATGGAGCCCTCAGAGTCCTGCACAGTGTGAGAAAGAGGAGGTGGAGGGTGATAGGTTCAAGATCATAATCACAAAAGCCAAAAAAGGTTCTATTTTTAAAAGAAGTTTCTACAATTAGTGTGTTTTTGTGTTTTAAGCACTTGTTTTTAGTTTAACTGTTCCTTATGAAGTGTAAGGAATCTCTAGAATGGATAATACTTCTCATATCAGAAAGATTTTTTTAGGGTCACCCATTGGTAAATTGGCTGCTAACTGTATGCTCTCAAAAAAGATTTTTTTGTCTGTGTAAAAAAGTCAGATTTCTTTACATCACATAGCTGACTATAGCGTATGTTCTTTGAATAATATTTCATGAAGGTCCCTGAATATCACAGATATGTTACAGTCTTGAAGCATACGAATGGGGATTTGAGACACTAAAGCCCCATACATCCCACTGAAAAACAATTTGCAATTTATTTCAGAATTTTAGCTTTCATTACCAAAAGTTTGTTTCTAGTGCTTATGACAGATAAAACTGAAAAATGTGAACTGAGTGTAAACCAATGAAGTTTGTCTTCCTGAGTCCAAAGACAGCTTGAAATAACCCCAAGGTGCGAAGTGGCCCATCCTGTTCAATGAGAGTATTACATTTAAAACAGAAAGCTGAGAACTCAAAGTGTTAACACAGTTAACTATTTTGCTGCAGGTCATTTAAATAGTTACAAACCACCTACCAGGATTTCTGAAAATGACAAAACTTATGATATCCCCCTACTCAAGTGACAACTTCTCTGAGGCAGTTACACATTTTCAAATATCAAATATGACTTACTAGGTAGTGACAATATAACACCACTGGGCCTACTTTTTGTAATTCCTGCATCTTGAACCTGGGGAGGGGGAAATCAGTTAAATCATTTTCATTTTAATCGGTTTTGTTTGCAGAGTTGAGATGTTTGGCTGCAAACACTGAAAAGGAATGTTTGTCTAAAATAAGCTGTTTCCATGGAAATATTACAAAAATCATAGGAACATTTAAACTGGTATCTGCTTCTGTAAACACTCTCTTTTATAAAATCCTACACGTTAAGCCAAATTTGAGTTAACCAGGCTCTTTTGAAATTCAAACATAAAATTCTTGAGGTAGTTCATCAATAATCTTTAATAGGGACAATGGCCTAATTTCCCTATTAAATCTACTTTGCAGGTTTAAGCAGATACCTGAAGACTGACGACAACAGCACTGAGCTGGCATAGTACATCCTATGCCACACCACTTTCTGGCTCAAGCACACTGCACGGAAGTCTAGCTCAGTGGTTCCCAACCAGTGTGCCGGGGCACACTGGTGTGCCGTGGCAACACCTGAAGTGCGCTGCGAGCATTCCCAAGAGCTGGAGTTAAAGTTCCCTCCCTGCTCAGCCCAGCCGCGTGGACTGTGCAGGGCTGGGAAAAGGCAGGGGTTAAAGTAAGGAGGAAGGCACTGGAACACAGTTCTGGGGTCCCCTATTTTTAGGCGGGCAGCCTTCCAGCCCCCCTAAAAATAAAGGAAGGCACCGGAACACAGAGTTCCAGGGGGCCCCCTAAAAACAACACATGCAGCCGGACCACAGAGTTACGGTGGCTCCACCTTAAACCCCACTTCACCTTAAGTCCAGCCTGCAGAGAGCTGCTGAAGGCTGGGAGTGTGTGAATCTCCCCCCTGCAGGGTGGAACAGCTTGTGTCATCCAGCCTGCATACAGCCCAGGTAAGGGCTTTGGGAGATGGAGGGCTGTGGGGGGGGTTGTGTGGGGCAGGTGTGTGTGTAGCCTAGGTGGGTGGGAATGGATGTGTAGCAGATGGTGTGTGGCTGGGGTTGTGGGGTGGCTGTTTGGTTGGTGAGGTGTGTAGCTGTGGGGTGGGGTGGCTGTGGGGAGTTAGTTGAGGGCTGGTGGCCTAGTTCTGGCCCTTTCAATGATGGGAGGATCCATCACAGGCAGCAGGGGGCTGGGGAAGGGGAGGATGGGACCCACTGGGGTGGGAGGGAGCAGCACTGGGGTAAGGATTTGCCCTGGGTGGCAGGGAGCCACTGTGGAGAAGGGGAAAGTGGGCGCTGTGCCATGCTCCCCTGCCCTACTTTCCCACTCCCCAGGTTACCCCTGTCCTCCCTCAAAGCCACTCCTGTTCTCCCTTCCTCTCTTGCCATCCTTGTGCTGTTCCCCACATGGCTGCCCTTGTCTCTTCTGCCACCCCTACCCTGCTGTGCTCCCCACACTCACTCCTGCCACTGCACATGACTCCTGACCTCCCCTGGTTTGCCACCCCTGTTTTGTTACCCCTATTACCCACATAGCAGCATTTCCAAAACACTGTGTCATGATTCATGAATATTCATAAGTAGTTTAAGTTAACTTGAATATTCATAGTTTTGGTTTTTTTTTAATGGTGATGTGCCTTGAAAAATTTGAAGGTACCAAGGCGTGCCATGGCAGAGAAAAGGTTGGGAACCACTGGTCTAGACAGAGGTGTCTACATAATCTTTCTGATCCTTAATGGTCATAAAAGTTCCTTAGGCTCTGAAGCACCTGCATTAAGGGGGCAACCTGGCAGCCCTATGACTGGGCAACAGCAATCATTAAATGCCACCTTTGTCCCACTTCCAGAGTTGTGGTAAGCACAGCTTTGATAGTCCCATGAAATCACAGGTAATATGTTTTTGCCAACCTAGGGACATAAGCACCCAGGATTTTTAAAAGTCGCTCTTACGTAGTTACAGGATCAGAAACCAAATTTCTGGCCAAGAAAAGAGTAAACAGGCATACTTGATCTTAAATCCAACAATCTCATGTCAAAGCCTTAGCTATCAATCTTCAAATCACACTGTATCTATTTGGAAATTGCCTTCGCTCTGCAGCAACTAGAGTTTTAACTACTGCCCTAAATATGCCCTTACCACTCTCTGTTGTGGAACAGTATAAATTAACACCCTGAACAACATGTCCTTCAGCTCACATTTCCAAATTCTTTAAACATTATTAACTTTCTACAATTGACATGGCAGTCAGTCTTCTCATTCATTTTCTAAAGTAGTCTAAGTATACACTGATGACACAAAAAAAATGGAGTTTTAAATGAATTGTCTTTTCTTGGCAACATATTTTAGATCCATTATATAATCTAAACCTTGTCAATTATTTGTGTTTAAAATTCTACATGGTATTTGACCACTCAAAATTATGCATTATGAAAATATCAGAACTGAGCGATACTGTTTTCTGAAAATTTCTAGAGTAAAATTTCCACAGAACTCTTGTTATAGTTTTCTGAGTTTATATCCAAGATAAATTCTAGTTTTATTCCCCTTACATAAATACATGGTTCATTAATATCTATTTGTATTTTGTTTATCTAGCAGCATTTTGTAACTGCCATTCAACAGAATTTTTTCTGCTTTGGACATTTTGTCAAATATATGCCACATGTAATTTTAAATTTCAACCCATTCACTTTAAATTATTAGCCTTCAAGAACATGTAAAGAGAGTTATAAATACTATATGAAGAATGCACTTGAATGATTTGAAAATACTCAGAGGGAGATGAATCAACATCATCTGTACAATTAGGACAAGCTGCTAGAAACAGGCAGCAAGCCAAAGACCCTGTGAAGGTCTGGGCAAGCAAAAACACAAAATCCTGAAAAGGTGTAAACAGTAAAGGTGGAAGTTCTTTTCACATCAAACCAAAGAAATGTTAAAAGGATAAGAAAGATACTAGATACCTTGTGCTCTTTAGTGCTTATTAAAAAAACCACACACACACACAAAAATCAACACATTCAATGATTTCCCTAGCCCACAGTCATAGATTCTCATTTATCTTTGCACCATTTACTAATTTGATTGCTATCGCTGCCTATTGTGTATTCCACAATATCTGTGAGGCACAGGGAGAGAAGTTTCCACAGGGATTGGGTATGGAGATGGATACACTGGTAGCTAATTTTGAGCAGCCAGATACCAGAGCAATAATAAGAGTCAGTCCAGGGTGGAAGCATTGAAAACCCATTTTAGTAATGAGTCACGGTAATGTGCACCATATGCACCACCTACCTCCGTGGTACCTTCCCATACCATTTCCTCCAGTGCATCGGTTTCCATATGCCTCCCCTTCCTTCCCCAATCCCCCCTGCCTGGAATAAATACAGAGAATTTCATTCTCAAAACCTTTATTGGCCAAACATAAAGAAACTGAAAGAGAGGAAATAACTGAAACTTCGGCAAACAGTCTGCTAAAACCAGTAGAGAAGAAACCAAATCAGCTTGTCTGTGAAAGCACAGACATCTTGTCCATCAAAGGTCACTGAATGGCTGCCTTTTGTTCTTAGCACTCTTCCCAGTTTTGAGTGCCAGGGATACTGCACCTTCCTCTTCCACACCCCATTTCTTGGAATATTTAGGAGGGGGACTGGCAACACGACAGCATTTCCAGGCCATTCTGTAGGGGCTGCAGAGGGAGTCTAGCCTCAAGCCGGTTTTCTTGAAGATCAGATGCCTCAATATTTCTGACTGGTCTTTATAGTCTGCAATGAGTCATTCTGTACAGCATACTCATGCTCCTGGGACGTTCTCCAGCTCTCCTCTCCATGTCCAGTTTTTCAGACAATGAAATTCTCCAAGCTCTTAGCTCTGTGTCAGAAGTCAGAGACATTCATTTTCTTGTTGAACTTATCATGTATTCTCTTTTTCTCCTCCTTCTAACTGACAAAAGCCTCTCCACCAGTGAAAAGGATGGCCCATAGGCCAAGCTCTCCACTGTAAGGCATGCAAAGCACAAGCCAAACATTGTCAGTGCATATCCTGGATCTAGTACGAAACTTCTGTTTAAAAATTACTCCCCTTACTACACTGAAGCAGAAAGGAAGAACATAATCTGTATCCCTAAATATTCAACCAACCAGTTTGCTGTTCCAGCCCCCTGAGGAATACAGCCCAGCAGCATGGACCACAGGCCTTGCGCAACTATGTGTGGGCAGCCTGTGTCAGAAGCACAGGCGGACAGGGAGACAACATTTCTTCCCCTTAGCAATGTGGACAGTCTTTGGAGACCAGGGACAGCATTTAGCCTCCCAAAGTGCAGTCTTTGTCAGAGATGGCTCCAGGGGCTTGTGGGCTATGTCTACACTGGCAATTTAGTTCAAATTAAGGAGACTTAATTCAAATTAAAATTTGCCCCTGTCTATGTTAGCCTTTCATTAGTTCAAACTAAGAAATTCCTTAATTTGAACTAATGAAGGCTTCGTTCGAACTAGTAAGTATCACTGGTTAGTTCAAACTAAGTGTGATGTAGACTCGAACTCACCCTTAGTTCTAACTAAGGGCAGTTAGTTCAAACTAACAACATGGACTAGTTCGAACTAACATTAGTTCAAACTAGTCCATGTTGTTAATTTGAACTAATAGGTTCGAGGTTAGTTCAAACTAAACTCAAACTTATTAGTTCGAACTAACAAGTTCAAACCAACTTAGCTAGTGGAGACATAGCCATGGAGTTGCAGCCACGAGAGAGCACAGGAATTCTTGCCCCACTCCCGTTCCCCAGTCACTCTGGGTTTGCAGGTTCTTAGGTCAATGCTGACTCCACCACCCAAACCACCTGCATGTTAGGGAAACTATGGCTGAGGGACCCAGAAATCAACTTGAGTGGGAGAATCACATGGTCTATTACTTGCAGTGCAAACACAGTGAAAACTTCTACCATCTCCCCTAGGTGACACTATATGCTACCAGTCTCCTGAGGGTAAGAGAGGCAGCAAAAGAGCAGATGCTGTGAGCATCTGGGTACAGGCCTGGTTCCTATGCTGTGAATTGCAATGATGCCAGTAGTATTAACGCTAAAGTGGCATGGGAAAGTGCCCTACTGTGGTGGAAGAAATAAGGCAGCCCTTCCCAGAAACCTTCTCCACATGATTGCAAAGTGTCTTCGTGAAAATTTCCTGGAGATCTCTGTGGAGGATTCCAGGCCATACCAGGACACAAACAATTATTTCAAGGGGGCACTATCTGCATAGCTGGAGTGGCCAATCAGAAACAAATACCCACTGCACCTAACTTTTTCTCCCATGATACACAAAATGTAAGAACATGTAATTCAAATTGCATACTCACCAGAGATGTTCTTCCTAGCATCAGACTCAGTCACCATGCTGTCCTATGGCTGCCCTGCTTCAGGGTTAAAAATGCTCCTGGCTTGCAGGTAGAAAGGATCCACCTCTGCCCTGTCTTCCATTCTCTTCTTCCTCGTCCAAAATGCCCTCCTCATTACTGTGTGAGTTGGCTCAGGCCTGAAGGCTCTTGGGAGGTAATTGTTCTGCCTCTTGGGGTAGTAGCGATGTTGGCGCTGAGAATGACATTCAGCTCATTGCAGAAGTGACATGTCTGTGGTGTGGAACCATAATGGCTATTCATCTCCCTTGTCTTTTGGTGTGCCTGCCAAAGTTATTTGATTTTCACATAGCACTATTGTGTGTTCCTGGTGCACCTCTTCTCTCCCATGCCCGGTTCAATCTTTTCATAGACGTGCACATTTCCGTGGCTGAACTGGAGCTGTGTCTGTACAGATTCCTCACAGACCAACACAGATTCATAGCATCATGTGTACTCCAGGATGGAATGCCTTTGGGGTGTTAAGTTGCCATGATCAGCTACGTTAGCAAGCATTCCCCACTGAACAAACAAGAAATGGATATTCAAAAGCTCCAAGGGTTTTACAACGGAAAGAGCTGCCTTCTGTATACTTGTTTGCTGTGTACCAGATTTGAGAGCCATTTCCAGAGTGGCCACAGCAGAGCACTGTGGGACACTTCCTGGAGGCTTGTACAACACTGCATCTACAAAGCCTTTCTGTTGTGCCACCAACAATAAATTAAGTGCTACACCTCTCACAGTGGTGGAGTAATTTGGTCACATGATAGGCAAGTTAGGTCAGCAGAAGGGGCCTAGCAGAGTAGAATACTTCATTAGGTCGAAGTAAAGTGGCTTCTATCAGTCCCAGTTGGTACTGTAGACCAGGCCTCAGAAGCTGTAACTGCTCCAAACTACATCGGCATTCACTGGCAGTGTTACCTAAGGGAATCACATTAAACTAGTTCTTCAATGAAATGACTGGATTCTTATTTGTGTCCTAGTGCAATTCATGCAATTGACACTGATTCATGAAGTCCAATATCATCTTGAATCTTGACTCTCAGAGACTGCTTCTCCTCTCATATAGTGCTGAAGCAATGAGTTTGCTCTGAGGCACTCAAGCTAAAAGTCAGACATAAATGCCTGGCAGCAGGGCATATGCACTGGAGGGAACTACACTCTAATTTGCTATCCCTGTGGGTCTAAAACAGCTTGAGTGTATCCTTTGGAAAGCAATAAGAGGCCCATCAATTTTCTTGAATTTCTGCCTGTATGGTATTGGAGGGGGTGCTGTATAGCTGTGATAATGTTCTTTCTCTTTGAATTTAGCCATGAAAAGTAGCTCTTAATTAAACACTGCAAGCTCCCTGATCTTTAGACTTTGAGCATTCCATAATAAAAAGTGAAAGCATTCATTGCAGCTAACTTTCACTTCAAAGGTAAAACAAACAAAACAAAACAAAACAAAAAAACCCAATCCTGAGTAATTCTGATTGGTGGCCTGAGACAATGTGTATTATTTTTGGAAGCAGAGAGAGAGAGGATTGCATTGAGTTTCAACCTTATAATTAGGAGTGCCTAAATGAACAACAATTTAACAAGCTTGGAGAGTTTAAGAGGAGGGTTCTCATGCAACAGTAATTTACTGTTCCCTCGATCACCTGTGTTCCATTTTCCCCATTTCTCTTCTCCCCTCAGCTCTTTGCCATCTCTTTCTTCCACTACACAATACATGTTCTCCCATTCCCTTTATTGGTTCCAGCATTATTTTTGTGGGTTTGGGGTGGGGATGTTTTGGGGGTTTCTTATTCCCTCTCCTCCACCCCACAGGAACCAGCTGCACAGTAAAAATTACCAGAATCCTATGAAAAGCAGCACACTAATATTTGTGACAGTAGAAGTTCAAGCAACTACATTATTTTGGCAGTGACCACAAAGCAGGGTAGCAAGAGAGAAATGCAGGAACTGCAAGGAAATGAGATAGCATGAATATGGAAAGCAGTAGTTGAGAAAGTGATGAAAGAAGAAAAGCACACAGAAAATTGGAGGGTGATACAAAAAACTGGAATCTAGGTACAAGTAAAAAAAAAAAGGGGGAGACAAATGAATACCTTAAAGGTTTTTCGGGAAACATTATCTGAAGTCTCAGAGAACAATTTGGAACCAGCCTTTAAGACAATGTTAATGTGCATTAAGGGGAAATGGTCACCTCTTGCTATTTTACACACAGATTCAGTGCTGGAGCTGATTGAACATTTTCCAACAAAAGTTTGTTAATAAATGCTGATTTAAAAGAAATGATGTACTTCACAGCAACATGTCAATTCTATCAAAACTGGCCAGCCCACTCAGTTTCTTACCAACCCACCAGCAGCCCACTGCCCAGAAAGCTGAAATGTCCAGTTTTAAAGGCCAGCTTTTCCAGGGCTTCCCTGCTGTTGTGAGGTACAGCATCTCCCTCAACCACAGGGGCATTGCTGGTACTTGGCACAGGGGGCATGAGCCCCCATGCCCAAAGCCAGTGTCCCAAGTTCCAGCCCCAACCCTGACTGGGGACACTGGGCCAGGCCACCGATCCAGTCCAGGGATACAGGGCTGGGTCACCAATCTGGCCCCAACCCTGGCCAGGAATACAGAGCTAGGCTGTCGATCCATCCCCGACCCCAGCTGGGAATACGGAACCAGGCTGCTACAGCAGGGGCAACCTAATCTGCGCCCAACCCCAGCTAGGCACGCAGGGCCAGATCAGGGCAGGGCTAGCATTACAGGGGTGGAGCCAGTGAAGGGGTGGTTTGGGCCCTTAGAGGCTTTTGGGGTCAGTGACACCCCTGCTCATCCCTATAACATAATCTGCCTATCTTTCATCCTTACAATATAATTATTTATGGTCTCATGCAAATTACATCCTGTGCAATGTTTTTTGAATGCTCTTGGCATACTCTACATTACTATTATGGTAGCAAGTTTCCTGCAACATCATATAGCTATACAGGTATGAAACATGTCCTCAAAAGTATTTCACATAGCACAAGTGGGGGCAGGCAGTCAGAGCTATGTTCCAACACACCCAGTGAAGGTATGCATACAAAAACAATGGAGTTCAAGTGCCTTGTCCAGAGAGGGACAATGGGTCAGCTGACCACAACAAGGGGAGCTGAATGAGGGCTTGAAAAAAGGAGAGAAAAAGACACATTTTGAATGGACTGAGGCTTTTTGCTGAGGAATCCATCTTGCAAGCAACCTCGGGGATGGAAACCTATTCACATGGCAAAAAGGACCTGACTGCAAAACCATGAGTAGCCAAAGCATGTGGGTAAGCTAACCATGGACTGTAACAGTGATCTTAGTTTAGAATGCAAGTTATCTTTTATTTGATGTTATTATCTCCTTGACTGATTAATTATCTGATTTTGAATTGATTTGCCTTATATTCACTTAAAATCACATTTTAATAAATTTGTGTTTGTTTTATCTAAGGCAGTAAAACGTTGAATGTGTAAGCATGAAAGCCTTTCTGGGAGAAAAAACTAAAACATTATCAATTCTTTGTTAAATTGACAGACCAGTATAAATGAGCTTGCAAGGCCCAACGGGCATGAACTGATCCTTGCATGATGGTAGTTCCTGGTGGTGCATCTGGGGGCACTTATAGGGAGACCATCCCATGAGGGATTAGTGAGCGCACACTTTCCCCACTACCTGAGATACTCATGACATGCTGGAGGCTGGACATGACCAGGCCCAGGAGTGGAGGGCTCACCCAGTAAGGTATAGTAAGTTGGGGCCCAGAAGTGGAGTATTGGGGTAGCACAGCAGCACACCAGTCCAGATTACAGGAGAGGAACATCACAGTTGTCCAAACAGCTTTCTGGCCAGGTAGTCAGCCAAAGAGCAGAAAAATATGCAATTCTTATTTGATGTTCCGATTCAGAATGAAAATACCTGGGAATGCAAAATTTTCCACAAAAAGAAATTGTGGCTTCACCACAGTCCTGTGCAATACCCAATCTGAAAATATATCACATAACCTTTACAAATGGCTACTCTGCTGTGTTAAGACAAGTTACTTCTCTTTCCTAAGACACAAGATAATGTATTCTCGAAACACAATAATAATAAATACACACAATATTTGTATCCTTCCACATATTTAGCACACACTGACAGAATGAGTTTTCCTCAGTGATCTTCATGCCAATGTACTAAATTGCTTTGCAGGTTTACTGACATCAGTACCAGAGCTACACATTGTATCATCGGCACTGACAAACATCTTGAATCACAATAGAAGCATTCATTCCTATTCAAACTGAAAACAGAAATTAACGTCCTCGTAGAGACTTCACAGAAAAACTCTAGTGCATACGCAGTCACTTGCTCTCACACTTAAATTCAAGGCATCATCTCTTTGACAAAAATAGAGTATATTAGTCCCATTTATAAAAACAATCAGAAGCTAAATTACTTTTAAAAATATTTGCAAATTATAATTACGTTTGTTTTTCTACAACTAAAAGAAATAGTTAAACATTCAAAAACAACTTGGGAAAAAATAGTTTGTGGCTAAGAAATCATTTTCTATATTTGTGTTTCAGCTCAGAGCAATTTGAAATAGCAGAGATATTAAAGCCTCCAAACCAGGATTTATAAGGGAAATATCACATCATCCGTAATGACAGATGTGCTACTAGCAAAGCTATTTAGAAAATAAGCTATTAAGGACTATTGCCCCAGTGGCACTAGCAGTTACTGGTATACAAGGTTTCAGTCGTTGATGGCAAAGAAATGCATAAGAAAAAAAATGAGGAAGGCATTGAGAAGAAGTCTGAGGAGGCTTCTCAATGATCAACCCAGTACAATGGAGCTTGTAGATTTTGGGGCAACTGAGATACTCAGAGCAGGAAATGCTAAGGGTAATTATTGAGTCTTCAGTCTCTCTCCTCCCATCTCCCCTGCTCCCAAACATGTGCGCATGCCCAGACTCCCCAAGCCTAGAAAACCACTATTTCTCAGCTAGTCACAGGCCAGAAACACAAGAATTGAGGAAGAGAGGACTTTGTGAGACAAGCAGTAATCAGAAACACATGCTGATTCTTTGTTTGCACCCGTTGTCATTCTCCACCGGACCAAGCCAGCTCTCTGCTTCAGCTTATTGGACTTTCCCCATTAACTCATTGCCTTGTTATTCTGAACGTGGGGTACCCATACAGTTGTTTTATTGCCTTGTATTACCAACTGACAAGTTGATTTATTAATGATGTGCTAACTAGATTTTTTGCCAGCCCACCATTAAATCAGCAATATTCTTCTCCATTATGTTCACTACACTTCTTTCCTGCCTCAGTCTCTCCTCCATCTCCCATCCAACACCATTATCTCTAGCTACTTTGGGACAGCCCTCCTTTTTGCTCCTGTCAACTCTTCTCCTTCCACTCCTATTTTCCCCACAAACCTCTATTTTACTTTCACATTCGGATCTGGCAGGATCTTTCCCAACCTCAAGCCTATTTCATTCTTTCACCCTGATATTCTATACTACTCCCCCACAAATCTGCCCAGTGCCCGCACCCTCACATGCCTCATACTTTGCTCCCTTGTCTCCACTCACATATTTTGTGGTTGGATTTTTTTTTTTAAATGCGGTGAGTAGAAACTATTGAGTAGATTCAAATTAAATCTAGACATTGTGTTTTTTTCCCTCCAACAACATTTAGAATTTTTAAATCCATTCCTATCCATCCTGCTTCTGTTGTTAATCTTATCTATCTGCTACCTTAACTTTTGTAGAAGCAACAGCTTAAAAGCAAGCAACAGGAGACACTGTATTCAACCACGGATCCAACTAACTTACAGACAATTCCATAACATACCTATTTTAATAGAAATTAGCATTACATAGTTCGGCCCAATGGAAGTAAATTGGTAACATTCAGCTGAACTAGAAAGAATGGATGGAGGCTTTAAAAATTTTTAAAAATATTTCATTGATCAAGAGGAAACAGGAATGGAAGAGAAAATGGAAAAAGAAATCAGTGCCACTTTCTTGCTCATTCCTATAAGATTTTCTACATGCTATCAAGAACTAATGGATAGGGAGGAACTGAGAGGGTCTTCTATTCAGTATGAAATTAACACACTCCATATCTTTTTAATGTTTTGTAGACTTCTAATCATTTAGGCCTATGAAAATCCATTCACTTAAAAGAGGCTTTAAAATGTTCAACAGCAATACAGGTTATGTAAATGACATATTTTGCTGCAAGTTACCACCGTACTTTAATGAAGCTTACAACACTTCATTGTTCTGTACCAGGCAGATAAAACTAGAGCCAAATACACTGTATCTCCTAACTTAACATAACAATTTCCAAAATTTGTGCACAGAAGAGAAAAAATATTGGCTACTTAACAACTGGGATTCTCTGAGTATGCTGCCTGCATTTATGAACTCTTAGCAACCTGTCACATAGTCCTCGAATCATGTAAAGCAGTAAGCTTAGGCTAGGCTATGTGCCTCAACTCATGTAACCATCCAGTGACATTACTTGTATAAGAGGCAGTACCTTGATATCATCCCCTCAGTTTCTGTCTGCAAGAACACAGAAATTATCCAGATAAAACAGGATAACAGAGCTGACAAAAGTGAACCACAGAAACAATATGACTGGACAAATCCATTTACTAACAAGTGACCTAAGCCTCTCCTTCAAAGGAGCCAAATTCACGAAGACCAGTAAAACTGTACTGCTCTTTAACAAAAAGGAAGACAAAGAAGAAGTAATGTAACTTAATAGAGCCTACAAAAATGATTTTCTAAGGACAATAGACCTAGTCACTGTCAGAGAAAATATATATTTCTCGATCAATTTAGAGTGGCTTTCCTAAGAATTTGGAAATTTTACTAAAACAAGTCTTCAAAACCACCTTTGTTCTGATGGAGGAGACCTTAAGATTTTCTGGAAGAGATTTTTGCTTCCTCATAGTAGATCTCAATTCTTAAGACTAAGATTTTCAAAAATGAGTAGTGGTTTAGAGTGCATCCACTTTTACATGACCAATTTGCGGCTTCAATAAAGAAACTTATTTCAGGAAGCATTAAGTGCCCAACAACTGAAAAATAAAAAGATCAGACCTCTTTAAGAGGTTTCGAATTGGGCATCCTAAAGAGAAGGCATCACTAGCCACTTTTACAAAATCTTGGCTATGCAACTGGTTTCTTTATTCATTAGGCAGAAGTAGGCTTCTTCTCAACTTCTTACCATAGTGACAAACAGATGCAAGTATTTACATGTTACTTTTATGCATCGTAAAACGTGGGATCCCTTTAAATGTCCATCCAGTAAAGAATGTCAGCTCCCAGAAACACAGGTGGGGGTAGGAGTGAAGACAGATATTCAGGCAGGTACACAGATTGATTTAGGTGAAATTCTGAGACCAGCTTAACAAGAAACATGGATGGAACTATGAATCTATTGTGTACTTCTAAAAGTCAGTGAAACAGGGACAAAAGATAAAGACATGGAGTTTGCTCATTCTGCCAAAATATTTACCACAAAGGAGGCCACTTTGTACTTTATTCATGTCAGATTTTTATTAATTAATTAATTTTGTATCTTTGTTTCTCAAGATTAAAAGCCATCTTATATATTCAATTTGCCTGTGCAACTTCCCAAGAACAGAAAAATTAAATTTGTTAGTCTTAAGCAATGTTCCCTCTAAGCTAAGCAGCCGCGGTGCTCCCTGGTGCAGGGAACACTGCTGGCTGCACATGGCCAGCAGCTGCAGTCCCTGCCCAGAAAGCGACTCTAAGCTGGGAGATTTTAAAACTCCCACTCAGAGTAAGCTCTCACTGAGCATGCGCAGACTCTCTGAGCATGCTCAGTGAGAGCTCCTCCAGCCAGAGGAGCGGGCTGGGGCCAGGCCACGCCGCTCTGGCAGCCAGGTAAGGGAGCCCTAACCGCCCCCTTTCCAACTCCTGGGGTGGGGGTGTGGGCTGTCAAGGCCAGACGCTGCTCCACCCGCCTCCTTGCCCAGCCTCCCGGCAGGGGGGCCAGAACAGCCAGCCCAGCCTACCCCCAGCCAGCTGCACCTCCCCAGAAGGTGGAGGGGGCTGGTGCTGAGCTCTGGCATGGGGGGGTCAGGGCTCTGAGGCGGACCACTCCCAAAGAGTTTGGACAGCTTTGTCCCTTCCCCCCCCCCAGCCTGAATGGGCCTGATCCATGGCCTGGGAGGGGCCGGGAGCGAAGTGGCCCAAACTCTTTAGGAGTGGGCAACTCCAGGGCCCCGACCCCGCAGGCTGGAGCTCAGCGCCAGCCCCTCTAACCCCTGGGGAGGCGCGGCCAGCGGGGGTAGGCTGGGCTGGCTGCTCCACCCCTGCTGCCAGAAGGCCAGGCAGCAGAGCTTGAGTGGGGGGGGGAGGATTGGGCCGCAAGGGTGCAGGATCGGGCCCGTGGTGGGGGCGTGCAGCGAGCAACATATGTTGCTCAGCTGCGTTGGGCACTTAGAGGGAACACTGCTCTTAAGTGCCAGAGGACTCCTACCTCCCCTCCTCCCCCAAGAAACGAAGGCCACTTGGAAGAAAATTGAATAGGACAATCCTGCCAAGCATTCAATCTCCACCCAGTTCTGTGCAGAAGATCCACCATTCTATATAGAATTAAGGTGGAAGTTTCTAGGCAAGAATGAAGGCTTACCAAACAACAAAGGTAAAAGAGCTCATTTGAAAAACATTAAACTACAGAGTAAGCCTTTTCCTATCAACTCCTTCATGAAAAGCAATCAATAAGTGAATTTTGAACAGAGAAAAAGCAAGACCAAGTGAGAAGATCTGAGTTTCACCCCCGCTCACCGGACTTTCTTCGGGGTCTTCACCCTTCAGCATCAGATTTTCCTGTTCTTAAAACTGGAACAGTTATATTTACCTCTTTGTAAAGTGCTTTCAGATCTACAAATGAAAACCACTACACGAGGCAAATAAGAGAAAAATGCCTTTTGTAAATCTGATTTGTGCAATGTAAGTAACTAGCGTAAGTTGACTATGAAAAGTGCTGGAAAGGAAATCAAGCTCCTTATATTCTACTCAAATAGCAGGTTTCACACTTAAACTTTACAATTTAGATTTTACATGTAGAAATTACAAAAACCTAAAAAAGAGATGTCTAGTCTCAGATCTCAACTGAACAAGCTATCAAATAGATCCTATCACTCGAGACCCACACTCCTAAAGAGACATGACTAGAACAGAGAATCCAACCATCCTTCCTCAGCATTTGAGGCACACAGAGAAACAGAGGTGAAGAAAAGTACAGCACTGATTATAATGCTGAAGAAGACAGTCAAGTTCAAAAGATCTGTGTAGCTAAAGACGACAAGGCAATGTGAGTGGTTCAAAGTGCTTCTCAAAACCTTTTTGCCTTTGTTCTTCCAACAACATTAAGGACTGTGCTGAGATTTACATCAATCTTTAAAGCCATTTGTGCTAAGGCAGTCAAAACCAGAACCAAACAAGATGATCTAAAGTTACTGCAGCAACACAATTTCTATATTAACTACAAATCGTCTGTCAAAAAAAAATAAGTACAACAAAACTAAGAAACAAGAAGTTGTGTGGCACTTAAAGACTAAGATTTATTTTTTGCATGAGCTTTCGTGGGAGAAAATCCCACTTTGTCAGATGCTTCGAAGATGGGCGAACTTACAGAATGGAATGAAAATAAATGCAAGGAAATTATCAAGAAAAAGGCCTTCCTAAGGATGCTGGCAAAGACTGGAACTCTGGTATCATTCCTATCACACTTTGTTAAACCTGCACAAAAATGTTTCCCTATGCCCTTCCTGCATACATCCCACAACAACAACTTATTTTCAGGACTTTCTGATTTACTCAAAGTATTAAATATTCCTGTGTTGTGATTATTTTGCTGACTACATCTATTGGTTCTTCCTAGGGCTGTTGTGGCAATGGTTTTTGTTTTTCTTTTATTTTTTTATTTCCTTGTGTCTTTGTTAATTAAAATAAAAATCCATAAAAAAGCATATGAATAACTGCAACAAGAATCAACTATGATAAAGGAAGATGCTTTGGGTGAGATTAAGTAATCAATGACCAACAGCTGGGAGGAAAACGCACACAACCTCAAAGTAGGCCAACTACATCTAATAATTTTAGGTTTGCACAGCCCTGAGCATTGAATCCAACAGTGTGGATCTGTAGAGGCAATTTCATGAATGCGTACATTTTCAAAATATTTATTTTACCTCTTTCATCTTCTTTTCCTATTTTCACCTTTTTACACCCCCCCCCAACGTACTTCATTTTAATGGTATGTAATGCATTTGCAGCTAAGTGTAAGAAAGCTTAGCAAACTGCAATGCCTGTCACGGCAAGTTACACCATGACAAGACTGAATACATTTCCATATAAAATTATGAAATTAGTGAATATTGTATATCTGAATCATCCCAAAACAATTATAAACAAGTTGACGTTTCATGAAGTCAGAACTGCGAGTGCACTGAATAAATATATTAAATCCCAATCCTTTGTCTGGGGAAACTACTTATTGAAATTCATCACAATATTCGTCACTCAAACTCCAGAAGCATCTCAAAGGAGTCTATCTGAAATTTTTAACTGCAGTCTACGGTCAGTATTATATAAATGACTCCTTCCTATACGAATGATGCATGACATGAGTCAGTTTTAAAGCTCCTAGTACTCCACATAAGCCACATCCTTTTAAGTGGTGAACAAAAAAAAAAAAAAAATCAAAGATTTATTCAGGCTTAATTCTAACAATACAGTTCTCAGTTTCCAAGAGCAAATTGGAATTTTGCCAGTTGGGAGTGAAGGGGGCTCTCCAAACACAAATGAAAAATTCTAAATCTACAGATCTTCTATAAAACTTAATAAGCCCCTGTTTCCTGTCCCTTGGGGCTACTGATTTTTACATCTTTACAAAAAGGTAAAAGACTCAGTTGACAATGAAAAGAATGGTTACTTACCTGTAACTTTTGCTCAAGATGTGTTGCTCATGGCCATTCCCAACTCAGGTATGTGTGCATGCCACATGCACCAGTGCCAGAAAATTTTTCCCCTTAATGGTATCCATATGAGCCAGCTCTACTGCTCCCTGAAGTGGCACAAACATGCGTGTACATATAAGGCAACACTGGCTCCCCCACCCTCTTGATCCCTTCTTGCTGGAACTCTTACTAAGGAGAAGGAGAATGGGTGCGGACTAGACACAAGCAACACATCTTAAAAAACAACAGTCCCAGCTAAATAACTGTTCTTTCTTCGAGTGCTTGCTCACATCCATTTCCAATGTAGGTGACTCACCAGGAGCGTCTCTGGAGGCAGGCAGGAGTTCATGGAAGCACTGCTTTACAGCAGCCATTGCTGTGTTTAGCTCACTGCATCAAGATGTAGTGGGACATGAAGGTGTGCATTGATAAGCAGGTAGCTGCTGGTTCCCGCTTCAGTTATGGTGGTTAGAGCCTGGACAAGGACCAGTCAGTGACGAGGAGCAACATGCTGCAGGGTGCAGATCCCTGGATGCCAGGATGCAGGGGAGTGCCATCTTGTCCTCCTTCCCAAGTGGGAAGTGAGACTTCCCAGGCTGGAGTGGAGCTGGAAGTAAGTGTGGGGAGAAACGGTGTGGTACCTGGCCAAGCTGGGCCACCTGCTCCTTCACAATGGGTGGGGGGAGGGAGCACAAGAGGCTCAGTGGATACCCTATAGCACCTCCTTCCCCATGGACTCCAGAAGGGCAAGTCCAGCCCCTCTCCACAAGCGGAGTAGGGTGAGGCCACCCCATGGCATCCAAGGAGCCAGGCTGTGGAGCAGAAACCACAGGTAAGTGCAATGGGGAGATTAGTGCAGTGCCAGGCCAGACTGCCAGGCCTTTCACAATGAGCAAGGAGAGGGGAACATAGGAGATGCTGAGAGGTGCCCCTCAGAGCCCCCCCCCCCGTTGGGGGATAATAGGCTACCCCATCAAACCCAGTGCCAAGCTGTAGGTGGAGAGGTGGACACTGCATACTGGGTAACTACAGGGAGCAATGGAGCCAAGACTGCATTTTCACACACACACCCAAGTCTCCAGCACCCCCTTCCACAGATACAGATCCCTGTCCCTGGACAGTTGGCAGGCAGCACTGGGACACCTCTTGCCCTAAGCATGGGGCAGTAGCGGAGGAGGGAGCGTACAATAGTAGGCTTGGCCTCCAGATGCCAGGGATCTTCAGTATGCCAGTCACAATGAGCAGCCCTAGTATCTTTTATAGTTTTTGTTTATAGGAGCCACTGTGGGGTTGCTCCCCAGAATGCTGCTCCTGAAATGCCTCCTAGATGAAGAAGTTGTATAGAGGCCAAGGTAGCCCTTGCATCCTTCATGCTGTGCAACCTGGAGCATGTTGCTTAGCAAAGAAGATCATGGCATCAAAAGTGAGGTGCTAGGTGGATTGCTGGACCTTTGATGGCACACCTGAAAACTGTAGCCAAGAAACTCATCTCAACAATATTGCAGAAGCCATTGTCCTGGCCACCAAGACTACTGCATCAGAGGTTGCTCGCAAGGACACCCCTGTCAGTAATCTCTCCTCTTCTAATATGGCCTCAAATTCTTCCTTAGCATAAGGTGACACTACTTTCACAAACTTGTCCAGCAACTGGCATATACTGAAGTCACACTAACCCAGCAGGGCCTGCTGGTTCACCACTCGTAGCTGTAAACTGGTCATTGAATATGTTTTTAGGCCAAAACAGTTGAGTTTCTTAGCATCCTTGGGTTGAAGGGTCAAACTAACTTTTGCCATCTATCCCTTCATTGATGGCAATGATGACCAGGGATCCCAGTATGGGGTGGAGAGAAAGTTAGTCAGATCATTTAACCAGCAAATAATAATTTCTTTCTGCCATCTTAGAGATGGGGAGCAGAGAGGCCAGGGTCTGCCAGAAGGCTTGGTTAGTTTAACAACCTCCTCATAGACTGGAGGGGTCACCCTGCTAGGGGCTGCCAAGGCCAAAATTCCAAAGAGCTCATCAACCACCTCATCCAGCTCCTCTATCCTGAGGAGAAACAAACAAACTATATACACTAGAAACAATGAACAAACCACTAGGTTAGACAGAACTTGCTAAAGCAAGTGATGTTCCAGCACCATCATTGGTGGCAAGAAAAAACCAAGAGGGAGAGGAAGTCATCCCTGTACGTAGGCACATATGCAAGCAGTTGCAGAGAGGCACTAGAACCAGCTCCTATGGGTACCACTACAGGAATAAGTTTTCTTACACTGGTGCACATGGTGTGGACACACACCTAAGCTGGTAATGGACGTGAGCAAGCACTCAAAGAAGAACATTAGCATTATTGGAATTTTATTAAAATTTTTTGGGGGAAAAAATCTAATATTTTCTACCTATGTTTATTCTACATCTTTTGATTAAACAGAATACAAACAAAACACACTGATAAAGTAAATAGTTTCTTGCATGGCTTCGTCATCACAGTATTAGAGTTTCAACAGAAAATAAATCAAAGGTAAAAGGAATCTGCTTTATTAGACACCACTACACACCCGGGAAAAACAAGCACTTCTGACAGTTTGCTAATAACAAACTTACAAATCATTCCAGTAGGGTCCAAACTACTTTTCGATCTTTATGTTTGAAAGAGTTTCTGTATGCATGTCTGCATCATGGTCCAGCTGGGTGTGGGTGTCTCATTTAGCTCATATATTTGCCTCTGCTTTGGAGCATGAAGAGCAAAGGTCTAATACATTGCTGCTGTGAAGTTCAGAAGAGTTGTTGTGGATGGGTTTGTAGTGGTTGCTCAATTACATACCAATGGAACTTTCTAAGCACAAAAGTGGTATTTCACTGAAAAAGAAAAAGAGGCAACTGGCTGGTACCTCTTTAAAATTCAATATTTGCTAGAAAACAAGTTGCCAGTCCTTTTCAATTACACTTTGCTGAGGTACTATTCCAAGGCTTTTTTATCTCTTATATAAATCTGTTCAACCATCCCCTAAAGACATGCACTCTGAAAGCATACACTCTGAAATTTAAAAGTACAGTACCATGGGAAATTGAAACTAATGCATCATATGCTCTAATTCCATGCTGGAAATCAGGGGAGGGGAAAAAAAAAACGTTGGCAACTTCAAATGGCTGAGTCTTCTACAAAAGAGATCAGTATAGTATAAGTGATGTTGAAGTTTATGGACTAAATGAGGGGATTTTTGAAGAGTGATTAGAACTTTCATTGAAGTGTCTTTCAGATAAGTACCAACCACAAAACTCTTCATAGTTTGCTATACTATACATTTTTCATAAAAGCGTAACTGTAGATATGAGCAAAGTCCCATGATTTTAAATTTTATTTTTGAGAATTGACCATTATTTCTTCATATCTATTTTGCCCAGTTCCCTGTACAGGCCTGTGCAACCTGGAGCACAGGATCACATCACCACTAATGTGTGGCTCAGCCACCCATCTTGCATAAAGATAGAAGCAGAGTTTAAAAATGTGGTTGAGGGAGAATAAAGTCACAGGCACTTTACCACTTCTGTCTTTATGCCAGGTGAATGGCCAAGTCAAATCCAAATAGCACTGTGACCCCAAAATACAGGTTGCAATTCCCAGAGCACCGAGTTTGACATTGCCCCACAGTACACAAGCTGCCACTGAAGAGTGAGTTTAATTTTATAAGGTTGCTTTTCATTACATTTCATATTTGCAAACAATGGGGAAGTGGACATAAGACAACTCGGAGTAAGGACAACTAGCTAAAATGAGGAAAAGGGGGCATTTTCAGGTAGGATTTAAGACGAATGATACTAGCACCTGTGAGAAGGCATGTCGCACAGTTGTTGGAGGTTATGTAACAAGCTGTTGGAAAAAAGAGAAGAGTCACAAGTAGCCCAAGCCAGATGCAGGCTGCTTGCTCCAGCATGTAGGTTATGTGTAGCTACATCCCACAGTGAAAACCAGGCTGTGTCCACTCTGGTGTGTGTAACTACACAAGTCAATGAAAGGCACCAGCAGGAGAGAAGCAGCAGGAAAGCGCTTCAGCAGCTGCCTGCTGCTGGGACCTTTCACTGCAGCAATGAAAGACTCCAGCAGGAGGGGAGGCAACAGCGCTTACCAGAGCCTTTTCCTGTTGCTGGAACCTTTTCCTTCAGTGGGGAAAGATTCTAGCAAAGTGTAGGCAGCAAGACACTATACCACTAAAAGCAGAAGTATAAGCAGAGAAACATGGCTTGGGCATGTAGAGAATCTTAGAGGGTATGTACTTGGGTACCTATGCACAACGATCAGGCATATCTTTACTTGCCTAAGTTGTGCCACAATGTCTACACATTATTTATACCCATTCTGGAGCAGGTGGGGGGCTATCCATGTATGTATGCTACACACCACCAAAAGAGGTATGCAGTGTAGACATACCCTCAGAATGAATAAAGTAGGAAAGAAAGGTAAGATCAGGGAGAAGAGAGACTTAGTTTTCTATATTTATGGAAAGCACTGGAAGTCTCTCTTTAGAAAACTGTCAGTGGTATTCATCAGCCTCAAACACAGATTAATAGGTATAGATGCATGTTTATGCACAAGAATATGCAAATAGAAACTGAGATTCTAAGCACTAATGAGGTGATAAAGCACTCTGACTTTATTCTCCCTCCAGGACAGTTTTAAAACTCAAGTAAACGAAGGTTACAAACATTCAAGTAAGGAGACGTGCCAAGACATCATCTTCTTTTAGCCAGTTTAAATGGCACCCTTTTTTTAGTTAAACTTCACCAAGGTCACTATCCTTCTTTTGAGTTCTGATGTCATGATCTATATACATCTTTCCAGTTAATGCTGAAATAAAACCACAAAAAGCATCTCAGTTTAACACACTGACTCTGGGAAGCTAAGGTGGCATATTCTGCTCCAGTGGTAATTTTACTCTTAACTGGCATAGTTTATTCTTTGCACTTTTGAAACCTAATGTATTATGCTTTTAGTTACATTAATATGTTCTTGCCTGTAGACCTATACAAACTGTTGTTACTAGGCCATGTGAAATTCTGGGCCCTTACTTGGCTTCACACAGAACAAACAAGATGTGCTTCTGACAAAATATTTTCCTTCTTCAGAGATGTTACTCTGTTTTTCTCAATTCATTGTTCATATTAATCTTATTTTCTCAACATACACCAATAATGGAAACTCAAGACTGTGCCAAGAATTTAAAGATTACAATTCATCTTGGTCAAACTTTTTACTGTGGCTGAGCTCTTCAAAGTAATTTGAACTGGTCATCCATGTTGAAAAATACTAAGAGACAAACCATAGTATTTTTTGTAGCTGAGCTCTGAGAACAAATACTAGGGTTTTATTAATAAAATGTAATATTAAATGCATAAAAATGGCCCCACTAGAACAGCCATCTGAACTTCCATCATTTGTGAATTTGGTTTAAGAATGCAAAGTACTATCAGCACTGACTGAAAATAGGCACAGTGAAGATCTCTGCACTACACCTTGAGCATGGACTGCCAAACATGTCAGGTTATGACACTTTTATATTAGAACTACATTTACAAAGGACTATGTTTAGACCACCATATTCACCTTTCATTATAACTGAAGCTAGAGGGGGAAAGTGAGTTTAAAACCTGAAGCAGAAAGAGTACTTGTCAACATCCTAATGCTGACTATAACTCCAAAATGGCAGTCAGAACATGGAACCTCTTTCCCCTCCATGACACCCCCACCTCTATTACTGCCACTCTCTCAAAACATCCTCTTTCTTCCCTTCCTGCATTAAAACCAATGTATTTTTCCCCACATTCCTTCCAATGCACTTACCTACTTGGGTCAGAAGTATGATGAATTAGGGCATGTCAAGTTGACAGTAAAGGTGTATGCTATGAGAGGCACACCCCAGTGTGCTTCCCTAAAGGCAGTGAGGAAGAAACATTGCAAGAGGAGGAACTGGACGAGCAAATGTGAAGGCACTATACACCATATGTCATGATGCCACAACTCCTCACCCTACCCAAACTGCTCCACCACAAATATCTTTCCTCCAATAGATAGTGCTCTGTGATTTTAAGAAGTCTGTCAAGAAATCAATGCACTAAAGAATTACCCAGATGGGAATTTGCCTAGGAGTCAAACATTTAGGTTTGAAATGCAGCAGCCCCTACAAATTCCAAAGCATGTGATGTTGCCTGATGGGATTTGCATCATCTTACATTAAGCACACACAGAATGTACAAAAATGCAGCTGGGATACATTGGATCACCAGTCATCTCTCAAGGGCACAATGAGCCAACCTATGGGAAAAGTGGCTAAAGATGAGATCACATGGGCCTAAAGCATGCCCAGTAGAAAACGGATCACTTGATCAAAGTAGAAAAAAAGAAAACCAAGGAGGCCTGTGGAACTTAAAAACTAACATATTTATTTATCACATGAGCTTTCATGGGAGAAAAATCCCACCTCGTCAGACACTTTGAAGATGGTGAAACTTACAGAACTTCTTCAAAGCGTCTGATGAAGTGGGACATTTTTGATTTTTTGCTGGACTAGACTAACACAGCTGCCCCTTTGGAACTTGACCAAAGTAGGTGACTTGATAAGAGTGATTTCCTTGCTTCGCACCTTACTTAAGGTGGGGCACGTAACTAAAAGAAATTTGGGACACTGCAAAATATTATATCCTTATCAATATTAAATACTGGAGAGAAGGGGATAAACACTTATGTCACAGACAAAGGATTCAGAAGCGTTAGAGGCAGCTGATCTTCTTCCATACTCCATTAGCATCTGAATTTTTGGTATTCCAACTCAGACTCATAGACTCTAAGTTCAGAAGGGAACAATATGATCATCTAGTGTAACCTCCTGCACAATGCAGGTCACAGAACCTCACCCACCCACTCCTGCAATAAAGCTCAGTCTAACCTATGACTGAGTTAAAGTCTTCAAATCATGGTTTTAAAACTTTAAGGTACAGAGATTCCACCAACAAGCCAGCCAGCCGGTGAGCCATGATCCACGCTACAGACAAAGGTGAAAAAAACCAATCTGCCCTGGGGATAAACTGTTTCCCAACCCCAAGTATGTCAATCAATTTAACCGCAGGCATGTGGGAAAGACTCACTAGCCAGGCACTGAGGAAAGAATTCCCTGTAATCATTCAAAACCCGCCCCCATCAAACTTCCCATCTCAGGCCATTATCTACAACCAGTAGTCAAAGATCGGTCAATTGCCAAACTAGGATGTCCCATCATGCCATCCCTTCCACAAATTAATCAAGTTCAGTTGTGACGTCAGCTAGGATTTTTGTTCCCACACCTTGGAAGGCTGCTCCAGAACTTCACTCTAGGACTGATCAAAATAAGTAATACCTATCCTACCATTCCCTGTGAAATACGTGCAATGTGATCTGTTTATGGCTCAGACTTTAAATGATGATTTGAGGACTTCACTAACCCAGCCAGAGGTTAGGGGCCTATTTCAGGAGCAGGTGGGCAAGGATCTATGTCCTGCAATGTGCAGCGCAAAAAACAACAAGGAGTTCTGTGGCACTTAAAGACTAACAGATATATTTTTTGCATGAGCTCTCATGGGAGAAGATCCCACTTCGTCAGATGCTTTGAAGATGAGGGAACTTACAGAATGGAAAGAAAATAAATGCAAGAGAATGTAAAACATGGGATCCAGTCATATAGTAACAGCAAATCAGAGCAGTTGTTAGGGTTCAAACCCTGAGAAGGGTGAAGTCAAATTACCTGTTGTAATGGGAAAAGAAGCCATAGTCATGATTTAGTCCTGCTTTCACACAACCCAATTTGCATATTAATTCCACTTCAACTGTTTCTCTTTGAAGTCTTGATGTCCCACTGACATTCCTGAGTATGGTCTATGGCTTCTTTTCCCATTAGAACAGGTAATTTGACTTCACCCTTCCCAGGGTTTGAACCTTAACAACTGCTCTGATTTGCTGTTACTGGATGACCTGATCCCATGTTTACACTCCCTTGCATTTATTTTCTGTCCATTCTTTCCTCATCTGCAAAGCACCTGATGAAGTGGGATTTTCTCCCACGAAAGCTCATGCAAAAAATAAATCTCTTAGTCTTTAAGTACCACAGGACTCCTTGGGGTTTTTTTGTTTGTTTGCTGGACTAGATTAACGTGGCTGCCCCTTTGGAACTCTGCAATGTACAGGTCAGACTAGATGATCACTATGGTCCCTCTGGCCTCAGAGTCTATGCATTCAGCAGAGTTCCATGTTACAATGTTTACCACCCGAGTACTTCGGGTTCATGAAAAGAGAATCATTTTAAAAATATTTCAGGTAAACTACTCTAGACTACATTAATAATCTAACTTATTACCATATCAGACAAAACAAAACGCTTAGCAAATGGGTAATATATAAAAGTCTTATGGACCAGTGGGTTAGATTCATTATTTTAATTTCATTGACTCCTTTTTCAAATAAGTTATTAGCGTAAGCACTAAATTCAGCATATTAAACCTAAATTATCAGTGCTGTGAACATCATAACATAATAAAAATTAGCAAAACTCAAAACAACTCGTTACCTTGCCAAAATAAATATATTCAGTACAAGTTAAAATGAAAATGATATTGCATTCAAACCCATATCTATGACTACAATTAACATTTTAAAGCAGTAAGCTTGTTCAGTCAAACAACTGCAATTTTATTTCCTCAACTAAAAAGAAGTCCCTTGAATTTACACCTCTTTCCTATTGCATCCATAATTATTTACAAAAATGTGGTTGCAGTGAAAAAGAAAAAACATAAAATATGCTTGATCGTAGCATATAGTTCACCAGCTTCATCAGTGGTATTCGCATAAGATTTATGTCTCTGTATTTAAAAGGGAAAAAAATTCCTATTTTGATGCAGACACAAATTAATTTATTCAGAATATAACTGCATAGTGGTAAGTAGCAACTAAAACCTTTGAAAGGTATTATATATACATGTTTTTTACAATGGCATTTAACTCTGAAGTTGTTACAGAGTTCCCCCTATAATGTACTTACAGTAGCAGTAAACTATAGCCCGATAATACGTCAGTCTGGGTGCATAAGAGGTGCCTGACATCCCTTCATGCTCTTGGGGAATATACCCACACCCAGAGAGTAATGCAGTAGGGAGAACAGGCACCATAAAGTTATGCTGCTGGACAAGAGAAGGCAGGGATCACATGGAATCTCAGCCCTGTCCTATTTCCTCCTGATGTTGGATCAGTCAACTGAACTACACCACCAAGCCAGGGAATGTTTGCTGCACCAAGTAGAAACCCAGCAATGTGTGAAGTAGAATGCAAACTGTAACTAAGTCATAGTATCACTCCTGGGCTTCTGCTGGGACAATACAATGCGCTGTCGCAGAATCATAGAATATTAGGGTTGGAAGGGACCTCCTCAGGTCATCTAGTCCAGCTCCCTGCTAAAAGCAGGGCCACTCCCACTAATTCACTCTGGTCAGTGATTTGTCCAAATGGGTCTTAAAAGTTTCCAAAGATGGAGAATTCCACCACCTCCCTAGGCAACCCCACTTCAGTACTTCACCACCCTCTTCATGAGAAAGTTTTTCCCATTCCCTGCCTAAATGTCATGACAAAAGCCCCAACTGACACCTATATGGGTTTGTGCTAACTTATTTAAATTTCACAAGCACTCACCTACAATTTTGTTTTGCAGTGTTTATCTAGGCGGAAGTGCAAAATATTTTCATGTCATGTGAATTATCCTGGTTCATGAGCTTATCAATTTTTGAGATGGCAAAAAGTTTACGGTTACACATCTCACTTGATACAATCATAATATCAGGGGTCCAGTGACTAGGGCACCAGGATAAAAGTCAGGGTATCTTGATTCTATTCCTAGTTCTGTCAGTGACCCACTGCATGAACTTGGGCAACTCATTTCACCTGCGTGACAGTTTTGAAATTCCATATCCTTTGTAAGACTCAGAACTCTGGGGTTGGAAAACATGATTATTGATGAAAATTGCCCACAAAACCCACGCCTTAAAGAATAATCACCATATGCATGCCATAAAGCATGGCACCAGCACCGGTAAGCAAAAATGCTTTGAGACAGTGGACCAGATTCTCATATAACTATAAACAAAGGGTACTGGTTTCTATATCCAATCAGTGCTAATTGGCCTTTCTCTCTGGCTCCTTAAGGCAGGGCTTGACAAAACCTGGGCGTCAGGTGGCCAAGGCAACCAGGGTTTGTAGCCTGACTCCTAACTCAAAAGTGGAAATGCAATGGAGAAGCACTCTCTGATGACCAAAACTAAACTTGCTGGCACTGAACACAACTGGTGAGTCAAGAGGAGCAGGCTGGCAGCCTCAGAGAACAAAAGCAGATGTCTGAACTTAATACAGGTAGTTCAAGGGGCCTTTCATTGCAGAGATCAATTAGGAGTTCAAATGAATAAGAGTTCTGAGTATTTAAGCCTAACATTGAAAAAGAGACTTAGTTTGAGATGTTATAGGAATATCTATGCAAGAATTTTGGAGCTTCATGGCCCTTTATTATTTTTCAGGCTTCTACAGCTAAAGGAAAAATTGCCAGAGCTTGTTTAATTATTATTATTATTACTATTATTACCAACCAAAAATATTATTGAAAATTGTGCGGGATCCTAAAGACAATGCATTGACTTTTGAGACTAAATTCAAATTAACATGTGAAACTGACAAAGAAGTTAAAAGCTTCGAAGTCCTGTTCAACTCATTACTAAACATAGCTGGCCAGTTGCCAACAATCATAAATTTCCTTCTCCCATCTCTGTCTTGCTTAGCTTCATCCTTTCCACCTAGATGACTACTTATTGAAAGAGACCCATGCAAGCATTATTTCCAGACTGGATCAGCGTGCTCAAGGCTGAATGTAGAAGTTACATGTACAAAGTCCAGCTCATACAGAACACAGCAGCTACCTCCTCAGTGGGTAACAGCCTAGAGCAGTCACATCTTGCCCATGCTTCAATCCACCCACTAACTTCCAGTCCATTCTACAAGATCTCAGTCCTAATCTTCAGGGCCATCAAAGTGTTAGCCATTGCACTTCCATCCATGATTGACCAGAACAATTTGACAATCTGTGTGTTCACTATCTGTACAGTGCTTAGCTAAATGGGGTCCAGGTTCTGGATTAGGGCTTCTAGGCACAGTAGGGACACAAATAAATAGCAATATGAACTTCTCTGAAACAATCCACTTTACTAAACACGGAACAGGGTACTTGAGACTCAGAGATAAATCATTCTTGGCTGAGGCGGGATCAGCTCTGGAACAGGATTCTTGACTAGATAAGACTCTAGATTGATTACTATGTTCTGGGAATCTTATAAGATCCTCTTGTTTGACAGCTTTTTCACCATCATCAAAGTAAAAAGGGGGAGAGTAAACAGGGAAGGAACAGAACAAAATATTATATATTTCAAGCAAAATCTCATTAATTAGGTCAAGAAAAAAAAAGGAAGATGACTTCAAGACCAGTAAGGGTCTCACTGTGCAGACTTATTTCACTTGAGAAATGCTTGATGATGGTTAGAGTAAATGTTACCTTCCACCACTGAATGCAAATAAGATCCAAATAACAAACACAGTACTACTAGACACTTATATTCTAAATAACCATACAGAAAGAAAAAGAGGTGCTAAGCAGAGGGCCCCTACTGAGAAGCCCTTGTGGGGTTTTTCTGGCTTTTGTTTTGTTTTGCTTTGCTTAACATTGTTTTCCATTGTCAGTCATGTAGGAAGGAGTTAAACTGAGCACCTGGTCTGAATGATAGCTGCTAGGGTAATGAGGTTACTACAGGCAAGCCTTGCTTCCTGTAAATGAGATTCTATTTAAAAGCTATGTTATCTCCCTTTTTCTCTCGATCTTCCCCTGTACATAAGGTTCTGGATGGGGATGTTGCTTATCTTTCTTACCCCTTCTCCCTATTTGTTAAGGACTGTTAAGTAATTTCCGTTGTAGAAAAAAATGAGTTTGAAGGTAAAGCATCTGCACAATATATGCAAAACCTGTAAACAGTAAATAGAGGAGGGAGTAATTATATGTAGTTTATAAACATCCATATCCATTATACAGTTGTTAATATAATCATATAAGGGTCCATAAAAAGTTGTCAGTCATGTATTTATTTCCATACTGTTCTGGGTAAAAGAACTGAAAGGCAGGCCATCCTCGCTCACTCATGGCATCAAGGTGGAATAAGCAGGCAATAAAGAGAAATATTTGACCCCATCTGCCTCTGGGACAACCTGTTTCATTCTTCTAACAAGCACATGGCACAGAAGTGTAAAAATGCCTTAGCACACATGAAAATGAAAATCAATTTTTTTTCAGTTTACTTGTAAGAGGAAATCTTCACAGACTGGGCCTTGAGAGTACATGCATTAGACAGACATAGAAACATAGAAACGTGGGGCTAGAAGGGACATTAAGAAGTCATCAACTCTAGCCCCTTGCACTGAGGCAAGACAATGTAAATCCAGACAATCCCAGACAGGTGTTCATCCAACTGTTCTTAAAACCCCACAATCATAGGGAACTTCCCTTGAAAGACTATTCCAGAGCTTCAATTGGCTATTAAGAAAATCTTTGCAACTCCTAACTTAAGTGTCCCTTGCTGCAGACTAAGCCAATTATTTCCTGTCATACCAGAATTAGACATGGAGAACTGACCACTGTACTCTTTGTAATACTGATGTATTTATAGTTCTATTTTTCTCTCCTGCCCTAAGAATTCAAAGAACCAGAGGCAGCAAACTGAAATCATATTCTGAAGTTTTCAAAGCTGTCTTCCATTAGGGTTCTCTTTTCAGTAATACAATGGAGACCTAAGGTTTTCAAAAGTGTTAAGAACCGTTCATGTGTAATTTGATCCTCCTTCTCCTGCAAGTTGGTGTGATTTGGAGCTCTTGATCTATGAAGTACTCTGATAAACCCCATTGAAAAGAAAGATCAAATTTTTGTGCAAAACTAAGTGGGCAGCACGGAAAGGTCAGTTTAGTTTTTTGGAGGCCTTAAACCAGGAGTGGCCAAACTGTGGCTCACGAGCTGCATGCGGCTCTTCCAAGAAAAATTGTGGTTCCCCAAAGAGCATGGCAGGGAAGGGCTGCATGGTGGGAGATGGGGCAAGAAGTGTGCAATGGTCGGGGACAGGAGAGAGGTGATGGCATGATAAGAGCTGGCAAGGAAGCTGGGGATAGTCACTGCCAGCAGGGAAAGGCAGCGTGGTTATTGCCGCCGCAGTGTGGTGAGAGCCAGCAGGGAAAAGCAGCATGGTAAGAGCCAGCAGAGAAGCAGGAGATGGTCACTGCCAGCAGGGAAGGGCAGCATGGTCAGGGACTGCAGGGAAGGGGCAGCATGATCAGAACCGGCAGGGAACAAAGGGGCAGCGTGGTCAGAGCCACCAAGGAAGGGCAGCATGGTCAGGGTCAAGGTGGGCAGAAGTGTGGCACAGTCGGGGAAAGCAGAGAAGGAGCAGGGTGGTAAGAGACTGCAGGGAAGTGGCAACAGGAGTGTGGGAGGGAAGTGCAGCATGGTTGGATAAGCCCCGGCATATTTAGATTTTCTCATAGGGCCTAATGCAGCTTACTCGTTGTTAAAATAAAATCACATTTTACAAGTCCTAAACATGATGTGGAATACTGAGAAATGAAAATACAAAGGAGAAAAGTTTAAAACTGCATGTAGATTACTTTCAATTTTTGGCAAAACTTACTGCTGTGAAGCACTGTATTCCACAAATACATTCAAAACATTGTGCAATACTTAGAGATCAGCAGATATGAGAGCTCTCACATACTACATTGACAAGTTACTGCCCAGATTTTAAGAAACTTGCCACAAGCCTGCAGTGTTCTACATATAATTACTTAAGGTTACCATGAAAACTATTAGAATCTGATGTTAGCAGGATCAATATTTGTCCTGTTTTTATGATAAAGTTAAAGTACGCTATGAATTTTAAGCTTCGTAATTTTGGAGTACGTAAACATATGTGGTTATATGCTTCAATGAGGCTCTCGAAGGTTTAATAATCAACTTCTACAGCTCGAGTCCTGTAAGTTTGGCTACCTCTGCCTTACACAATTGAGAACACACTCATAAGGCAATTCCTGCTCCTTAATCTAAGTATATTTCAGCATATCATGTAAGTCAGTATTGGGTGAACCCAGGCATTGCTGCCATTCCTTCCAAAAAGGGCACACCATATGCAAAGACCTTGCCTGCTGTAGAAAGGGTCTAGTACAGCTATACTGAGTAACTTGCACAGTGCTGATGCAGGCTTTACCAGTTCTCTGAATGAAGTTAGCTGTAAAGGTAAATGGACCTTTTTTGATAGTGTAATTGCATCCACACTGGATCTTCTGTTGGCACAGTTAGGTTGGTTAGGAATGCAATTATTCTCTCTCTCTCTGCCTCTCTCTCCCCTCTACATACACTTACATTCTAGCTCTCTCCTAACTCACATATCTATGGCAGAAAAACTTTTAAGTTTAGACGGGGCTTACTTCCTTTTGTCAGTGGTGACTGTTTCTTTCTCTTTCATTTAATTTGTATTCTGACCTTCTAATATAGTGAAGCTCCATTGAAGTTTTTAAAGCAGTAACATGTATTTGAGTCCATGCAAAGATCAAGTTCCCCTAATGAAAATGTTCCTAAATTTTCAGTCAGCCCACCAAATCATTGTCTCTGATTCCATACACCATCTTAGACAGTAGAAGTTTATTACAGAAAACAGCTACAACTACAGACAAATAAAAGCTTCAACCAGGGCGTCGCTGGCACCTGGCACATGGGGCCCGTGCCATAAATGCCAGCGCCAGTGCCCCAGGTCCTGGCAGGGCCCCACCTCTCCCTCTCTCTGGCTGGATCAGGCCAGAGATCCAGGGGCCAGCTGCCCACAGCAGCGGCGGCCGCTCCCAGCCCCTTCAAAGACTGGGCAACCCCGCGGCCATGGCTGCCGCTCCCTGCCCTGTCCCTGGCCGTAGGCGTGGCCTGTGGGCAGGGGGCGGGGCCTGGGCCCTTGCCCCAGCTCATTCCCCAGGGCAGCAATGCCCCTGGCTTCAACACAACTGAAGTTTCAGCTCATTCTCTGTTAGTTACAGAGGATGACTACATTGTGTCTGGAACCCTATAGCAGAAAGACACTCATATAAAATAACCTATTGTAAATAAACAATTATCATATGATAAGGAAAAAATAATGTGTAAATGGGAAAGATTAAAAAACATCTAAGCTTTCCCACTCATATGACACATGTACTTAGCCTTGAATGAAATTATCTCCATGGGCCATATCCGATGCAAAACAGATGCAGGATGGAGGCGAAGTTGTGTGTTAAACATTATTCTTGCTTAGAGAATGATGCTAATTTCTAGATTTGCTTTTGTCAGTAGGAGAGCAGCTACTGCTACAGCATACTGAGCTTCATGATTTCACCCACTGACGGGTAACCAAGTTTCCCTTATATGGAAGCCTTCTGTGTGAAGGAGGACAGGAACAGTATGTGTGGGCTTGACAGATCTTAAAAAAATTAATAATTGATGGATAATACTGATATTTATTTTTACGCATTTTTTCTATTCTTATCAATCTAAATTTTCACATTGTAGGTTTTAAGGTTTTGATTTTTATTGATTTAAGTTTTCAGTTTGGGAAATGTTGGGGAGACTTAGAAAATGGGGGGGTCAAAATTGTTTAATGAGAGTAGATGCTCGCATTATAAAAGATAAAGCTGTAAAACTATTAAAACGAAAACTGCCAACCTCACTACACAAATTATGCAAAGTCAATAAATATCCTTAATCAAATGAAGTTCTCAATCTGCATTTTTCTCTCTTGTTCTATAAATTCTGATTACCACCACTGGAAATATTTTCTCATCAATCTGTGTCCATACACAGAAATTAACATTTACTGACTTAAAATTCCAATCCTTCCAAATCTAAATATTAGACCCAGAGGACAACTGTCCCTTTGAGGAAGCAGGTCTCATTCTCCTGTGGCTGAATCAGATGCAACCTACCTAGAACTGGTCGCGATGGCACAGTACCAGAATTATGAGATAATAAGGCTTGAAAGCCAGTAAGGGGGTTGAGCGAATGGGCTATTCAGCCCAAAGTAAAACAGCTGACTCAGTAGGTCAGTTTCCAGGGAGGAGCTTAAAAAAGAAGCAACCAAAGAACAGAAAGCTCTCCAGTCCCTTCCTGGGAATTAGGAGGCCTGGGAGAAGACTCTGAAAACTGGTGGAGACTCTGGAACAAAGAGAAAATCAGCAGAGCACCCCTATCACTACAGCCTTGTCAGACAGAGAATTGGGAGAAAATGGAGGATGAAGACAGACAATGAACTGTAGGGCTGTGAAGGGTACATTTCCTGCTGATCTCTGAGTGCTAGGGGGAAGAAAAACTCAAGGCCCATGGCCATGATCTCATGTGGTGGCAGGGAGCTGGAAAAGAAACAGGAAGGACATAGTCTCTCATTAAAACCAGGGCATGTGAACATGGTTGCATGGTTGTTTCATGTGAGCTTCTGAACTCTGCTGGCAACTCTGAGGGTAAATCTGAGAAACCTCCAGTCTAAAGGAAAAGTGAGACTGATGTAGATAGAACCTGGAGTGACAGAAGGCCCAGGAGCCAGAACTTTTGAGTTACGGTAGTGAATTTTTCTTTGTGATTTGACATACCCATACTAACAACAGCAACAGGTACTTCAGTCCTAACATAGTGGTGGAGATGTATTCTTGAGGAGCCCTGAAAGGTGAAACCAACAGTGAAACCATGTGTGCCAGGGTGTGAGAAGGCTTTCCAACATTGTAACCCTACCAAACATGTGCTCAGCCTTTTATAGTCAAAGAACTTATTGCAGGAATTCTTGGGACTGCATTCAATCCAGAAGACATTCATGGCTTCCTGTTGGAAGTAGAGTGTACTTTTTAAAGTAAATCCAAAGGCTCTTCTAGGCAAAAAGCTTGTACTTCTCTCAAAAAGCACGCTCAGGTTAGACAGATTCAGCCAGCTTAATCTTCAAAACAAACCAGTCTAAAGTCATCTGTGGTCTGCCCACATGGCTAATTCTAGTGCTGGCTCTGACCCTAACTCCCTCTGTTATCTTGCACAACAAATCACTTAACATTGCCACCTCATTTTAGGGGACAATCATAGAAATGTGAGGCTGAAAGGGACCTCAAGAAGTCATCAAGCCCAAATCCCTTTACTGTGGCAGTTCCAAATAAACTGAAAACATTCCTACCAAGTGTTTATCTAACCTGCTTTTAAAAACCTCCAATAATGGGGATTCCCCAACCTTCTTTGAAAGCTTCATTTTCCTTACAGTTAGCAAGCTTTTCCTGATATTTAACCTAAGTTTTCCTTGCAGTAGATTAAGCCCATTACTTGTCCTACCTTTGGATAGAACAACTGATCATGGTCCTCTCTAACAGCCCTCAACATTTTTGAAGATTTGTCAGGTTCCTCCTCTCTCTCCACCGCATTTTCTTTTCTCAAGACTAAATATGACTTCACAGGTTGGCCTGGTCCCCCCACCCCAAGTTAAATAGTTTGTAAGAAAAGTTTCTTTGGGGTTAGCGTCTCAAAATCACCTTATAATTGGCATCATTCTTGATGGGCTTAAGGAAAATACAAGGTTTGAGGGGGCTTGCAGATTTAAGCACCTTTTTGCTTCAAGAAGCAGAGCATTCAGTCCTTAGTTAGTATATATTGCAAAGACTTGTTAAAATTGTGTATGCTGTACAATAGCTGTTATGTGCCTACGCACAGGCTTCTTCCTCCAGCGGTTTGACAACCTGAGTGCTTAATTCTCTTTTTCAATAAAGGGGCATTTCTACACTATAGTACTAGAGCAGGGGAGGGCAAACTACTGCCCATGGGAGCCTTTTATCAGGCCCTCCACCTGGGCCTCACTGGAGCATGGCAGCCGCTCTCCACTCCCGGCCCCAACTCCTTCCTCCACCCCACCCCCCAACATGTCTGACCAGAACACAGTGGACATCCCTCTCCCACCATATAGGTCCAGTGGTGGAGCCCGGGCTGAAGCACGGCAGCTGCTGCCCTCCGCCCCCACTCTCCTCTCCACTCCTACCTGCCACTACATGCACCCAACACCAGCAGCACCTGAGCCAGAGCACAGCAGCTGTTCCCTCCTCCCAGCCCTGCCCCTTCCCTCACCCCCTCCCACTGTGTGTAGGGTCCTGCAAATCCACGGATGTGGGTGTGGATAACCATGGACCCACTGCTGCAGACTGATCCATGGATGGGGATTCTATTTTTATCTGCCCAGAGTGTAATCCATTGCTGCAGCTGCTGCTAGGATCTGTGTCAGCAGCACACAGGGGAACAAGGAAGGGCTCCAGCCAATCTGAGCTCAGCTCTGACTGTGTTCTGCCAGCCAATCAGAGTCTCAGTCACAGCAGGTTGGGACTTAGAGAGTCGCCACTCACTGTCAGTCAGCCAGCATGCTGGCCTTTGATTGGCTCGTTCCCATGACTTCCCTGCCCACTTCTTCCTTTCCTTGTTTGCAGTTTGCATGCCATGTTGTCAATCAGAGATTTCACTGGTGGTCAAGGAAATCGGACTGACAGCACAGTGTGTGAACCGAAAACAAGAAAAGGAAAAAATGGGTGGGACCCATGTGGGGAATGAGCCAATCGAAGGCTAAAATGCTGACTGTGAGCCCAAGTTTGGTTGTGGATAAAAACAGCACAGTATGCGGATCACAGATCAGATACTGTCAATGAGCAGATGCAGATTGGATGTGGATCCACATTTTTGCATCTGCGCAGGGTTCTAACCATGTGGCCTGCAATACTCTTTCTAAATCCATATGCGGACCTGACGCCAAACAGTTTGTGCACCCCTGTATTAGAAGGTATGAGAGATATTCATAAGGTAAAACAAGACAAACTATCACTCTATCAATGTGCTGCATACTTATTAAAAGCTAACATATATAAAGCAGTAGCATTCACACAGAGTATCCAAGCTCCAAGCTTTCTAAACATGCTTTGACACATTATACTTCTTTTGGGGCAGTAGAATTGGTATAGAAAGGGGTTAGTTACTTACCTGTAACTGCTGTTCTTCGAGATGCACTGCTCACTTCCATTCCCCTCTGGGGTTTGTATGCGCCAGCATGCTCAGCCAACGGAAACTTTTTCCCTAGCCCACCCTGCAGGATCAGCGGTGGAGCCCCCTGGACTGGCCCACATACCACCCCAGTTAAGTACCTCTGCTGGTCCGGCAGGTGCCAGTCCCTTCTTTCCGCAACTCCGAAAGCGGGGACGGTGGGCGGGTGTGGAATGGAAGCAAGCAGCACATCTTGAAGAACAGCAGTTACAGGTAAGTAACTAACCCCTTCTTCTTCGAGCAGCTGCTCACATACATTCCCCTCTGGGTCGATTACAAGCCTTGACCTGGATGGTGGGCGGAGTTAGGTGAAAGGCCGGACCGAAGGACAGCCTCACCGAAGGCTGCATCGCCCCTAGCCTGTTGCACTATAGCACAATGGGAGGTAAAGGTATGAGCCAATGCCCATGACGCCGCCCTACAGATATCCAGGACAGGCACCCCCTGCGAGGAAGGCCACTGATGAGGCCTGAGCCTTTGTCGAATGGGCCCTCACCCCCCTGGGCAATGGCACATGTGCCAGTTGATAACACGACTTTATACAGAACTTTATCCACGACGATATTGTCTGTGAGGAAACCAGGTTCCCTTTCATCCGGTCTGCCACTGCCACAAACAGCTGGGTCGATTTCCTGAAGGGCTTTGTCTTCTGAATGGAAAAGGCCAATGCTCTTCTTACATCCAGTGTATGCAACCACCTCTGTTCGCTCGACGAGTGTGGCTTTGGACAAAGACCGGGAAGAATATGTCCTGATTAAGGTGGAAGTCTGAAACCACCTTCGGGAGGAAGGCAGGATGGGGTCGGAGCCATACCTTGTCCTTAAAGAAGACCATGTAGGGGGGTTCCGAGGAGAGCGCCCTCAGCTCGGAGACCCACCGTGCAGAGGTCACTGCCACCAGGAATGCTACCTTGTGAGACAGAGATAGTAAAGGGCAGGTGACCAATGGTTTGAATGGTGGCCCCGTCAGCCTTTGGAGGACCAAATTCAGGTCCCATCGTGGCAGGGATGGCCTTGTTGAAGGGAAGGCCCTCTCCAACCCCTTCAGAAACCTTGTTACCAGTGGGTGAGAAAAAACTGACTGCCCCGCCACCCGCACATGGGCTGCCAAGATGGCTGCGAGGTGGACCTTTAATGACCCCTGCATAAGGCCAGAACATTTTAGTTCTAATGAATAGTCCAGAATGTCTGGAATGGGCACCACCCGAGGGTCCAGGTTCCTGTCCTGAGCCCACCTGTGGAAGCGTAGCCACTTGGCACTGTACGCTGCACGGGTCAAGGCTATCCTGCTGGCCACCAGGATACGCCTCACCTGAGCTGAACATTCCAGTTCCCCCATGGACAGCCAGAGAGTCTCCACGCTGTCAGGTGGAGTAGCTGACCGCGGTCCTGCGTTAACAGATTGGGACGTAGTGAAAGTTCCCGGGGTGGGGCTATCGAGAGCTCTCTCAGCAGATGGAACCAATGCTGCCTTGGCCAGGCGGGGGTGATTAGAATCACCTGGGCCCTGTCCCTCTTTATCTTTAGTAGTACCCTGTGCAGCAGTGGGAAGGGAGGGAAGACATACATCAGCGGCCCCTCCCATGGCAATAGAAAGGCATCCGGAAGGGAGCCCGGTTCCCATCCCCGCAGGGAGCAAAACCAGCCGCACTTGCGATTCTCCCAAGTGGCAAACAGGTCGATTAGGGGATACCCCCAACTGCGGAAGATTGGGCCCAGGACTCCTGGGTGTAGCAACCACTCGTACTGGGAGTTGAATTGCCTGCTGAGGCGGTCCGCCCTGTCGTTCCTCACTCCCGGTAGGTGAGAAGTGATAATGTGAAAATCGTAGGTCACCGCTAGTTCCCAAAGCTGGGTCACCTCTTGGCAGAGTGCCAATGAGCATGCGCCCCCCCCGATGATTCACATAGTGCATAGCTGTTGAGTTGTCTGTCAGGACTTGGACTACCCAACCTCTCAACTAACCCCGGAATACCGCGCACGCGAGCCTTGTGGCCATCAGCTCCCTGACATAGATGTGGAGCAGTTTCTCCCCCTCTGACCATTTCCCTTGCATACTGACGCTGGTACTGAGATGTGCGCACCAACCGAGGTCTGAAGCGTCCGTATTTAGGGTCACAGAGGGAGCTGTCACCCCAAAAGGGACTCCCCCCAACTCGTGCCCAGGACTCCGCCACCAGTCCAGCTGCAAGAGGACTTCGCGATGCACCATCACCACCCTGCCCAAATGATGCTTGCCCGGGTGGAACACTGACCGAAGCCATGTCTGGAACAGACGCATTCTTAGGCGGGCCAGGGGAGCTACACTGGTGGAGGCTGCCATGTGGCCTAGGAGCCCTAGACAGTGCCTGGCTGTGGTAGTTGGGTTTTGCTTTAGCTCGCCTATCATGTCTGACATACCCTTGAACCTGACTCATGGGATGAAGGTCCTGGCCCAGGACGAGTCCAACACCGCACCTATGAACTCTATCCTCTGGACCGGGCGAATCTGTGACTTCTGTCCGTTGATAATAAGGCCCAGGCGGCTGCACAACGCTTGAACCTTCTGGACACTGGCTCGAGCTCATTCTCTTGATCGGTCGCGGATCAGCCAGTCGTCGAGGTAAGGGAAGATGTTGATGCCCTCCCTTCGCAGGTGAGCTGTGACGACCGCCATACATTTTGTAAACACCCTTGGTGCCAGGGAGAGGCCAAAGGGCAGGGCTGTAAACTGCAAATGTCTGCGTCCCCACACACAAAGTGCAGAAATCGCCCGTGCTGGGGCTTGACTGCCACATGGAAGTACGCGTCCTGCAAATCGAGGGAGGCGAACCAATCGCCAGGATCCAGGGAAGGGATGATTTGCTTGAGGGTCACCATCCTGAACTTTAATTTTTTTTAAGAACCTGTTCAGACCTCGAAGATCGAGGATGGGCCTTAACCCACCGTTGGACTTGGGTATCAGGAAATAACGGGAGTAAAACCCCTTCCCTTCCTGCCCTCTCGGCACTTCCTCCACTGCCCCTGTGCAAGGAGCCTGTCCACCTCTTGGTTCAGGTGTTGTTCGTGAGAGGTGTCCCTGAAGAGGGACTGGGAAGAGGGAGGATGACGGGGGGGGGGGGGCCTGGCATGGAACTGTAGCGAGAAACCATCCCACACGGTCTTCAAGACCCAACGGTCTGTGGTGATAGAGGCCCACTGGGGGGTAAAAAAGGGGACAATCTGTTGAAGAATATAGGATCCTAGGGAGAAGACGTTGGTTCGCTGCCCTCGAACATCCCGTCAAAACCGCCGCGTTCGGTTGGTGGAGCGATGACGGCTGGGTCGGGAGGACCGGCCTGGGGAGGAGAAAGGCCTACCGCGGGAGGCTCTGCCCTTGTCTCTGTCTCTCTGCCTCAGTCTACCGGCAAAGGACTGTCCAGGTTGGGAAGGGCCCTGTGTAAACTGTTGCCTGAAAGGGCGACGGGACGACTGCGGGGAGACTAGGCCCAATGACCAAAGTGTTGTCGTTGAGTCCTTTAGCCCATGGAGCTTCGCGTCTGTCAAGTCGGAGAAGAGCGCTGAGCCATCAAAGGGTAAGTCTTGGACTGATTGTTGGACCAGAGGGGGCAGGTCTGAGGCTTGCAGCCACGCCGCTCTTCATAACGTCACTGCAGAGGCTATTGTTCTGCCCGCCGAATCAGCAGCATCCCAGGACGCCTGCAGCACCGCTCTAGCTACCACCTGGCCCTCCTCTAGGATAGTATTGAAGTCTAGGCGGCGGTCTGAAGGAAGGAGTTGGGCAAACCGCCTGAGGGAGTCCCACAGGTTATAATTGTATCTCCCCAAGAGGGCCTGGTGTTTTGCAATCCGAAGCTGCAGTGTGGCTGTCGAATAAATCTTTTTCCCGAAGGTGTCTAGCGTCTTCGCCTCCTTGCCCTTCGGGGTGGCTGCTCATTGGCCCTGTCGCTCCCGCTGGTTTGCAGCATCTACCACCAGGGATGAAGGGGTGGGATGCACATACAAGTACTGGGATGAGGTGGCTCGCATGTAGTACTTCTTTTCAGCACCTTTCGAAGTAGGGGCCGCCGATGAGGGCATCAGCCAAATTCAGCAAACAATACCCAGGACGCCCTCATGGACAGGGAGGGCTAACCTGGTGGATGTGGCTGTAGACAAGACCTTAAAAAGTGAATCCGAGGATGCTTTCACTTCTTCCACTTCCAACCCCAGGTTTGACGCCATTCTGCAAAGTAAGTCCTGGTATGCCTTGAAGTCATCAGGCTGCGAGGGGGAGACCTCGTGCGAACCCCCCTCAGAGAAGGCCGAGGGGGAACAGCCCGTTGTCGCCGGTGAGGAGCGGTGATCTGAGCGTCCCGTAGTGTCTGCCGACACCAATCTCTGAACCCTGCTGTACTGAGCTCTGGGACCATAATGAGGCTGGGCTTCCTGTGGCATCACCCAGGGTGCCCAAAAAGGCCAGTTAGATGGCCAGCCCTGAGGGGGTATCCCCCCCACTGCTGACTGGAGCGGGGCTGAGACGGGACCGCTCCAGGGGTGGGGGGCCTGTCCCCCACTTGTACTCCTGGGAGTGGAGAGAGATCTTGATCTCAAGGACGAAGAGGAGGAGGAGTTAGAGGGAACTCTCCCCCTCCATCGGGGTCTTTTGTCCCGGCCTCGGTTACGACGGGAGGAAGCATTCCTGGAGCTCTGGTGTGGCAGCCCTGAGGAGGCAGAGCTGGATGGGGATTGGGCCTGCTTCTGGGAGGCTCTCCCCCACCTCTGGTGCCGCTCCAGCGGGTGTCTGACTGCCCGCGAGTGGCCCGAGTCCCTTGAGGAGGATGCCCCCCGTGCCAGTGATGCCGTGGGTGGCGCTTCCCTAAGCTGCCGCAGGGGATCATGGGGCGCTCCTGACCCCGATCCCAGAGCCGGTATTTGAAGCGGTGCCGCAGCCCGCCACACGGGTGAGCCGAAGGTGGGTTTCTCCTGAGACGTCGGGCGCGGGGGAATCCTGGCAGCCCATGGCAGAGACGGCAAGGCTGTCAGAGCCCTTGCCACCTCATATGCTTCCGGCATTGCAGGGGCCAGCGGGGAAACAGATGCCGATCTGCCCAGGGTCGAGGGAGAGCCTCTGCCGTCTCGGCTAGAGCACTCCCGACCCACGCGGGCTTCCTTCTGCACCGCCAGTGCGGTGTGTGCATCCTGCCCTGATGCACCCCCCGGTGCCGAGGGCCCCCCCGACATTGGAGCCATCACCGCAGTCGCGGAGCTCTGAAGAGAGGGAGGGCGCGGGGGCTCAATAGCTGGGCTCAGCGTCGCCTCCATTAGTAAGGCTTTCAATCGGATATCGCTGTCCTTTCTAGTGCGGGGTTTGAAAGCCTTACAAACCCTACAGCGCTGGAGGCGATGCGACTCTCCCAAGCACCTCAGACAGCGATCATGAGGATCGCTGACTGAAAACGCCTTGCCGCAAGCAGCGCAAGGCTTAAAACCCAGGGATCCGAGCATAGCCCCTGGGGCGAAAGACGAAACGGAGAAGATGGAGTTTCCAGTGGCCAATCACCTAGGCAGAAAGGAGGAAACTGGTGCCTGCCGGACCAGCGGAGGTACTTAACTGGGGTGGTATGCGCGCCACTCCAGGGGGCTCCACCGCTGCTCCTGCAGGGTGGGCTAGGGAAAAGAGTTTCCGTTGGCTGAGCATGATGGCGCATACAAACCCCAGAGGGGAATGTATGTGAGCAGCTGCTCAAAGAAGAACATGTGCTATCAAAAGTAGGACAGCGAACGCAGCATCTCCCAAGTCATTACAATCAACGCTGTCCCATCAATATTTTAGGTGTTTGCCTAAAGACAATAAGGTTTCTTTAGCTCTCAAAAATAAATAAATAAGAGCCACTATCACCAATTCAGAGTGCTCTTTCAGCAATAGTAGAAAAACTTAAGTGTACTTTTACTTATCTCTTATTAAGTCTGAAAGATGTCATTTAAAACAACTTGGCAGTGGAAGTCTAATATCGCTATCTAGAAGACAGGCAAATTGAGGCTACAGTTATTCCAAAGAGAGGGATAATTGGCAATTATTAAACTTAAGAGTGCCTTCAAGGTCTGTACGAACAACAGATTTCACTTCATGTTTAAGGTAATATCTAAACAGTGCATTTAGTTTTGTATAACTAACTACTTTGAAATTTATAACAGTTATGAAGTTTCATATAACTAAGCTGATGCAAAATTTTAGATACATTTAATACCAAAAGAAATTACTATACTTTCTGTATTCAGTGATGAATTATCTGTTGAAGAGAAGAATCAAACACTGGCAAGGGACAAGATCTGTTCAGTTACTTAATCCATTTTTCTGTGAGCATTGTATTATTCCCTACTGTACATTTACCTCTATTTTATCAAGCCTAGTTTTAATTACTCAAAATGATTGACGTTCAACTATGATCCCTGGGAGACTATTTAGCAATCTGAAATGTTCCACTTAGGAAGTTTTGCTGGATATTTGCTTAAAGTTTTCTTAATTTCATCCCAACCCTCAAAGTGATACCCCTTTATTCTATTAGAAGGAATTCTCTCCCTCTGTGGTTTTTACACCTTTTAGAAATCTGCAGCCTATAAAGGTGAAGAGTTTTATACTTAGGTAATTCATAATCCGTCTTTGTAAATAATTCTTTCCAGTCTTATGATCCTTTTATTTGCTCTTTCCTGAACTCCCTCCAATGTTATCATGCTATCTAATAATGAGATTCCCAGAACTGAACACAAGTGAGGTGTACTGACACAAGAGCTGCATAGAAAGAAGGGAACCTGAACTTCCTAGTCTAATTATGTGATCCTTGTGTATGGCTCAAAACTGCAACAACTTTTTATGATGCTTTACAAAACTCAGGTCTAGTTTGTCGTCTCCCATCAACTGTTCCAGGTTTCTCCCTTCCAATTCAGAGAGCATTTAGCAAATTTGTTACATAACCACCTTTCAGAATATGCACAAGAAAAGAAATGTGGAAGATTTAAAACATATGAAAAAAAATTTCAGTATTGAGGTAAAGACCCATTTTCTGAATAAAGTATTTACATACCATACTTTGGTTAAAAGCTAAACAAAACATGAAAATAAAATATTCTTTAATACAGTATATGTTGACAAGTTCCAACGGGGTAGCCATAGTAGTCTAGTTCAGCAAAACAAACAAAGAGTCCTGTTGCGTGTTTAAAGACTAACACATTTACGTATCGTATGAACTTTTGTGGGAGAAAATTACACTTCAGCAGATGCTTTGCATACATAAATTTGTTAGTTTTTAAACACACCACAGGACTCCTTGTTTGTTTTAATATTGTAGTATTTCTTAATAACTAAGAAGATCTTAGTGTAACCTGAAAGCTTGTTTCTCATACCAACAAAAGTAGATCCAAAGAAAAAAAAATTACTTCACTTACCTTGCATCTTTAATATCCTGGAACTGACATAGCTACAACACTTTCTCAACATAAGTGATCATTCAACTAAAATAACTTACAATTCTAACATTAAATCTAATCTACATACACATTTTTCCAAATTCCTTACATAGCAAGCACAGTAAAACTTGCAAGAATTAGAACCTGAATAGTGATTTTATATACAATATATTAATGAGGATGAACTATGGGAGATCAGTAAAGGACAAAGATTTTAAGAAAATCTTTTTCAATAACTTGTCATTTTCTTTGTTCTTGATGCAAAAAAATATTCAGTGTTTAAGCAAGATGATTTAATAATCTAGAAGAAGATAAAACAATTTACAGGTATTCTTAAACCATGTATAAACTAGGCAAATAGACATCTTCACAGGCATCTTACCTACAGTGGATTAATTGTTGGCAGCCCAGATTCAGTAACCTTATCAGAAAACCTTGTGAATGTGCATTCTATGAAGCAACTCCTTAAGCAACTGGCACAGAAAAAGTATCTTATTTGTAAAATGTGAGTAAATAGTATACAACATTCAGATCACTGTTAAAAATTTCTGAGATCATAATACACGGTCTCAACACTGGCGTTGCCTAAAAATGGAAGTGCACCCTACATCCTCTCTGTCACTAATCAAATGTTGTAATAATTCCACTTATTTTATTTTTATGTCCTTCTGTAATACTTCCTTCTACTGAAACCTAACACAAATAAGTTTAACTAAGAATATCTGAGTCCTTGTCTTTTCTCATCTAACAGTCTTCTGGGCTTTTAATTATTATGTCAGTTGTTATGAGTTTTCATATATTAAATTTAATATTGACTTTTATGACTAAAACTTAAAAATAAAGGTAACATGCATTTTCTTTTGGGAGACAAGTGAACAGATATGATTAAAGAATAGAAAAGTGAGGCTTTTAGCAGTTATTAGACCTTCTTGTGGCCCTAAATTCCAATGCTTTAGGAAAAATTAATAGACTGTATCTACAGCGTACACTGAATGGTATCTTTGCGCCTCTGTTACATATTCATTTAGAGAGGCAGCTAGAGAGAATTCTTCCAGCCAATAAGTAGTAGCAGTTGTAAAAATGATCAAAAGCTTCAAGACACAAGTGTTTCAAACTATTCTAAAACTTGCTGAATAGCACATGAAGAAGAGGCTCTGTTATGCATAAGATTCACATTAGAGTTGTATTCAGCGTCTTGAGATATTCTTATGCAATTCTCAAAATCCTTGCGGGAATTGTGCAAACAGATTTCCAAGCACTGTGCTGAAAATTTATCCTATGGCTAAACTGTAAGCAATTACTCTTTTCAGATTATAGTATTCTCCATAGGATAGAAAAAAGTACAATTTTATCTTCAGAGGAAAAAAAAGCAAAACATGTTAACATCTAATTTTTTTCTAGTATAAACAAAAACAAAATTTTCAGAGACAGCCTTTCATACATACAGTAATTTGTTTCAGGGGAGGCAAAGAAACAGCTTACATAAATAAAACATTTAATTTTTAACAGAATATGAAATTTAGCTGATTCAAAAATTAATATCAGTTTTCATAAAACTGAAACAAAAATTCAGTGCTCCTAATAACATTCAGATTTTCATGGCAACTGCAGCCATTAAAATAGGACCAGGCTTTGATAATTAGCTAACAAAGGACAGAGAGATGCAAATACATTACAGACTTTTCCCCAGTCTGAGAGCTTCCCTCCCTCCAGACACACTGGACTGGAACCAGAGGTGGTAAAAGCAAAAAAGGATACATTTTCACAATGCTAACTTCAGCCCAGGGAAACTGTTTCAGAAGGAACAAGGCTGGCAGGGGAAAAGCTCTTGTAAATTGCTCTCTCCCCTAGCTCTTCAGCTGGGTAATTAATACAGCAACTAGCATTCTTAAGTAGTAGAACTGATTGGAAGAAGGAATTTCCATCCCATGGGCAATACTGAATTTAAAAAAAATACCATCATCCTGAACTAGGACAAAAAGTCAGAATTTCCTGATGAACGCAAATTCTGCAAAATTTCAATTTGGAACATCAAAACATTTTGTTTCAATGATATGAAAACATTTCATTCTGATAAGGTAAAAGCTTTTCATTTTGAAAATGCTGAAATATTAATTAAAGATTACATATATATTAGAAACACAAAATTACACATTTAAATAAAAAACAATGAACTTTTTAAAAAACTTCTTATTGACAATTTTTTCAAAATAGTCTCACAAAACATTTTGGTGAAACTACCTTTTTCAATGGAAAACTATTCTGAAATTTTTTCAACCACTTCTACTCAGACAAACAATTTCCTTCTCTTCACCATCATCTCTTAAGCAGCAGTAGTTATTCTTGTATGGCTGTGGGAAATACTAACACTTTTTTCTAGGGGCTTGCTGCACATCAGGTGCCTAGAATATATTTTCACAATCTTAAAAATATTTATGATGAGGTGTTATTGTTATTGATGATTACAGCAGCACCAAAAGGAGAAAGGAGAAGTGGCTGCTCTGCAAGAAAAGATTGTGTGCAGGCCATCTTGGACAACAGACATTACTCCACAACCACCACCACTCCATTCCAGTCACCTGTCCATCAAGATGAAAAACTCACTGTAGTAGAAAGTAATCCTGGAACAACAGCCCTCGCATAACTGCCCAGGAATGAGACCTAAGCTGAAAGAATGGTCGAGTCTGTCAAGCTAGCAGAAGTTTGGATGTGAACTTATGACCTCATAGAAACTGGCAAGTAGGCAGATACTGTAAGGCTTAAGCACACAGTAATAAATTAGTAGTAAGTGTAGGAGTCTAAGAACATGCCTCAGACGTAGAAGGTACCAAGGCATCCTAACAGAGAAGAAAGATAACAAAGGTCATCTGACTCCTTCAAATGATACTTTAAAGGCTGAAAATGTCTTTTGAATATGATAAATAGAGATGTTTGGCCTGATGAAGTATTAGTAATACTAGACTAATGCCAAGAAGAAACTGTGCCAAAGTGGGCAGAGCCATAGTCCAAAACAGTGTATAAAAGAAGGTACCAGAGGGAGCAACCTTGGCCAGCCTTGGGGATACTGGAAAGTCCCACCATTAACAGCACCAAGCACACTGCATAGCAAGCACTCATATTTTAAGTGGATTTGTCAGATATAAATTGCTTATCATTGTGCTATAATTACAATAAACATAAGCTTCATTGCTCAACAGATTCAAAATCGTGTTGATTCATTGGATTATGAGTGTTGTATTGGTTACATGCACAGAGCTAGGACAACATATACATGGGGACACATGCATGCAGCACTACACCCACCTGATGACACTGGCATGCTGTTCTGGCAACTGGGGGCAAGGACTCAACAGCTATGAGAAGGAGCCTCGCAGCCTTGGGAACAAACGGCTCATGGTCATCACACCCAAGAGGAAGGACAAGAGTGCTGGTGGTCAGAGATTCCCTTCTAAGGCAAATGGAGGCACCCATCTTCTGACCTGACTATACACCCCCAAAGCATACTGCATGCCTGAAACCTGCATCTGAGACATTACAGAATGATTCCCAAGGCTTATCCATTCCTCTGATCATTACCCCATGCTGCTCGTCCACCTGGATAGTAATGATACTGCCAGGTCTGACCAAACAGATCAGCAGAGACTACATGACTTTGGGAGCTATGGTGAAGGGGTGGGGTGCAGGCTGTGTCCTCATTCATCCTTCAACATAAGGGTTAGGGAGCAGGAAGGGACATATGCATCATAGAGATGAATGCATGACTGCACAGCTGGTGCCGTGGTTAGCGAGACCTGGCCATCATCATCAGCTTGCCTTTCAAAGGCAATATGGATTTTCTCAGCACCAGGGATTGGTCCCTGTTGCATCAAAGCAGAAGCAGTGGATCCATTTCCTCATCTGCTCCCTTGCCCCCTCAAAAGTTTCAGGTGTGGAAAGAAACTACAAATCCTCCTCTCAAACCTCCCTTAGTATGGAGTCCACAAGTACCTCCTTGGAGTTGGAGTCAACAATGCCATGCCTTTTGGGTAAGGGCTCAAGTGGTCCGACACAGATCACAGTTTGCTACATTCCTCGTGCGCAAAGGACTTTGCCTTTGGTGGAAGCCCTTAGCTCACTCCCTTCCTTTTAAACGGCACTGGAGAGTGGGAGTGGAAATTAGTGGGGGAAATCTGCTTCACATCTCAGTTGTCTATACATAAAATCGGGGGTTAAACATAGGTGGAACGCATGGGAATGCCATTTCAGGGCCCACTATTTTTAGGGGTCCAGCATTCCACGCCTAGTAAAAATAGAAAATGGAGCCAGAACACTGCGTTCCGGAGCCCACCACTTCAAACAGTAGGCCGCAAAACACAGCGTTCTGGCTCCATATTCTATTTTTAGGGGCCAGAACACTGAGCCCCTAAAAATAGCAAGCCCCAGAACAGTGTTATGCTGCATTGGGCAGAACAGGGAGTTCTAAAAACTCCACCCTCCAGCCTGGTCTCACTGAGCATGCTCAGAAGCTCTGAGCATGCTTAGTGAGACCAGGCTGGAGGGTAAAGCCTCAGCCCGGGCCGGAGCCCCTCTCTATGGCAGCCAGGTAAAGGGGGGGCAGATGTGGGGGGCAGCAGAAGCTGGGTTGGGGCTAGGTGTGGGGGGCAGGAGTTGGGGGGGCAGGAGCTGGACAGGGGATAGGCATGTGTGGGTCAGGAGCTGGGGTGGGGGGCAGGCGTGTGCAGGGCAGGAGCTGTGGTGCATGAGAGGTCCTGAACCAGCGCAAGGGGGGCCTGCATCAGTATGAGGGGGCCCTCCAATTTAGGAGGGTTCCGGGGCCCACCAAGTTATACTTTAACCCCTGCATAAAATCAAGCAGTGCAGGAAATAAACAAAAAGAACTGAAAGTATTAGATTACCTGTTCTGTTCTTTGCCTCTGAAGCACCTGTCATTGGCCTCTGTTGGAAGACAGGTACTGAGGTAGATGGACCACTGGTTTGACCCAGAATAGCCATTCTTATGTTCTTATAAAACAGGCATGCCCAAACTGCGGCTCTTCAAAGAAAAGCATGGGAGGGAAGGGTGGTATGGTGGAAGACAGGGGGAGAAGTGCGCAATGGTTGGGGACAGCAGAGAAGCGGCAGCATGGTCGGGGCTGGCAGGGAAGCAGCGGCATGATTGGGACCATCAGAGAAGCCACAACGGGGGGGGAAGGGGGAGCGCGGCATGGTCTGGGAAGCCGTGGCACATTTAGATTTTCTCAAAGGCCCTAAAGCAGTTCACTCATTGTTAAAATAAAACTGTGTTTCACAAGTCCTAAACATGATGTGGAATTATAAGAAATGAAAATACAAAGCAGAATAGTTTAAAACTGAAGGTAGATTACTTTCAATTTTTGGCACAACTTACTGCTGTGAAGCATTGTATTCCACAATAAAATTTGTTAAATCAAAACACTGTGTAATACTTAGAGATCAGCAGATGAGAGAGCTCCCACATACTGCATTGACAAGTTACTGCCCAGATTTTTAAAAACTTGCCACTAGCCTGCAGTGTTCTACATCCAGTGACAGCAAAGTTTTTACTGTATAGGCCTAGTTTTCATGGTAACCTTAAGTGGTTATTAGAATCTGACATTAGTAGGATCAATATTTGCCCTGTTTTTACAACAAAATTAAAGTGTGCAATAAATTTTAAACTTAGTAATTTTGGAGTAGGTAAAAGTATGTGGTTATATGCCTCAGTGCGGCTATCAAAGGTTTAACAATCGACTTGTGCGGCTCTTGAGTTCCATAAGTTTGACCACCCCAATAGAGTAACTTTGCTAAATGATGAGTGAATTGGAAACACAGACTTGATGGGATAAGTTTCATGGCTAATATATTGGTATAGATGGATATAGCTTGTTCAGAAAGGACAAACAGCAGAAGAACGGAGGAAATGTTGCGTTATACATCAAGAACATATACATTTGTCCTGATGTGCAGAAAGAAGTGAGAGACAGACTACCATAAAGTCCCTGAATGAAGATAAAATGGATAAAAATATGAGTGATGTCATGATAGGGGTCTACTAGAGACCACCAAACCAGGAAGAGGAGGGGGCTAAGGCACTTCTATAACAAACAGCACTTTTAGCACTTTTCTTTGAGAACTCCTGTACAACAAATGAAGAAACAAAAGACTTAAGAAGGTCAAACATTATTCCCCATTTTAAAAGTACATGCTAAACAGATCTGTGGAATTATAGATTAGCCCACTAAGTTCAACACCTGGAAAGACAGTAGTACCAATGATTAAACAAACATTTTGTAAGGGCTTTGAGTAGAATATGGTTATAAGGAATAGCTAGCATGGATGCATCAAGAACAAATCATGCCAAATCAACCTAATTTCCTTCTCTGACAGGTGACTAGCCTATTGGATGGGGAAATCAATAGATGATATAACTTGTTTTTAGTAAGTCTTTTGATACAGTTCAAAGAGACATTCTCAAAAGCAAAGTAGGAAAACATCATCTAGAAGGAATTACTCTAACATGGGTACAAATACTAAAGATTATATTCAAAAGAGCATTTATCAGTGGTTCACTGTCACATTGGAATGGTGTACTGATGTCCTACAGAGGGGTCAGCCTTGGGCCAGTACTATTCAACATTTGACTTGGATAAAGGTGTGGGAAGTAAGCTTATAAAGTTTGCAGATGACACTGAGCTGGAAGGAATTGCAAGCTCTCTCAGTACTGCAGAGAAAGATGCAGGAGCTATAGTGAAGCACAAATTAAAGATGAGTAAACAATGTGATGAAGCAGCAGAATTCATTCCACATAGGAGTAGCTCCTTGTGGCCAAGTGTGGCATATCAGCTGTCTTCCTTTACAGTGCCCTGTTGCCAACAGTCACTGTGGTGGAGGGTAACTTGGCCTCCTGCCAGGTCATGATTTAGTCTGCCCTTCTGAGGCAACAGCATTCAGCCAAGTTGTAGGCCACTGACCTTACTAGAGGACTTTCACGTGCATGGCCAGCCCAAACATATAGGTGAACTTGGCAGTTGCCTGGAGCACCAATATAGACAGAATTGAATTATTTTATCTATTTGCCTAGGGTGCAAAATGCCTTTGGGCAAGCCCTGTCCATGTGTCTCTGGGCTCCATAGTTTTTAAAGCCTTTACCTCAAGGTTTCTTTTATGAACTTCATTGAATTTATGTAAACACAGCCATTTTTGTGAGCTCAGTTACCATTAACTAGAAGGAATAACACCACATATTTGGAAAAACTTGAACTTTGCATAAGAATACAAAATAGCTGCAGCTGCAGTTTTGCTGGTATGAATAGAAAGTGACATTAGAAAATGCATGAGCATAAACAGAGGTGTGGCTAGCTGACCTTGAGTTTGGGTGATTCTGATTGTGAGGTTCTGCTGATGTGATGACTAGGAGTTAGTTGTTGATGTTTGGAAAACTGTTAGTTTGCAAGAAGTTACTGTGAGTTATTTGGTTTGTTTTGAGCAACCAAAAGCAAAAGATCCTTCAGCATGTGTAATTTGGGGACATTCAGAAGATTCTCTACAACCTAGGAGACTGACATTCAACTCTCCAGCAGCTAGGAGGAACATTGGCCACCAGAAACCTGATGCTTACTACTCAACACCATCTCAGACTCTGGTTAACTATTTCTGGATTGTTCTAATCTAGATGTGTACTTTAGACTCAATAAAAAAGGGTCTTTGGATGAAAGCACTCTCCTTTGTACTAATCATTTGTCAGACAGAGGATCTGTGTGCCCATGGGTTTATTCCTAAAACCACTCAGAGGGGAAATATAAGCCAACACAATTTCAGGCTCAGATAACCCAGAGTAACAGTTTAACCACCTTTCACAGGGGTTGAGGAACTCAGACCCACCCTCTGCCTTAGAAACTCTATAGCTGGCAGCCACCATCTATACCAGGGGTGGCCAAACTTATGGAACTCAAGAGCCACAAAAGTTAATTATTAAACCTTCGAGAGCCACACTGTGGCATATAACCACATATTTTTATGTACTCCAAAATTACTAAGCTTAAAATTCATTGCACACTTTAATTTTATCATAAAAATAGGGCAAATACTGATCTACTAGTGTCAGATTCTAATAATTATTTAAGATTATCATGAAACTATACAGTAAAAATTTAGCTATTGCTAGATGTAGAACATTACAGGCTTGTGGCAAGTTTTGGTTTTTTTTTTAAATCTGGGCAGTAACTTGTCGATGCAACAGGTAAAAGCTCTCTGAGATGCTGATCTCTAAGTATTGCACAATGTTTTGAATTTCATTGTGGAATATGATGCTTCACAGCAGTAAGTTGTGCCAAAATTTGAAAGTAATCTATGTTCAGTTTTATACTTTTCTCCTTTGTATTTTCATTTCTTAGCATTCCACATCATGTTTACGACTTGTAAAACATGATTTTATTTTAACAACGAGTAAGTTGCATTAGGGCCTATGAGAAAATCTAAACATGCTATGGCTTCTCTGACTATGTCACGCTTTTCTCCCCCACCCCCTGTTGCCACTTCCCTGCCATCTCTTACCACACTGCTCCTTCTCTGCTCTCCCTGACCATGCCATACTTCTGTATGAACCATGATCCATAATAAGTACTTGTAACATTCCTTAAATACAGGGTTTTTTTAGTAACCTTTTGACAATGGTCAGTGGTTTTGGATGTAACATTTGTGTCAATTTTCAGTCATTTCTGATGATTCTTATTTGATTTTCAAAATACAAATACAAGAGAAATAAGTTTGCATTGTATTACAATATCTGAAAATGCCAGCTGATTTTTCAAAAAGAAAATTAATTTACAATTGCTTTTCAGGTTTAAATTGCTAATTATCATCACTTATCTGTAGTTCATTGTAGACTTGATCAATTTCTGTTGCCAGTTTTAAAAATATTGACCCAGAAAACAATATCAAAAGAGGAAAGTATTTAAAAATCATGCACTGATGCAATGAAAGACTATTACACAGACAAGGAGGGTAGAATTAATAGTGTGGGTAAACTGGAGAATGTCGATTGTAAAGGATTTTTTACCTTCAGTCCATTAGGCATAATGTCCAGTTGTTTGCATTTAGAAAGGAAGATGATGTCTGTCTGAGTCTGAGCGAGTTGTTTCTGTAAGTTACAAAACTTACAGAAACAACTCGCTTAAACTGGAGAAGCTGGCAGATCCTTGCTCTGAGGGCTCCTCTTCCAACTGAGGACTTGCTTTTTCCTGCTGGGTCTCACAGGGCTGCCCCTCCCCCAGCTCTGACCACGCTGCTCTTCTCTGCTGGTGAGGCTCCCTCAGTGCTGCCTCCCTCTCTGCTCCCTGCTCGACTCTGGCCAAGCTGCTTTTTCCCTGCAGGCTCTGAGACAGGCTCCTTCTCCCTGTTGGCTCCGGATCCCACAGGGCTGCCCCTCCCCTGGCACTCACCGCACTGCTTCTCCCTGCAGCTCTCACAGCTGCTCCTCCCCTGCCGGCTCTCTGCTGCCCCCTTCCCTCCTCAGCTCCCTCGGGAGCCGCAGTTTTTCTTTAAAGAGCCGCATGTGGCTCACGAGCCACAGTTTGGCTATGTCTGATCTATACCCTCAGACTTCTCGTTGTTTCCCTGAACCACTTGCTCCCTCTTCTACTTCCCCAGAGAGTGACTGCTCTCTGCTATAAACTTCCTGGCTTTACAATCCCCATCATCAATTAAATCTGGCTTTCTTCATCTCTCGGTGCTGCCAGGTATGTTAAATGGCCTCAGGCTCATATTAGATGCCTTCAGGTGTTCTGTGGGGTACATAACTCCATCATACCAACAAATAAACTTTAAAATTTTAACTTCATTGAAAACCAATTAAAATACGCTTTTTAAAAGTGAAATGCTTCCAGCATCTTGATAACGGAACCTCTGCCTGAAGTTACTTCTGTCTGGAATTGGTGCAGATTGTTAATAAGTAGATACAAATTTCTCTCCTATTGCCTTTGCAGTTATAACAGGGTTTTGTCATATGCCTCACTGTTCATTTTAATACTGAACCCCACATAGAGTTACTGTTGCAAAGAATTACTGAAAAAACAACATAGTTTAGTAACTGGTGGCAAATTTTATGAATTTTACATTTAGGAAAAGTATATCTGACTTCCACTAGTCTCTCTATTAATCTTTCCTTCTCTTTGTCTCCCTCTTCAAGTTCAGCCCAATATATCAATATACCAAAGAGACTTCATAACAGAAATATCAATACCTTTCTTCATTCTGTTTTCTGATTATGCTGAGAGCAATAGCATATCTTTGATTTCTCACTCAGAAAAAAGTAGTTAATGTTTCAGGTGCAGACTGTAAGCCAGCTACTGAAGCCAAAATTTCCTAAATTTGTTAGTAAGGCAACCCACCAAATGCATCTTTTATTTATTTTAGAGATCCCACCCTCCTCCAAATATATCAAATATTCCACCTAATAAAGGAGATAACTCATTTCTGGGTAGCAATTTGCCAACTTGTTCTACCCCTTGTCCCTACACATAGGACAGCAAAATATCTTATGCAGTGGACTTTAATACCACTTAGGCAAGCAATATCTGTTGTATAGGTGCTGATCCATATAGCAATTAACTTCCTAGAAGCTCTTGTTCCTTCTTAATATTATTCAAAGAACCTAAATAATCCAGGAAGCAGTCTGCAAAAAATGAGAATCTTCCTGTCACCCCCATCCCAAGCTCACGCTACAAATTTAAATGAGAAAAAGAAACTGGACAAATAGAAACACAAATCTTTTGCCAGTGTATGAATGAGCCACCACTTAGCCAGATATGGTGGAGACACAGCAACATAACCAGCCTATAGTAATGAAATTAACTTCCTTCTTCTCCTTCCAATTTCACCCCAAAAGGCCAACAAATGTAAACAAAAAGTAAGACCAAGACTGACAGAAGTACCTGAAAAATACAAATTTGAGGTGCCAAACAATGTGCTACACACATTTGAAGTCTGTATTTGATTAGCCACACTATAAAAATAGGTTTTCCCCACTTGTCAACCAAGAGATTGTGGGGAATGAGGCGGCAGCTTTGCCAATTAGTCCTAACCAGACATAGTGAGCATCTATAAATAGGGAAATAAGGACAACCCAGGGGATTACAGACCAGTAGCTTAACTTCTGAACCAGGAAAGATAATGGAACAAATAATTAAGAAATCAACTAGTAAACACCTAGATGAGAATAAGGTATTAAGCAATAGTCAGCATGGATTTGTCAAGAACAAATCATGTCAAGCTAACCTGATAGTTTTCTGTAACAAGATAACAAGTCTTGTGGATAGAGGGGAATCAGTAGATGTAGTATATCTAGACTTTAGTAAGGCTTTTGATACAGCCTTGCGTCACCTTCTCATTAACAAACTAGGGAACTGCAACCTACATGGAGCTTCTTTAAGATGGGCATGTAACTGGCTGGATTACTGCTCCCAGAGAATAGCATCAACAGTTCAGTCACACTGAAAGGGCATAACAAGCAGGGTATTGCAGGAATCAGTTCTGAGTCAAGATCTGTTAAATATTTTCATCAGTGGTTTAGATAATGGCATAGAAAGTACCCTTATAAAGTTTACAGATGATACCATGCTGGGAGGGGTTGCAAGTGCTTTGGAAGACAAGATCACAACTCAAAATAACTTGAACAAACTGGTGAAATGGTCTGAGATAAGCAGAATGAAATACAGTAAGGACAAACACAAAGTACCCCCTTTAGGAAAGAACAATCTATTGCGCGCATACAAAATGGGCAATGACTGCCTATGAAGGAATACTACAGAGAAGTATCTAGGTATCATAAGGGACCACAAGCTAAATACGAGTCAACAATGCAGTACTGTTGCAAAAAAAGCAAACATCATTCTGGGGTGTATTAACAGTAGTATCATAAGTAAGATATGAGAGGTAATTCTTCTGCTTACTCCATCCTGATTAGGCCTCAACTGCAATACTGTGTCCAGGTCTGGGTGCCTCCTTTTAGGAAAGATGTGGACAAATTGCAGAAAGTCCAGAAAAGTGCAACAAGAATGATTAAAGGTCTGGAATACTTGCCTTATAAGGGAAGTCTGAAAGAACTGCAGTTGTTTAGCCCGAAAAAGAGGCGAGCAAGGTGACATGATGACAGTTTTCAAGAACCTAAAAGGTTGTTACTTGGAGGAGGGAGAACAATTATTCCCCTTAACTGCTGATGATAGAACAAGCAGCAACAGGCTTAAGTTATGGAAAGGGAGGTTTAGGTTGGACATTTGGAAAAAATTCTAACTGTCAGGATGATTAACTACTGGAACAAGTTGCCTAGGCAGCTTGTGGAACCACCATCACTGTTAAGAGCAAACACCTGTCACGGATGGTTTAGATGGTACTTGGTCCTGCCATGAGTGTAGGGGACTGGACTCCATGGCCTCTCACGGTTCTTTCCAGTTCTAATATTCTGTAACACTAAAATCATATTGCCACAGAAAGATGTTGAGTTCAGCAACTGTTCACATCAGCTATGCACTGTCATCACCAGACTTAAGCTTAGCATATGGATAGAAGAGGCATGGTATCCTGTAGAATAAGAATATACATCAAAATAATTACAGCACACATAACTGACTTAATCCCTTCTACAAAGCAGTTGGATCCATTAATAAGGAGATTGCAAGTTTAAGGACTAAAATGATGCAGATGAAGATGATCATTAATCTGTAAATTGCTTCAGGGGAGGGTTTGGGCGTTTTTTTTTTGTTTGTTTGTTTGTTTTGTTTTTTTGTTTTGTTTTTTACACACATCTGTTAACAAGACTAGTTAAGAGAATAAACTTCTTAAAATGAAGATTTATTGCACTGAAAACAAATTGACTCTAAATAAATATTAGACTGCTCAGGTGTCCATTTCCCTGGAGATTTGAGACCCAACTGCTTCTTCACAGAATGGAGATGCAAATCCATTGACTGTCCATAGGCAAATAACTTGGGCTCTCTGCCTCAATTAACCCATCTGTAAAAGTAGAGATAACATCCTAATGAGATAAACAAGATTAGTTACCTTGGAGCAATGAAGTCTCCTGATCAAATTAAGTTGGGTTAAAGAGTTCAGGATACAGGAAACATCATCTTTGTTACCTTAATCCAGACTCTGCTTTGGGAGTGAAAATTCTTCTAAACAAGGAAGATAGATGATCCTCTTAAGAGAAGAAAAATTTACATTTTACAAACATAAGAACAGCCATACTAGGTCAGACCAATTGTTCATCTAGCACAGTATGCCATCTTCCAACAATGGTCAGTGCAAGTTACTTTTGAGAGAATAGAGAGAACACAGCAATTATCAAGTGATCCATCACTTCACATCCAGTCCCAGCTTCTGGCCAGTTGGAGGTTTCAGGACACCCAAAAGCACTGGGGTTGTGTCCCTGACCATTCTGGCTAACAGGCATTGAGGGACTTTGCCTCCAGGAAATTACCCAATTATTTCTGGAACCCAGTTAATCTTAGCCTTCACATCATCCCCCAGCAATGAGTTCCACAAGTTGTGTATGTGCTATGTGAAAAAGTACTTCCTTGTCCGTTTTAAACCTACAGCCTATTAATTTCATCAGGTGATCCTTAGTTCTTGTATTATGTGAAAGGGTAAATAATTCCTATTCACTTTCTCCATACTATCCATGACTTTAAAGACTTCTATCATATCCCCCTTAGTCATGTCTTTTGCAAGCTAAACAATCTTTTTCCTCTCTCCTCAAAAGGAAGCTTTTCTATATTCCTAATCACTTTTGTTGCCCTTCTCTGCAGCTTTTCCAATTCCATCTTTTTAAGATGGTGACTAAATCCACACACTATTCCAGGTACAGCGTGGATTCATATAGAAGCATTATATTTTCTATTTTATTATCTAACCTTTTCCTCATGATTCCCAACATTAACTTTTTTAACTGCCAATGCACACTGAGGAGGTGTTTTCAGAGAAAACTATCCACAATGATTCTAAGATCTCTTTCTTTGAGTAGTAGCAGCTAATTTAGCCCCCACCATTTTTTATAAATGGTTGGGATTATGATTTCCAAAGTGCATTAGTCTGAATTTATAAATACCGAATTTCATCTACAATTTTATTATACAGTCACCTTTTTCTTTTTTTAACGCAAGATCCCTTGAACTCTTCAGAGTTCACCCAGACTGCTTTGAAGAGGAGGAAACAACTGAACAACTGAAGCAACATCCACGAGTATCTAGCTGGATAACAGCCAAATTTATAAATGATAGCAGTGACATAAAGAAAAAGCATACATCTTTACACCCTGTGTGCGTGTGCAAGTAAAATTTCCTCATGTTAACAAATTTCATCAAAGACTAAAGTGGATCACAGACCTTAATCTGGTCCTTTGCACAGAGATGAATTTTGTTCTTTGAACAAATCTACAGCGACAATTCTAACATTATAAAGTTTTAAAAATTAAAATCTCCACCTTTTTTTAAAGGACAATCTGTCACCAAGGCCATATGAATACTTTCTGTAGTTTCACAGGATCCAAAATTTACAGCTAATGTGATTAGAAACTCTCAGCATCACAGTATTTAACTTTATTTTAATAATGACAGAATGTTAGGCTTCATTCTGGTAAGTGTTTGCCAATTCTTGAAATTCCTTGTGAAAAACAGTGACAGCAACATAAGAAAATGAGACCATTCTTCACTTGAAAAAGGACCTTCCTCTAACAAGGCAGAGCAAAACCATGCTGTTACCTGCAATATTAAATGTTCAAATACATGTAACAAGTCAATTTAAAGAGGAAAATCTGATTTTTCAGTCCTGTGAGGACTCTTCCACCTCACTTCCTATCCCTCTCCAGTAAATGGATAACATTAAGTTACTTAAAACTTCATGATCTCTGTGTTACTAAAAATCAGGGCTTTTTTTGCAACAATATACATGGGTGTGGCATATTGGCACCTTTTTTTCATGGTGATGCACCACTCCTATTGCTAACAAATATCCATTTATTGAGGCATGAAGTAATGAGATTCCATCTTTACGCAGTTGCCATTACCAACAAAAAGAGCTTTGGTAAAAACTTGCAAGATCATGGCAAATCCAAAAAGCAATCAGGAATACTGACAGTTACGCTCCCTTGCGCACACATGTGCGCGCGCGCGCACACACACACACACACACACAATGGAGGTATGTTTGATTATTTTCTACAATATGAATGGACGTTTTAAAGCACTATGGAAGCTGACATACTCTGATCTTATGCTAATTACTGCATACAAGCTTTTTCTTTTTATTTTTCTACAGTGTTTATTGTACTAACCATCTGAAATCCAGTACGAATCCAGCAGTCACCATTTGGATTTAGGTAAAAAAAAAGAATGGAATGTGGAGGTAGACCAGAGATTATAGAAAATTATAGTTAAAACAGTATAAATTCTTCATGCACCAGTGCAACTGAAGCTTATTTGGACTTCCCCTACAACAAAGTAAACATGATTTTTGGGAAGATCAGAAGCTGAAGGAATTTTATACATTATACCTTGGATGCTACTGATTTGACTCATTTGTCCTCTTTGACGTATACCCAATTGAAGTAACATGCTCTATTCTTCCTGCCAGAAATCTGTCTGCTTATTGTGGAAAATGTGACATGAATTAAAAACCAATCTTTTTTGGTCACCTGAAAGGTACTATAAAACCTCCATTCCTGCCAAAGGCAAACTCCCTGTTCTGCAAATGTAAGGCGTATGTGGATTTAAATCTACTTGGAAACAATCTGAAAGGGGATAGCCAAAAATAATACTGATTCTCTTTCGGTTTACTGACAAGGAAGACTTGATCTTCTAGTACAGTATCCAACCATTCATCACACAGCACCAAAAGGGTTAGTCTATAAACCCAAACTCAGATGAGTCCACCTGTCTAGGATATATTCCCGGTTGTCCAGGTAATAAAACAAAGTTTTGAAGAATCTCTAAGGAAATTAGAAAAAATGCCACAGATTAAATTTTGGAATTCTTTAATTCTTTCTGAATCCATGTAGTAGTTTTTCTTTAAATATCTCTTTAAGCCAAAACTATAGTTTCTCTTGAAGTGTATGATAAATAAATTGCTTCATTCAAGGCTTTAGTTGTTGTGTCATAACCTTTCCTCAAGGCAGCATCCATTTTTCCTGCCAACAGTCTCTTCCAGCACTATGTAATCTCCCATGAAATGGAAGCATCTTCATACAGGATACCACAAACGTCTGCTTCAGAAACCAGATTAGGTTCTCAGACTCAAGTCCCTGATACTGTTGTATCTAATCTCAAACATTTCATATCTAAACCTCAATTTTCCTAGACAATATACTGAATATTTTCATGAACAGGTGGTTTCCCTCCCCTCATTAAAGACAAGTAATCAAATTCCTCTCCTTACAATACTGAGACTCTAGGGCTATGTCTACACTAGGAAAAGTTAGTTGAAATTGTTGATTCAAACTAATAAGTTTGAGTTTAGTTCAAACTAAATTCAAATTTATTAATTCAAATTAAGTCAAATTAGTCCACTTTGTTAACATTAAGTCGAATTATTCCACTTTGTTAATTCAAACTAACTTCTCTTAATTTGAATTTATTAAATTCAAAGTAAGGGTTAATCGTAGTCTACACTATCCTTAGTTTGAATTAAAGATTGAACTAAGGGCTTAGCTCAAACTAACCGGCAGCTCTTACTAATTCAAACTAAGCTTTCATTACTTCGAATTAAGGAATTCCTTAATTCAAACTAATGAAAGCCTCGTGTAGACAGGTACCAAATTAGTTCAAATTAAGCCTCCTTAATTCAAACTAACCAGCAAGTCCAGACACACCCTAAAGTGCTAACAACTGTCCTCCTTCACCAGAAAATTTGAAGAAAAATTCAGTTGGCCTTATTCTTTTCTAACATTTTTCCTTAGGAGAAGTCTAAGAAGCAAATGAATTCATTTTACCAATTCCTTCAATAACCTTAACTTGTAATTGCTACATTTGTTCACTTTCTACCTTTGGCCTGAGATAAAATTGATAAGATTCAATAAGGAAGCATATGCTGGTTTTAATTGTTCTTTGTAAGTTCCTGAGCCCTTAAAAGGTTAGAACTGCTTACTTCTCTAATGCTGAAGTATGAGGGGCATCATCAATCTATATAATCATGCACTAGAAGAACTGATGAGGGATGAGGCTAATCTGGAATTGATTAGCTCTTGAAACAAGCAGAGGAGATTTATCATATATATATTATGGGGAGTGATCGTTTGCATTTCCTTGCTTTTTTAAAGTAATCTTTCTATTAAAAATACCTATATAAATATCTAAAGTTTATTTAACTGGAAAGCAAACACGTTTACATAAGACTGACAGATTTGGGAATTCAAGAAAATTACCACATCATTAAAAATGCCGAGTTCCTGTCAGAGATTACTTCTAGTCACTAGCCAAATCACTTAACCTCTTTGACTCAATTACCTCAAAAGTAAATAGCAGAGATGGGTCCTGTAAATATTAACATGCTGGTGAAGTAACCAAGGTTATCTTAAGTGAAAATATCTCCACGAGAACATTCCACAAAAATCTAACTCTTCCTCTCTCTCTCAGGTAACCCACACAGTTGCCAAGTGGGTGCCATTTCTGTAAACTACTTGTAATCTCTTCTTCTCCAGCCTCCAAATACCCATACTGATTCCCTCCAGTCCATCTAAAAACCACTCTTTATTTTTAAGACATCAAGCACTGTCAAAACCACAACACAATCCCCCTAGACACCAAACTGATTCCAACTAAAAAACAAGACCAACCAACAATGATGAAGAGGCATATCAAAGGAATTAAAAATACAAGCAGATAATAGGAAGTCCTAAGAAATATAGGCTTATTTTTAAAATCTCTGCCCTTTTTAGCACTATGTATTCACATGTTTATACAAAAGCTCATTTCTGCAATAATGTAAATTCATCTATAATTCACCACAAGTTATTAGATAATGTTACTTCTCACAGCTGAAATCCCCTTGCTCTTCATAACACATTTAAGCTTGTTGTACATACTTTCCAGTCCCTGCAGAAATCAGTGCCAGCCTGCTATTATATAACATTTATACTGCAGTAGCACCAAGATGCCCCACTCAGGATCAGGTCTCTAACATACTAGAAACACACATGGACAATCCCTGTCCCCAAAAGATTTCATAGATTTAGGGCTTGCCTCAAACATTTTGTTTGCAGCAAGCTACGATGTAAGTCTACCTCCAGATCAAGGTCTATTTGGACCCTTTCGATTCACAATTAAAGTTCCCTAGTGCACTTTAATCCACTCCAATCCCAAAGCTGGATAGATCAAGGTGCACTAGAGAGAACATTCAGTGTTGGGCAGTACAGTCTACAGGGACAAATGGTGTACAGCAAGCCAGAGTGGGATGGGTTTACATCCGAGCTTTCAACAAACTAAGTTTGCACTTAGAGCTGTTGCATGCTAGCTTTATTTCTTTATTTGGCCAACTTCTGCACTCTAAAATTCCCCTTCGCTTCCTTTTTCCCATTTCTTTCTTCATGGCTTCTTCAACATTGTTTTCCCTTCATACACAGGCTGCCAAGAATGTTTGCTAGGCACAACCCTATCCTAGAAGAGACAAATATGCAGTAACATTAAAAATATTTAGAAGTCATCCATTGTAATTTGCATCCTGTGACTCTTAAAGTATATCTTATGTTTCTGTGCCTATCTTCCATTGTGACAGGCTACTTCCCTAATCCAGTCTGGTGTGCCACAGAGACCCCCCTGAATTCTTACTCCTGAACTCCAATTACCCCACTTTGCCAGGTGACCACTCACTCCTGAGTCAGTCCATTCCAGCCTCTCGCATGCAATCAGTCCCAAGCAGTGGGTGTGTGCCCTCTGGCTCCTCGAGGACGGTCCCCCAGCAACCCCCTGACCCCCGTTACCATACCAGGAGCCACTATCTACAGTGATTGGAACCCACCGTCAATCACCACACACTCAAGTCCGTCCATTTAACAAAGAAGTGGGTCATGTCCAGCCTTCGTCACTCACACCCTCTGAAGACCACATGGTCACTTTTTCCTTAATTTCCAAACTTTTTCATGAGTACTGAATGGTTATTTTCCTACACATTTCATCAGCTGCCCTTATACAGTGGGGACCCGTTAACATGCGGGTGTCGGGGGACAAGCCCCCGCAACCGCACATTAAATGGACTGCACGCAAATGGCACCACGGCAAATAAATAAATAAAAAATAAAATAAAATAAAATAAATCAGACTGCAGCACCAGAAGGCTCACTCTACCTGTTTCCGCACCCAGGCCAACTTCCCCTTTTAGCTAGTGCGCCAGACTCCTTAAGCTGCTACTCCCTTCGCGTGTTTCCATGCCCAGGCCAACTTCCACCTTTAGGCACCACTTGTTAGTGAGTCCCATGCGTTATGTTAATGGCTTCCAGGGACATGACTGGAGCACGTGTTAACAGGATCTGCATGCAAATGGGTCGTGCGTTAACAGGTTGCCACTGTAACTGCAACAGTCATGGAGTTGCATCCTATTGTCAAGCTCAACAGATCAAAAATAATGAATCAGATGCCCCAAAAAGAAAGATTTTTTTAATGACTTTTTTTTTTTAAACTTTTGAACGCCCTGTACCATCCTATGTGGTGATAAGGAGAGAAAGAAAAAACACTTCTAATGCTGCCAATGCTACTAAAATTATTGGGTAAGGTGATTTTGACTCCCCAATACCTGCCATTGAAGTAAGTCTCATTCCATTTCCCTGCATCCTACTCAGCAGGTCATCCTGTCCCAGTCAACCTATACATAAAACGGCCACACAGGATCAGACCAGTGTCCATCCAGCCTAGTATCCTGTCCTCCACCACTGACCAACACCAGATGAGTAAGCAGGGATGAAAAGAACAGGGCAGTTATCAAGTGATCCAGCTCATGTGTCCAGTCCCAGATTCTGGCACTCAGAGACTTAGGAACGCCAGGAGCATGGGGTTGCACACTGCCCTCTTCAGCTCCCATCCCATCAATTTAACCACCATCAGTTCAACTACCACCCCCTTCTCCCAGGACCAGCTGCAGTAGAGTCCGTCTCAGTCAGGAAACGGCTCCAGGTGTTCTTCACCTCTCTACACGCCTGCCCAAGCCAGGTGCAGCATGGGAGAAGAGCGGTACCATCTCATTTCCATTGCTCATCAGAGGGCAAAGGAAGAGGCTGCCCTAGCTGTTTGGCTCTTTAGCTTCCCTTCTCCCACTGCCCATCCTGTCAACATAGCTTTAGATTGCTCTGAGGCAGAGGCATCGCTAGCATGGGGTTCTGGGGGCGTCAGCCCTCCTGAAATTCAGGGCCACCCCTGAGCAGCAGACCGCTAAACTGCACGGGGGCACACCAACATTTCCCCATGCAGGGAACATTGCCAGTTGTGCACAGCCAGCAGCTGTGGCCTCTACCCACCTGGAAGACAGTCTCCCAGCTGGCAAGGAACTGCCCCAAGCTGGGCCTGGGAGTTTTTAAAACTCCCGCCCTGGCCTGACCCTGCTCTGAGCATGGGGTCAGGCCGGGAGTCTCAGTCTCTGCTGCAGCCACACTCTCCTCCAGTGGCCAGGTAAGGGAGATGGGGAGAAAGTCTGGGGGCAGGCGCGCTGGCCCAATGGGGAAAGGGCACAGGGAAGGGGGTCTGCCTGGGGCAGCAGGGGACAGCAGCAGGAGCAGGGGGTCAGGGAAGGACTTGTAGGAGCCACAGGGGGGGTGGGGAGGGGCTGGGAAGGGCTCAGGGAACCAGTGGGGGGGGGGGGGGATCAGGGCCTGGGCGGCCAGTGGGGGCCCAGGCCCCACTTAATCTTTATATGTACCGGCACCACTGCTCTGAGAAGTGAGGTCAGCCTGAAACAGGCCTGTTGAGTCATTCTGTACCAGAAGATGGACAAAGGAGGCAGGCTGCCAAACAGAGAACACAAACTTAATAGCAAGCTGGAGCTTCTTGCCTCATAGAGAGGTTGTCTTGAGTAAGGGTCAAAGTTATTAGCAAACTGAACGAGCTAACAACAGTGATATGTAACAACCTATTAAAGCAGTAGAAGCAGCTACATAATGGTATGTGGCCTTGTTATTGAGAGACAGACTGTACCTCATTGGGCTAAAGCAGTGGTTCCCCACCTGTGGTTTGTGAAACACTCGTGGTCTGCGTGGGCACTGTAAGTGGTCTGGAGGGAGGTAATAACTGCAGGTGAATGTTCTTCTGGTAAACGTACTGTGATGACTGCTATATGTTTGTGAGTGCATATAATGAATTATTAGAAATAGCTGCATTAATACCCCTAGATATACAAGTTTGACTTCCATCAGCAATAGGTTAAGTTAAGTAAGTTTAAAATGGCTCACTTATGTGGATAATGTAGTAGTGGTCCACATAAAGGAAAAGGTCAGGAATCACTGGCTTAGAGGAATATTTATTATACACCACAATGCTTGATTTCAGTGAGTGTTAGGGGAATAGTATATATGTAAGCAACACAAAAAGAAAATCTAGGAGCATCCAGTTGGGCCCAGCTGTTGCCTTCAAAGATCCTAGGAACCTCAAGAGCTCTCCTTCCATATGGCTGCAGAGAGTTGGCACAGCTTACTGGCAAAGCCTTTTGGCCTCTTCAGGGTTGTAAACATGATTTCTGTGGCCCTTGAGCCAAAAAGGTTGGGAATCACTGATCTAGACCATCCCTGAAAGGTGTCTCTCCAATCTGCTCAAAATCTCCAGTGACTGAAATTCTAGCACCTCCCTAAGAAATTTATTCCCATGCTTAACTTGTTTTGCAGTGCTGGGGCCTGCCCCATCAGATGGCTACAATTAAAATGTTTTGATTCCTGTGCAGCTGTGGGCACTCATCAGAAGCTGGTTCAGGGGACAGGCTGACAGACAGCTCTTTGAGGGAACTGAAAAGAACTGGGTCCTCCCAGAGGTAAGGAATAGCAAGGGAAAGCCATCATTGTGTTTAGGTTCATTTATTGGTTTAAAGGTATGTTTTTTCTGACATGCTTTGGTTCAAAATAAATACTATGCTTTTAAAAGGCTGTTTAGTTAATAGCCCCAGAAGAAAAGGAAGTGCAGGTGCTGAATCTCAACCTGAACCAGAACTACAGAGGTGACCACATTTCATAGACAGAGGACTGCAGTCCAGTACCTGACAGAGTAGGAAACCCACCCAATTCCATCCTGAGAAACAGCAACCAAGCCTCCAGACTGGAAGAAGCAATTAAAGATCAGGAAAGGGCAGAGATGCCATTCACTAATAACTGAGACAACATTCTTAACCAGCTGTTAAAGGAAAACTAACATTGCTTTATCTTTACTAAAGGAATTAAGAAAAGAACCTAGGACTATCTGTAATGCCACTGACATCCAATTATACCACAGTGAAGCTAAAACATTGTATATTATAACAGCAATTTAGCTTCAGGAAAGAGCAGTTGTACCTTTTAAGATTTAGAAGGATCAGCTGTGCTTTCTTGAAATATCTTTCACTACTCACCTGCAGCTATACCTCTTTAACTATGCTCTCAAATAAAAAGCCTGGCTGCTCCACACTAGATGAGATAGAATCCAGTAAAACCTAATTTTTTTTTTTAAGGGGGTAGGAGTATTGATTCCACTGTTGGCACTCTAACACTCTAGCCTGAGTTTGCCCTGAATGAATATTACAGAAAAGTTTATGGAGCAACATGCCATTGAAGGTGCCACTTTCAGATAATATATAATTCAGCTCCTGACCAATTGTGATTACTATGGAAAGTACAGTGATACTTGACACCATGAGCATTATACACACATCATGCCAAAAAAAAAAAAAAAACCACCAACCCCTCCTCCTGCAGATTACATGGTCTACGGTATTCTTCATTTTCAAGTTTGAACTGCCATGTTCTTACAACAGCAGCTGTCAACTTCCATCCCAGGGGGGACTACTATGGGATATTCAATGAAAAAGGCTATAGAAGTGGGTTTTTTTATTACTATTATTAAAGTTTTTCCTTCTGATTTGCCATTGTATTTCGTTCCTTACTGCTATTGCAAAAATCATGTTAGGTACTTTGTTTTGGTCTTTGAGTGCTAGCACTTTCAGTAAATCAAGTGAGCTGTATACATTTCTTTCAACTGACTATTATTGCAAAGATGCAGAGGGTGCTCAAACAAACATTGTTTATGTCCATTTTCTCCTCCTTGCTCTCCCCCTGCTACGTTTCTGCTAAGCAACTGTAGATTTTTAGGAGACAATGCCCACCAAATGGTAGTTTTAAAAGGCAGGTTAAATTTGGAGCCTAAACCGGCACTGAGAAAGAAAAATAAATATATTATGCAGATTCTCTCTTCCTACGGAAAAACTTAATAGAAGAAGAAATGCAGAACAGGAACGCTTTGCAAGGACCCTCTTTTGGATTTTACTATAGGTGATCCCAGTGTTTTCCCCAGGAATTGAAATGAGAGAGGGGATCAATTTACAAGGGGGGTGTGAAGGACAATGAGGAGTGAGACTGTGGGGGTGAAAGTGGGCTGTGTCTCACCACAGCAAAAACAGAAAAGTGTTTCATTACCATCTTATTAGATTTATCTCATAATACAAAATAATTCAAGAAAAGTCCAAAGCAGACTGTGAAGAGTCCCAAAGGAATCTTAGAAAACTGAGTGAATGGGCAACAAAATGGCAGATGAAATTCAGTGATGATAAATGCAAAATAATGCACATGGGAAAACAGAATCCCAGCTGTACACATAAAATGATGGGATAGGGACCTAACTTAGATGTTAACATCAAGAAAGATCTTAGAGTCCATTATGGATAGTTTAATAAAAACATCTGCTCAATGTGGAGTTCAAGTAAAAAACAGCTAGTGGCATGTCATGAACCATTAGGAAAGGGAGAGAGAGGATAGAAAATATCATAATGGCACTATATAAATCCATTGAATGCCCACATCTTGAATACTACATGCAGATGTGGTTGTCCCATCTCAAAAAATATGTATTGGAACCAGAAAAGATACTGAGGAGGGCAACAAAAATGGTTAAGTGTATAGAACACCTACCGTCTGAGGGGAGATTCATAAAACTGGGACTTTTCAGCTTGAAAAAGAGATGACAGAGGGGCATACAGAAGTTTATAAAATCTTCATGAATGGGGAGAAAGCAAATATGGAAATGTTATATAATACTTCATGTAAGACAAGAACTAAGGTATCGCCCAATGAAATTAATAGGCAGCAGGTTTAAAACAAAAAAGAAAGCATGCCTTCACACAATGCACGCTCAACGTGTTTAACACTTAACCAGAGGATGTTGTGAAGGCTAAGACTATAAGAGAGTTCAGAAAAGAATTAGAGAAATTCATGGAGAACAGGTCCATCAATGGTATTAACTGGGTTGTGTAGAGATGCAACACCATGCTCTGAAATGTGCCTAGTTTCTGCTTGCAAGAAGATGGGACTGGACAACAGGAGATGGATTGCTCCATGACTGCCTGTTCTGTTCGTTCCCTCTTAAGTAACTGGCATTGGCCACTGTCTAAAGAGTTTACTGAGCTAGATGGACCACTGGTCTGACCCAGTACAGTCACTCTCACATTCTTACGTAAAAATTAATTTTAACAAAAATGCTCAGTACAGAATCTCTCCAAGAGAATGACCTCTTTATAACAACCATGACAAAAAGAGCATTTTAAAAATCTCAGCCTACTAGGAGACATATACAAGTTTTCCAGAGATAAATCTAGCATTCTGGAGCAGAAGTCACTAAAACACAGACTAAAAAAAGCTATTCCTTTGATGTGTCTCTCCCTTCACCCTCCACCACACCCTACTCACAGTTGTTGTCCTTCAGAATTTCACTGCTGAGGCAGTCTCTTCCATAGAAAAAGAGCCACAGACAGGTATAAGCACTTAGACCTGATGATGAGTAATTTCACCTCTAGTGGTCACTTAACAAAATGAGTTCCAAAGGGGTAGCCATGTTAGGCTAGTTCAGCAAAACAAACAAGCAGTCCTGTGGCACTTTTAAAGAGTAACAAATTTATTTATCGCTGGAGCTTCTGTGGGAGGAAATCCCACTTCACAGGATGTTGTGAAGATGGGGGAACTTACAGAATGGGAGGAAATAAATGCAGGGAAGTGTAAGTAGCTTCTTTGATTTGCTATTAGAGGGTGACCTGATCCCATGACTTACACTTCCCTGCATTTATTTTGTCCCATTCTGTAAGTTCCCCATCTTTGAAGCATCTGACAAAGTGGGATTTCTTCCCAGAAAAGCTCACGCGATGAATAAATTTGTTAGTCTTTAAAGTGCCACCAGAATCCTTGTTTGCTTTAACACAATAAGTCTCTATTGAGCCTAATCAGCTATATGTTTTAACAAGAGTGGCAGAAGATCAAATAGTCTTATAACTGTTCCGGAGAGCCCAGACCACCAAACAAAACACATTTCCCCTCCTCTTTCTCAACTGAGAACCCATTTTGCATCTGAAACTCCTGTTCAGCAACTGCAGTTCAGGTCATGGTGATTCCCTCCCCCTTCATCAGCTCAGGCTAAGAAAAATCATGCTGACCTTTTACTCAACCACTAATAACATTTCATTTCTCCTGCATTTTATATTGAGGTGATTTGTAGCCCACTCAACACCAGCCAAAACTGAACAGTTGGGCAACACATCTCTGTCTGCTGGATACTTACAGTAGGCAGAGTACCAGTGTCACGTGTTCACATAAACAGTCTGACCCTGAAGCCTTTCACGATCACCCCTTGTCTCATCACTAACTGTCAGGGGATTGCTCATTCAGAACTTGCTAAAAAAATCAATTTAAAATATTAGGACAGCCAACACTGCCTAAATGAATGCGCCAATATTTTATAAAAAATACAAGAATGTGAAGAAGCTAGGCTTTGTTCATATTTTTCAAACTCATTATGCTTTTTCATGTACAATATTTAAAAGTGTATTGTCTATTTTTTTTAAATGTACACTAATGTTTCAATAGCACTTCAAATTTTCAACCAATGACTAAATTCGTAGCACTGCATGTAACTGGTTGACAACTGAACTTAGAAAATTCAGGAGGGGTTGTAAGGAAATCCTTGGGTAAAAGCAAAAATCTGTGGCCATGAAGATTTCTCATGGGCAAAGTTGCATGTGCCAGGAGCCCAGCTGATCTGGAATGGTCTAACAAAGCACTGTTTTGTCAAAAAAATCAATTCATTAAACCTGCAATATTTTATGGAAATATATATCAGATTCTATTTTACCTCGAGCTCATCACTGTAGTATCTGAGCACCTCAAGCAATTGACATGGATTTGTCACATGTTCACTCTCTCATCCTGTCTCCAGATGGAGATAAGAGTGCAATGCAGTGTTTTGGCAGTTTTTAAAAAACAATCAATCAAAAAAAAAAACCAAAATGCGTCCGTTGCTATAGGTTTATATTTGAGAGGGCAAAGTAGAATAAATTCTCACTGGACTTGAAGCAGAAGGAGGGCAGGTTTGAGATGGATGATCTTTTCCTGGGGGACTTCACTCCGCGGTTGCGGACCATGCCCCACAGATGAGCATTACAACTTTATTTCTTTTCTTTTTTTTTTGACAAAGAGAGAGTGTTCTACTGCATCACAAGACAAGAGTCGCTAACCATGGTCATCATCACAGAGCTTTAGATGGTCTTTTAGCCATTCTATACTCACAGGTTGAAATCTTGCCTCATTTCTTGCCTGCTCATTTGGTGGGCTCAGGGGTTACAGTGTAATCTGGTAGGTCCTGGAACCCTCCTAAATTTCTGGGCCCCCTTCCCCCAGGCCCCCCTTCACCCACCCCAGCTACTGCCCCCCACACACCTGCCCAACCACAGCTAATGCCCCCACACACCTGCCCCCCACCCCAGCTACCTCCCAAACCATTGCCCCCCAACCCCAGCTACTGCTCCCCCCAAACTTACCACCCCACATCCTCCTCTCAGCCCCCATCCTGACCACTTCTTCCTACCCCACTTCCCGCACACCTTCCCCCCCTGGCTGGCCTAACACCCCAGACCTCCTTACCCGTGCCACCGAGGTGGCCAAAGAGCCAGGCCTGGGGAAGGGAGGCTGCAGGTGGCGCTGGCCAGCCGGCGAGAGGAGGCCAGGGTTTGAGACTGGGTCAGGTCCGCGTGTACCACCAGCACAGCAGGAGGGGGTGGGGCCACCACAGGCTTTGGGGAAAGGAGGAAAAGGTGGCCAGGCTCCCTCCAGACCACAGCCTCTTCAGCTTGCCCTGGAAGAAGGCACCAGAACACAGTGTTCTAGGGCATTCTCCTATTTTTAGGGGCCTCAGAGTGCTGTCCCCTAAAAATAGTGGGGACCCAGAATCCCATTCTGGGGTATTGCAGCTAACTTTAACCCCTGGATGGGCTGTTGGGGAGGCAGGATTTCCAGGATCTGGGGGTTTGGAGCAGCTGCACCACAGAGACTGTACTGGGAACAGCGTTCTCTGGACTTCCAGACTCTCTGCCACAAACTCAGAAACCTGGTGGAATGGCTTCCACATTTGATGGGAGTATGCTGCATAAGTGGACCCTGCAAGCCCCTCCTAGATGGGCTGCCTTGGCATCAGGGACTAGGGCTCCCAAAATCCAAGGCCTGATGTCTCTCCAAGTTTCCTGATTCCCAGAGCCTGTTAAACCAGCTTCTAGGAAAATCAGAATTTCCTATTAATTGGCAATTCCCAGTTTCACAGCCAACTCTATCACATCCTAGGGTAAAGTCTAAACCAAAAAGGGGCTGTATCACCAGTTGCACTGCAACTTAGGGCTTCTCACAATGCTTTGCTATTATAGCTCCCTACATAGATTGCTCACAGCTGCCCAACATGTAGGCCACACCCCAAGAGACTGTGTATAGCCACAGCCCTGGTCCTGCAACTCTGACTCCAGCAGCTTAACAGCCACACTCAGTCTTCCAGCATCCTTAGTTACTATTTGAGGGTGACCTCAACACACGCTCTCACCCAAAGTTTCCCCAAAACATGTGGTCTCCATTGACCAGCCCTCTTCTGGACAGCTCAGATATTACACGTTCATTGTTCCTGTAAGGCAGGAGTCTCAAACCCAAATCACAAGGGCCGCATGAGGTTTAGTACACTAGCCTGAAGGCCACACCACTGAAAGGTTTTCATACAATGATATTGCAAATATTGGTAACAATAGTGGCGTTGTAGGCCACAGGAAATAAATTTAGGGGCCACATGCGGCCCTTGGGCCACGTGTTTGAGACCTCTGCTGTCAGGGGTTGTGACAGGGTGTACCTATCTGGTCAGGAAAGAGTTAACCCAGGCCTTAGCAAATCTGTCAGACACTAGGGGCCAGCCCAAAAATTTTGGAGCCCCTCGGTATCCAGCAGGAGCCCCCCACCACTGCACAGCTGCCACAGCTTCCCGCCACCTAGGATTTGTTAAGGCCTGGGTTAACCCCAAACTATGAACAGAGGAAGTCCCACCCCTGAGGCCATGCTACAACTGCTGCCCTAGCATAAAAGGGAGCAGCCCAGCTCACTTGCAGCCGACAACTGAAGAGGAAGAACATAAAGGGAAGGCTCCAGCCCAGGAATCACTGCAGCCCAAGAAGAAGGATACCATTAATGCTGAGAACCAGGCAGGAATCACAGAACTCCCAGCCTCGTGAGTGGAGTTGAAACCCAGGGAACCACCCACACGCCAAGGAACCTAGAGATTTTGACAACATATGGTCATATGCTTCAAGAGACAAGGTAGAAAGTGGCTCAAAAGGGGAAGCTAGCAGGCCCCAGGAGAAATCAACATGCTATGGAAGGATCCCCGCTGATTCAATGACATGCGCTTCCCACTAGCATGGTACTGGGTTAGGACTTTATGGAGCAGAGACTGCCCAAGTCTCCCTACTCCAGCTGTCACCTCCACCCAAGTAGTGCCTCCCTCCCACAACTCTAGCTCTTAGGCCACACAACCCCAACTCTGAAGTCAGCCTTATAGACCCTGGCCATTAGGCCACACAGCCCTGAGCTCTAGCATGGACACTCAAACATAACCATTGGGCCACCCTCCTTCCCTGGCCCCAAAAGCCCAGAAGGCACAAGAAAACCAGTACAACAGGGGAATGAAGATGTGGCCCTTCAAACTAGGTGACTGGCTCCTGCTGTTATTACCCTCCTCTAACTCCAAGTTGCTGGCCGTGTGGAGGACCCCTTCAAGGTAACAAGGCAGGTAGGCTACTTATGCATCAAAGGGAGATGTAGATGAACCTCCTCAAGGCCTGGCATACACAAAAGGCCTAATGATTGCCCTTTACCCTCAGAACCAGAGTTGGGGCTGCCTGCCAATGAACCCACTGAGTCTGGATCAAGGACATTTAGACTAACTCAACCCTGAACAACATGGCTACGTGCAGCAACTAGTACCAGCCTTCCCCATGGTATTGTTGGCCCAGCCAGGGCAGACAAACATGACAAACCATCACATCACCACCATTCCTAGTCCTGGTGAAGGGTAAAAGGTGGTGGTGAAGGTGAAAGATAATGCCCATCCCCTCCCCTTGAAGATACAGGGGAGCTCATCCAGAAGGAGCAGGAAATGATGCTAGTCTTCTATGTAGTTGAAGAGTCCTGGAGTGACCATCCTATGGTCTCCAAGTCTAATGGAGCTGTCAAATTCTGAAGCAACTTCAAGAAAGTGAATGTCATCACAGAGTCTGATGAACAGAAGGGCAATGAAGCATGGACTTCTCCTGGGTAGGGGAGGGAAGGAGAAGAAAAGTACGTGACCTGTGGTGTACTCTAGGGGAAGGGTGTGTGACAGGCAGGGCCCAGGGAGAATCAGCGTGTGTTAGGCTCCCCACCGTCACCCTGCACTGCACCCAGACCCCAATCCCAACCTCACGCCACACCCCCTGATCTCATACTACCCCTGATCCCAGCCTCATGCTGCCTCCCCACCCCACGCCACATCCCCTAGCCCAAACCCAACCCTGCTTCATCCCCTGGGCCCAATCCTGCCCTCATGCTGCCCCCCTGGCCCAATCCCAGCCTCACACTCCCCCATCCACCACCTCTCCGGCCTCACTATGGTGTCAAAGCACGGAGCCCGTCAGACTGAAGTGCCGAGGCAGTCACCCCCACCTGCCACCCCCTAGAAACAGCTCTGGCAACAGGACGTACAAGCCCTGCAGTGTTTCAGCTAGGGTTCACCTGACTCTGTGAGGTGAGGAGGCCGTGCCCCCTGGCTCTGCTGGGCATGCTCCACCTGGAACCCAGAGATAAAAGGGCGCAAACTAAGCTCAGTCAGGGATGACCGCCAAAGGAGATGGAGGTGCACTGCATACTCCAGCCTAAAGACAGACGATTCTCTAAGACACAGAGGCCAAGTAGATAGCAGCAACTGCCGACTCCCAGGCATGCGATGCTGTGGGACCTCTGTAGCAATTAGCTGTGAAGGAACGAGTAGGAAGTGACACTGGGAAACCTAAAAAGAAACCAGTCCTAGAACCAGGACTTGGTTTAGCTTGCTGCAGGATATCTGCAGAGCAGGTGGTGGGCAGACCAGCCACCATCTGGCCCCCAGGCTGGGAGCTGGTGGAGCAGAGCCTTGGTTCCCATACACTTGCCACCAGCACCCCTCACGTGGCAGCATACTCCTCCAGCTATATGGACTCTGGCTCTCAGGCCACATCATCCTGGGAGGGAGGCTGCTGGATTGCTACTGGCCACTGGGCCACACAGCTTTGTGAAGGCAGCAATATCGACTCTGAGTCAGGCCTTACCACTCAGAGGCTAAGGACAGTCAGGTGGACTCAAATGCAGACCAGACACCCCTTCTCCTCTTCCACAAAAGCACTGCAACACACTCATTCCCCTAACCCTGCTCTTCATGTGGAAGGGAAAGCCACAGATGGAAGGTTCTCTGTTTGTGTGTTAGCTTGCTTTGCCTTTTGTACATCATAATACTATCTTCATTTATTTTATGGCAGAGTTTCATTAGCTGCATAGGCAGCAGGCACAATCGCTGCCAGAAGCTCCTGCTCTGAATGTTTCCCCTGAGCATCTCTCCAATTCCTATGAAAGCTGCTCCTCCTGGTAAATCAGCTTCAGTTCCCCATGCAGTCACCTGCCTTGCCCCTGACTCACCACCTCGCAGGGACCCAGAAGCATGGAGAACAGAGGGGCAGCTCTTCCCCCTCTCATTGGCAGAGTGAGTTGTGCTGCCCACATGGAGCACCCCTCCTCACCTGACAGTTGTTTCTCTTTGCATAAAGAGACCACTATCCAGCTGACACTAAGGCCAGCCTAGCCCCTGGCCGCTTCTAGGGAGGAATCAGCACTGATGGGAAACAGGCTGGAGCACCAGGTTGATCACTCTGCTCAAGGGAAAACATTCCCATTGGCTGCCAGATTGGGCTGCTGAGCAGAACTGGGTAGGCATGAGCATCACTTATATAGGACAAGGCATTGGTTCAGAAAGGAGCAGACAATACGGCAGTGGCATGAGTGATGAGTGGGAGGAACCTAGCAGGAGAGGCCAAACAGGAGCTGGACCTGAGATGGAATGGGGGCACGGTCCTTGCCCAACATCCCCAAAGACAGGAGTCACAGGCCACGCATGATTATCTGCTTTCAAGCAAGTAAAAAAAACAGATGAGACTAGGGATTAGTTACTGTATGCCTGATTTAGAATTAAATTAGCAAAAATTTACACTTTTCCTATTCCAGGAAGCATGGAAAGAAATGAAAAATATAGCATTATCACACAATAGTACCTTTTAGTATATTAATTCAGAGCCAACTAATGAAAATTAAATAAAGGAAAGGCTTTTAAAGTCACTGAGATTAATTGAAAAATGTTGAAATAGTATAATTAGCTGATCCTTCACTTTACTGGCTCCAAGCCTTGGCTGAGTTAATTCCAGGTTTGATAACTCCTGGAATGAACTAGAAACAGAAAACATACATGCCAGAGAAAAAGTATATTAACTGTACTTCAACTGATGTAGCCTCCAGAGACCTGGTTGCAAACAGCAGTAAATTCATAAGGCAAAACAGCTTAAGGGTGGCATTGCCCTTTCACAGCTTATCTTATTTTCCATGAACTCTACCAAATTTTGCACTGTGTGTATCCTGAAAATGTTGTTATCCATGCCTTTGTCACTTCAAGATTAGACTATGGCAATGTGCTCTATGTGGAGATGCACTGTATCATCATCTAGAAAATGAACTTGGTGCAGAATATAACTGGGTTTTCTTGGCAAATGGAGAATCTCACTGTAGGCATCTAGAGTCACCTTGAGATTTTTATACTGATGCTCATCACCACAGTATATGAGCATCATCCATGTCAAGCCAATGACAATAGGGATGTCCATAGTGAAGTTAAGAGTTTCAGATTCTTCCCCCTTTTTAAGTGATTGTTCTATCATTATTTGTAATGTGAATACAATACCACATTGCCAAGAAGGCAGCTCCCCAACAAAAACATGCTCTGTCAGTATTTGCTTTGCTGCCTGTCAAACACTGATTTCTGTGACCCAAGAATTCCTTAATGCCAACTGACAAAGGGGTTAAAACAGTCTGGATCCTGGTATTATATTGTGGTTCACTAAAGATTGTCACGTAAAGTCTTAAATGAAGCCAATGGCCACAATGCTCATTAACAGCATTGTGAAATGTATGTACAAATACTATGTACAGAATTATGTATATATACATTGAAACTACGTTCTTGGGAGTCTATCAAGATACAAGTCACTAGAAGAAGTGAAAGAACAGCTTCTGCCCAACATGAGATGTTTATTCACTTCTCTCTGTCAGGATTTAAATTAAGCATTTTCATACAAAGTTAACAAAGATGTGAAGTCAGCAAGGAAACAATGCATGGGGGCTAGTTAGACTGACTTTGAGTACAGACTATGAACTTTGAGAAGTACAAGTAGAAGGCAAAGACAACACCCTCTGATCCTGGTCCTAAGTAGTAAATAGGCAGTGCATTTACATTCATAAAAACAGGCCCCCAGCCAACCTTTGCTGGAAAGCTGCAACAGATCATTGGGAAACAGGTTCTTTGGACAGAAGGTTAGCCTATTAGGTATATAAAAAAAAAAATCATATCATTTCCTAGAGACTAAACTTAACCTCTGCTATCAGTTGAATCTTTGATAATAAACTTATTCTTGTTATCACTACAAATATATCTAAGTGCTGGCCCTGAGTTAAATCTCTTAGTCTTGTTCTTCTGTGGACAGTGGACCTGGTATTTCTGACAGTGGCCACTCAGGGGTGGATAACACAAAGAAACACTCCAAAGAAATTTGAAGACTCTAGTGCACCTACTGTTAATCTGCAAGTAAAAGTAAGGATTGGCATAGTCCAGAAGAGAGCTCTTCAGTGGGCAGAAGAATGGCAGTATTAGGAAGTAGACACACAGATAAGACTCTGCCATCATGCCTGAGATAGCAAGCTCGTGGGGTGGGGAGGAATAACAAGGTGACACAATCCTGGGTATGTCAAGAGCAGTCACAGTATCTTCCTGCTTTATCCATTCTCTGTACTGGCAATACTGTAGCCCACAATGCCCCTCTCTATCTGGCCTTCATGCTTGTCAGCAAGTGAGAGCATGCATGCATGTCCTCAGTTTGATCAACTCGAATTTAAGTACAGCAGTGCGGTGAAGAAAAATCAGAGAGACTGAGTCTGCTAGGATAAGATGAAGGAGCAAACAGTTCTTCAAACATTTTCTGACCATTTTTTGTATCTTCTGGGAACTGAAGAGTCCACTGCATCAATTGCTCACAAAGAAATAAGAAAATCATCACAATTTTCCTCTACAAAAATTGGGAGCTGTAGTTATGTCTCATGAAGGAGAGAATTAACTTTAGAAGACTGGGACCAACTAGACAGGCTATTGAAGGTGCTGTTGAAGTTACCAGTGACTGTTGCTGCATGCCAATTACTGAGCTGAACAACCAACTATCAATTCCAGATTGACTGTGTATAACAATACAGGTCACTTTAGCTGTAGATCACTTGAAACACATGCAGTACACTGAAGGTTTTCAAAGACCAAAAAATAGATTTTTTTCCTCCTTTTTGTGAAGACCACCTGCTATTATCTGCTCAATAACTACTGCATCCCACTAACTACAACTTAACCAAGGATACTAGGGCTTGTTCTAAACCCATGGTTCTCAACCATTGTGTCAGAACACATTACTGTGTCACCACACAGTGATGTGTCGTCGAGAGCTGGGAAGATAGCTGGATTTGGCCAGGAGGGGAGGGAGCAACTGGTATGTCCTGGAGGGTCGCAATATGCCACCAAGTGTGTCATAACCTGAAAAGGATTGAGAACCACTGGCGTACACTACAGAGTTAAATTGATGTAAGGCAGCTTACATCAACCTGATTATATCAGTGTTTATACTACAATGTTACTTCCACAAAGTAAATGGCCCACTACACCAGCATAATATCTTCACATCCATAAGAGGTATGCTGTAGTTAGCCAACACACTGTTTGTGTAGACTGTGTTATTTACATTGGCTGTCAATCCCAAGGGGCTGTCAGCTGGAGCCCTCCCCACTCAACTGCCGTACTGACAGCTGCAGGCTCACAGCTCTGAGCCCTGACTGTGACCAGACAGCAAGTCTGAAAAATAAGGCAGTGAGGGTGGCATAGGTGCCCACATAAGACAAAGCCCTGAATCTTGGGACTGTCCCACATCTGGTCACCCTACGAGCCCCTACCGCATCCGTTCTTGCAGAGGAATTGAGGGTGGGGGTGAAGGAAGGCCCTCAGTTACAACAGTAAGTTTAAGATTTTTTGGAAGATTACAGGATAGAAGAAAATGGTTTTTTGCAGTTTATCCAGAGTTTTTTTTCAGAAATGCCTAAAGGATGTAGGGCACAAGTCTGACCTTTGAAGGGATTTATTTTCTCCTAAATGCCTTAAACATTTCAGAAAATCTTGTCCTAAATATATGACTTACACAACTTAACTCAGTAGGTTTAGGATCAAAATTATTACATCGATTTTGAACTCTGCCAATATTTTAATCCTTTCCAATAGAAAATTTAGGAGACTGAAATATTCAACTGACATTTAGAAGGTATTAAAGAGACTGAGTAGGACGGAAACATCATGGCTACTTACACTGTTTCTTATTATTTCATCAAGTGGAACTTCACTATTATTCCTCCTTTTGGTGCCAAAAGAAAAAAAATCTTTATTGTTATATTAGGTGGGACATGGAGAGTAGTTACTGCAGATCAGGATGGAGCTTCTGCTTCATATTTATCTCCTGAATCAGTGATCTATAGCTTTCTATGTTGTGGAAAACTCCAGTTTTATCAAGTGTGAAACACAACAAAACCAAAACAATACCCCACAAGTGAAAAAACAGTTTGAACACTAGTTTATTCCAGGCAACTTTAACAGAATACAAGCAAGCGCTTAACACTGTAGCATGAGAACATATGGATTCAGGAAATGCGGTAACAAACCACCTTTTCACAAAAATAGAGTGGATAAAAAACATGGGAAAGACAGACATTTGAAGGGACTAAATGATAAGTTTATAGAGAATGAAAACTCCATGGTCACCTAGGACTTCACAGCTGTCATCACAATACTGCATGTCCCAGCCACTCTTTGCCAGCTTCTGCTGCAAGTTCCTTTTTGCTCCAGGCTCAAGCCCTTATCACCTCAACCACCTGGTGAAATCTCCATTAACTGTTAGTAGTATATGACTACATCACAGATCTGGAAGGACTTATCCCTCCAACTGCCCACCAGATTGTTGTAGAAGAATCCTGCTTCTGGATCCTGAAGTTTAAACTTCACTAGATCTCAGCAGACACCAGCACTGATAACTCTTCATAGAAATGGAGCTATCAGCCCACAAGCACTAAGTTTCCAGGGCCCCTGCAGAGCCCCAAGATACACCAGTAAGCTGAACAAAGCCCCTCCCAAAATCCCATGGAATGTGTGAGCCTTCTGAGTTATAACTTTAAATCTCTTAGGAGAGATATGGTAATTGTTAAACATACTACACACACATACTTAACACAGGACTCTAAGACCATTGAGCTTTTACTTAAATCACACATGAAGTGCTCAGGCAGATTGATCATTCAGGATATAATGAACATCCTAGACACAGTACCCATTACTAGCTTACCCTTCCCTCAGGAGTCTTTTTTAGGACAATCTAGGGTTCAAATAGGTAGGCAGGGTCACCTGCTCCATCAGGTTTCTACATCCTGGGCTGCTTCTCAGAGCCTTTCAGTTCAGCTTGCTTCCTCTGACCTTGGATGCTCTGCGCCTCTCCTCTTGCTTTTGTCCCTCTTCGAGTATTTCTAGTTTATACTAACACACTGTTTCTTTGTCCTGTGTTTGGTAGCTTTACACACTCCACTTCCCTCTTACCTCTTTTTGGCCAACAAGACCCTCTCATACATCCAGCAAACTCACCATCACAAGATGTTTTATCTTGTGTAAAAAAAAAAAAAAAAAACGAACAAGGAGTCGTGTGGCACTTTAAGACTAACAGATTTCTTTTTCACACGAGCTTTTGTGGGAGAAAATCCCACTTCGTCAGCTGCTTCGAAGATGGGTGAACTTACAGAATAGAATGAAAATAATTCCGTAAGTTCACCCATCTTCGAAGCAGCTGACAAAGTGGGATTTTCTCCCACAAAAGCTCATGCGAAAAATAAATCTGTTAGTCTTAAAGTACCACACGACTCCTTGTGTGGGTTTTTTTGGGTTTTTTTTTTGGGGGGGGGGGGTTGCTGGACTAGACTAACACGGCTATCCCTTTGGAAATTATCTTGTGTAACCAGTTTATTGATTTTCAATGATCTCCCATTGCCCCTGCCAGAGCAGAGACATGACAGTCTTGCCAGCAGTAATAAGATTGATATACAAATATTTAATACTGTAATTTTTGTAGCAAAAGAACCAGAATTCATAAATTGTACAAACTTCCCCGAATCAACATACACCTATGAAACACAGCTGGCAATTCTAATTTTCTTCAGTAGAGGGCACTATTACATAAAAACACTAGCCATGTCATTACATTCCTTACAAAACACCTGTTTCCCAGTGTCTGAATCTTAAGTGCTTTGATTTGCTGTTACAGTGTGACCTGATCCCATGACTTACACTCCCCTGCATTTATTTTCCTCACATTGTGTTGTAGCTTTTGGCTATACTTACATTGGGCTTGCATGCATAATATTATCTATTTTATATAGGTATATTTTCCTTTTCTTATAAAACCTAGAAACTCTGGATCTATAGTACTTCACTTAGTATAAGTAAGGAGCTTGGTACTAGTTTTTTCTAGAAGCCGAAACGCTTGTATCCTGCAGATCTTTGCAAAAGGAGTGACTCAGTTTGCAAAGACTGTAAGTAAGTTTGCTGTGCAATAGGATGAGATCCTGAAAGCTTTGTAAAACCAAGGTTTGCATTTGTCTATGCAATAGAAGTCTAACTAGGTGAGAGGTGAGTGTAGGCTGTGCAGAATTTGGCTAGTTGTTTTTTGATCATGCTTTGCAGACAAATAGTGGAAAACATCTCTGCAGACCCAACCCACCACAACACCCACAAGCTGGTATACGAAAATGGGAGAATATTCTAGAAAATAGATGTCAATAGACCCCTGAACCAATAATCTGAGAGTACCTAAGCAATTTCTGGGAAACACCCATATTTGGGCCAGGAAAAATTAGGTAATTCAATTTATTTTTTGGAAGGGTATGAAAGGTAAACCCCCCATATTGTGCAAAAAGGATATTTAGAGCCCTGAAATTTGCAGAGAGGCTCAAGCTTCCAATTTTCAGCTGCTGAATTCAGACAATGCAAGAGGAAACTGCACAGGCCTACGGCAATGCTTTACCTGACTTCTTTTAGCTGGGTTTCTTTGTTTTATTTTAGTTGTATTTATTTATTTATTTTAGTTGTTTATTTTAGTTTAGTTTTAGAATTGTTAGTTCAGTACTTCAACTTGTCTTCACTTAGGGTGTGAGTATAACTTCTACAATTGCATCTTAAAGATAGGAAATCTTAGTAGCAATACTGCTTAAAGTCATTATAGAAATGTATTAATGTAATTCTTTACCATTTATTCCACATTGTGTTCATTTGTATTCTTACCCATCAGTTGCTGTACGCAGTTAGCAATAAAAGAACGATCATAAGATCTTAATCTGCGTATTCCTTGGCCACCTGTTTTTGAGGAAGAAGTCCTATTTAATTACCATACCTGTAGTCAATCCAGACTAAAACACTTGTCCTTCAAATTGGTCTATCAAATCCATATTGGCTATCCCAAATAATTATAGAATTTGGCTACACTGCTATATCCCCCATCTTCAAAGTGTCTGACAAAGTGGGATTTTCTCCCACAAAAACTCATGTGATAAATAAAATTTGTTAGTCTATGTGCCACAGGACTCCTTACCCGTTTCCAAAACACACCATTAATTATAACATAGAGCTAAAAGTACTATATCATCCAGAAAAATAGTATTTACCACACTTTTCTTTATTAGAAAAAAGTTAGATAATCAGACTTAATACAGCATATGTATAAAGAGATTAGCATTATGACAAAATATGCTGAAAATAAGTTCAAGGGCTGAGTTTAGTCATTTATTGATAACAGTCTTATCTATCATTGCACAAAAACAGTTCACATTACTTTTTTAAAGGCCATTTTAATTCATGTTTTACTCTGTGGTATTTCCTCATCTCAGTCTGAATTCTCTCTTCCATTTAATTCCTTCCATAACTGAGAGAGAAAAAGTCTTCACATTGTGTTAAACTGCAGTATCAGAACCACCTATCATTTCAATATAAATTCCTTTTTTTTTTAATTTTCAGTTAAGATTAAACCTTTTACTTATTTTTTTCCACACAGAACATATTTAAACTGACATGGCATTAACCCAAATTGACATGGCATTAAACCAGAACCCTGAAGAATATGCAAAATGCAGAAAGTGCTATCAGGTTTTATTCACTGCTATTGTCTTAGGAAAAAAACATTTTAAAAAATTTTGCTGTAAACCAATAGTGTTCAACCTTTTCATGTGAGCAGCCACACTGCAATTTTTTTCAGTCAGGGGTGAGTTAGCTGGAGGGGGCCAGAGGGAAGGGGCTGCTCCTCACTTGACTGGCTGTGAGGGAGGCAGTTACAGGGCCCAGCCAACACAGGGCTGGAGGAGAGAGGCTGTTTCTCCACTTGGCCGTGGGGAGGAGAGGGGAGATTGCGGGCTGCTGTTGCACCCTGCCCAGCCACCAGCATGGCACTGAGAGGGGAATATCTGCTGCCATGCCCAGCCACCAGCATGGCGCTGAGAGGAGAATATCTGCTGCCATGCCCAGCAGGCCAGCATGGCACTAGAGGAGAGTGGCTGCTCCTCCACCCCAGTGGGCTGGACAGCAGCCTCTGGTGGGCCACACTCTGGCCTGCTGGCCATGGTTTGGACAACTCAAGAGTATCCACTTTTAAAGATACTGTAAGAGATGAGACCAGTCCTTCAACAGACTCACATACCAGCACCAAAACAAAACTCCTGACAAAAATTATTTAATGCATGGGAAAGTGAATAGTAGGTGGTTAAAAATATCACCATTTCTCATCTCATTTATTCCTTATTTGTCAGCAATAACTGGACGCTGAATCTCAACATATGGCAAAGTTAGTTTCCCTCAAATCTTCTTTGGATGTGCAAAATCCATACAATCTGATCCTCTGCCTTTCAGTTGTTTAGAACAGTCATTTGGGAAGACTGAGAGCCACTGTGCCCCTTTCAGAAGTCTGATTTGTCTTGTATACTCTTAAGTTAAATGTCACTTAAACCAGAATTTTTCCAACCAAGGGGCAGGTCCCAGTATTAAGTTGCAGACCCTCAGGTGCCGTGTTGCGGCATCCGCTATTGCTGCAACTGAAAGACCAGAATGCTCTGTTGGGTCAGAGACAAATTATTTTTTCAATTGGGTCTCAAGAAGAAAAAGTTTGAAAACCACTGACTAGCTATTTGCTTACAAAATCAGACAAACATATAAGTGTCACAGCCTTTTATTATGGAAAAATAGCTAACTCATTTTTACCATATAATTATAAAATAAATCAACTGGAATACAAGTATTGTACATGTAGTTCAGTGTGTAGTTTATACTGCTCTATATACAAGCCATTGTCTGTATGAAATTTTAGTTTGTACAGATTTTGCTAGCGCTTTTTGTATAGGTTGGTGTGAAATTAGGCAAACATCTAAATGAGTTGATATATCCTCTGGATGACCTCTTCATACCCCAGATAGTCTGTGTACTCCTGGTTGAGAACTACCAGCTTGAAAGATACTCTACCACAGCCCAACAGGAAATAATATATAGTTTTAAAAACTGACTTAATAATGTGAACAAATACCATATATCATCATGTATAAGCCAAGAATTTTGTGCCTGAAAATTGGCTTCAAAACAGGCTCTCAGCTTATACTTGAGAGAATACGGTAGACAGCCCCAGCCAGCAGTTTTCCTGACCATGCGGCAGGCCGGAGCCCCAGTGTTGCCGGGAGGCTATCTTGGGCAGTTGGTGGGGGCTGGGGCTGGAGTAAGGAAGGGACCCCGGCATCTGGAGCAGCCAGGTAAGGGGGCCTGGGGGGGGGGGTCGGCCTGGACATTGATTCAGGGAGGATTCAGGGAGGCCAGGGAAGCGGCAGCAGGGACCGGGGGTTGGGGAGGGGGTCAGGGAGTTGGGGAAAGTGATGGGATGGCTGGGAGGGTTGTGGGGTGGTGGGGGGTCAGGGAGGCCAAGGAAGTGGCAGCAGGGCTTGGGCATTTGAGGGGGGTTGGGGAGTCCAGGAAAACGGCAGGAGGACCCAGGGTTTTTGGGGAGCCCAGGGAAGCAGCGACAGGGACTGGGGATTTGGTGGGGGGCCTGGCAGGCTGGGAAGAGGGGCAGCAGGGGTTGGAGGGTGACGGGGAAAGGGTGTTGGGGAACAGGGGAGCAACAGCAGGGCACTGAGAAGGGAGTAGGGGGGCAGCAGTGAAGAGCCAGGGGGCAGCAACAGGAGCAGGGGGGCAGCAGTGAGGGAAGAGGCAGAGCAGGGGGGGCAGCAGGTAGTAGTGAGGGAAGGGTGGAGTAGGGGGTGGCAGTGAGGAGGAGCAGAGAGCAGCAGTGAGAAAGGGGCAGAGCAGGGGGCAGCAGTGAGGGAAGATCAGAGCAGGGGGCACCAGCGGGAAACTGAGAAGTGAGCAAGGGGGTAGCAGTGAGGAAAGGGCAGAGCAGGGGGCAGCAGGGGTGACAGAAGTGAGGAAAAGGCAGGGCAGGGAGCAGCAGGGGTGATGGAAGTGAACAAAGGGCAGGGCAGGAGTGAGGAATGGACAGCAGGGGGCAAGGGAAAAGCAGCAGCAGAGATTTCGGGGTAGGGAAGCTGTCAGAAACTCCAGAGGAAGCCAGCAGCAGTGGGTGGGGGGGCTAGGGACCAAGGGCAAAAGGGGACCTTGGCTTATACCTGTGTCACCAATTTTAGCTTCTTTTTTGGGCTTAGAATTGGGGGGGGGGGTCGGCTTGTGCCCAGATCAGCTTATACCCGAGTATATACAGTAGTCTAGTCTCAGATCCTGCTTCTGCTACAGACTTCCTTGTCATCTTGGGCACAGAGTTAGTCACCTATACTTTGTCTCAGTCTTCCCTTTGTAAGACAGGCAGAATAATAATTGGCTGCCCCAATTTGGGCTCATGTAAGTGTTCCAGCCAGTTCTTGCCTACTCAAAAGGCCACCATCCTCCTTCCTAGAGCTCAGGTTGTATTTCATTTTGTCAGGTCTTCAAACAGCAGTCTCCTTCTGGAGCTGGGTGCACTTTTCAGTCTATCAAAGACCTCCATCAGCTTTTTCTCCACTTGGCTCCACTTAGTCCTCAGAGTTCTGCAGCCTTCTCCTGCTCGTATCTGCCCAGCTATGGGGGAGAAGGTAGCATTTACACTGCTCCCTTTCTCTTTGCCAACTGGCTGAGTAAAAGGGGAGCCTTCCCTCCGTCAGCCTGGTAAGGTTCTAGGCCATGGGGCCATAAAGATACAGTGACAACATTTTTCTCTAAAAAACCACTTATTCCGAGGAGCACTTCATTTCTATCAATAACCTCTTTAGCATGGACAGGTGTATTGTTATATTTTTATATAAATAATTTCACCTTTCAAAAACCTTAAAGGACTATGCAAAACAGCAAATCAAATTTTTCGTCTTCAAAACCCACGCACAAATGTTGTATGGAACTTTTTCAGGTGCTAAAACAACTTTTAATGTTTCCACTTCAGGTAAACTGCAGAAGGGCAGCTAATTGCAGCACCTCAAATCTTTTTTAAAAACCAGTTCATTTACATTTTACAACATGTACCTTGATATTTGAAAAATATCTGAAAGAAAAAATAAAAAGACAGATTGATGTCTATAGTCCATCTTTAGCTTGTAAGAGTTTCTATTTTTCACTAGTCCTTGCCTCTAGACCAGTGTTTCCCAACCAGTATGCCACTGCACACAGTTGTGCCTTCAGGTCTGAGCAAATGTGCCACAAAATTTTTTGAAAAACTACTCAGAGAGCTCTGGATTGGCTCATTGGCTCATGAGTTCATTTGGAAACTATATGGTGCTGTGCCTCAAATTACTTAAAGGTAGCAAGGTGTGCCACAGCAGAGAAAATGTTGAGAAACACTGCTCTAGACAATGCAAAGGAAGTGGTAAGTGACCAAGTGACACAATTGATTCCCCACCCCACCCCACCCCACCCCGGGAATCTTCCCACATTACTTAACGTTTCAGAAAAGCAATCATTCCTGTTCTGAATTAAGGCCCTGTAAACAGTGCATAAACTTTTGAACACATTTCAGAACAAATCTCAACAATGACTTAAAAGCAAAAAGTCTTGACTTAAAATCAGCAGGAATTGTTCTCCCTTTATTTTTTAAGTGGGTGGGGGTGTCTCTCTCAAATCTGTCACTTCAAATACCTGTTGAGAATCTCAGAAAGAGGATCAGGAATGAAAGGCGGGAAGCCTGGAATGCACTCTCGGTCTTGGAGTAGATTTCCCCAGGCCAAGCTTGAGAAATAGGCAGGGATTAACTCAAAGCATAGTAAATGAAGTTTGGCCAAGTTTGAAGGCCCTTACAACTCAACTTGATGACATTTGTCTGTTTGCAATTTACAAGATAGTTTTAATGCAGCATCCAACCAATTCCAAATCTTTAGGGAACATTCTAGGCACATGAACTGAAAAAACCCTATTGATTTTGGAGAAAACTGGAAAAAATTAAGGCAGAAAAATTGAACACCTGGGGGAGTCCTGGCATTTGGTTAGAAGAGTCACAGCTTCAACCACCCCTGTAATTCTCTAGAAATCAAGGAACTGGTTGATAGCAGAAATTAATGCATTCCTGTGTACCAATAGCCCCATTTCAGCTCTGCCCATGTCACAACAGAACTTGTGTTGCCACCCTGAAAGACAAAAAGAAAAGAAAAGAGAATAACTCTTTCCTGCTTCCTCACAGAATCTTCACCTTAGCTTCACTCCAAATCTGCTCCTCTTATTCTTTACTCCCATCTATATCCCTCTCAAACTTCACTTTTCTTTCCACTCAGCTGATCCCCTGTTAACAAATCCACCCTGATAAAAACAAATACGTATTTAAATGTTAGTAAAGTGACATTTGCCACCATCACACTGTTCCCTCTGCTTGTATGTTATACCTTTTCCCCATCCTCTGTTTGTCTTATGCATTTAAGGATCATCTACACTGTTGTGTCTCTGTGATGCCTAACATTACAGGGCCCTGTTCTTGGTTGGTCCTTAGGGACTACTAAAATAAACATCAGTGACATTTCTCTCTGCAGTACAGACTGGTGAATCACACCAATTCTCCACTCCTGAAGGCCACCCTACTCTGCTTTGCTATGTGAATTCCCACTCCTGGGCAGATTATGCAACCCTTCCAGAAAGAAAGATGCTCCCAGCTGAGTGAATGACCACTCCTTGCAAGTCACTCTTTAGATCATGCAATGGAATGACCCCAATCAATATCCACAAGTCCCAGATTCAACCCTAGGAACTGCCATCTAACAAATATTCAGTGCTGTTCATGGAAAACTGCAAGCTCATATGTTCATCAGTATATGAAAGAAATTGGTATGTACAAGCCTTGTCACTCCAAATGAAGTCTCTAACACACCTTAAACCAAGGATCTCAAACATGCTCAAAAACTAGTTAAAACAAGGCAGGGACCTTTATAAGATGCATACTCCCCACCCACATTGTCAATAAATACAATTGTAGATTTTGGATCCATTGCTGTTATTGTGCCTCAAACAGCAGCAACAGCCTCATTACCAGAAACCGGCATCTTTCACATGGACCTAGTCACATTTAGCCAAGTCTCTTTACTTGAGGCTGGGTTACTGAGATGCGCTGTTTACTTGTTGGGGATAGCCTTTAAAGCAGGAGTCTCAAACTCAAATCACCATGCGGGCTGCATGAGGACTAGTACATTAGCCCAAAGGCCACACCACTGAAACCTTTTCATACAACAATATCACAAATATTGGTAACAATAGTGTCACAGAGGGCCACCGGAAACAGCTCTAGGGGTCACATGTGGCCCACGGCCCACATGTTTGAGACCCCTGCTTTAAAGGTATCTGAGAGCTTCAACTACTATACAATATAGACTGCTTCTTGGGTGAGATAAGTTACTTTGGCCACAAAACCAGTGATCCAAACTGGTTTTAAATGCAAATTTAAGGTATTAAAGATTGAAACTAAAGCCCCAAACAGCCAGAGATTCAGCTACCTGAAAAGTCTCCTCTCCCTGTATCTCCTGAGGGCACAAATGTTCTAGTTTGGCAGCAGAATAGTCTCCGTAAGGGACCTAACCTGTGGAACCTGCTCTCTCTCAGATCACTGAAGGCAAAGTTTGAGCAGTCCTCAAACGATTAAGTGAGTCAACACACCTGACTGATAGTTATTTGCTTTTATAAATGCTGTTAGAGCTTCTAGGCTGCTGTAAAGTCCCATCCCAAAGTCCTATACCCCTGTACTAGTCAGCTGATTGTAAGGTGAAGACTGAATACACATTTAAATCATCCTTGCACAAAGGTCACGAAAACATACCAGTCTGAAAACGCAAACTGTATAGTTCCAAAGGAGTAGCTGTGTTAATCTAGTCCAGCAAAAACAAACAAGGAGTCCAGTGGCATTTTTAAAGACTAACAAATTTATTTAACACAAAGCTTTCATTGGAGAAAATCCCACTATACTCACCCTTATCAACGAAACAAACTAAACAAGACAAACTAAATTAGAATCATAGAAACTGGAAGGGACCATTAGAGATCCAGTCCCCTGCACTCATGGCAGGACCAAGTACCCTCTCAAACCATCCCTGACAGGGGCTTGTCTAATCTGTTCTTAAAAACTTCCAGTGATGGAGATTCCACATCTTTGTAAATGGTCAGTATTTCTTTCACTCAGACAAGGAGCAGGGAGACAAGAGATTAGAGAAAGAATAAGTTTCAAAGAGGTAACTATATCAGTCTAATTCAGCAAAATAAGCAAGAGTCCTGTGGCACTCAAAGGCTAAAAAATTTGAACTAACTAATTTGAACTTTCATGGGAGAAAATCCCACTTCATCAGATGTTTTGAAGATAGGGGAACTTACTCTCCTGCATTTATTTTCCTGCCATTCTGTGTAAGTCATGAGATCAGGTCTTACTTTAACAGCAAATCAAAGCAATTGTTAAGATTCAAGCACTGGAAAACAGCACATAGAGCAGGGATCTCAAACATGCAACCCGTGGGCCACATGCGGCCCCTAAAGCTATTTCCTGAGGCCCACAATGATGCTATTGTTACCGATATTTGCAATATTGTTGCAAGAAAAGGTTTCAGTGGTATGGCCCTTGGGCTAACATATTAGTCCTCATGCAGCCCTCATGGTGATTTGAATTTGAGACCCCTGACATAGACGAAGCTAAGGTCAAATCAACTGTTGTAATGGGAAAACAGAGAGAACATGTGCAACAGAAGTTTACCTGAAGCATATTGAAATACTGCTAACCAAGTTTCATAATGCATTAACTGAAGTTAAACTGTTGCAAGCATGATGGCTGCCATCTTGGCTGACATAGCAACAACTGAACCAGGCACCTACAGAACGCAACACAACACAACAAAACCAAAACCAAACAAAAAAAAACCTGGCCAGTTTGAACTAAACAGTCGGTGCTCTGAAGCTGGAGGCTGCACCAGTTTAGACTCTGTGAATCAAGTCCCAAAGGGGACCTGTAAGGAACACTCATCAGTGGACTGCAGATGCACTTAACTACTGCATACATACTGCACAACACCCAAAATGACTTGTGCATTATTGTGTACAAACCCCATATTACTTAACTACCTGTTTGGTGGCAGCACAACGTTGCACAGGACAGAACAGCTCATACTTGAAGTTGAAGAACTGGACATTACTCAGAGTTCAAATCTAAATCTCAAAATTCCTTCAGTACTTATAGGCATGGAGGGCTATGTGTTTTATATTTTTCTTATTTTATCAGAGCATGCTAATTTAAACAAGATATCATAAGATTAAACAGAGTAAAACAATGTTCGTGTTTGAAAGGGAGACAGCAGACTAACCAAATAAGTTTATACCTTGACATCTACAACTTGTAAAATGTAAGGAACTATTCAGAAGGACAACTACATGTGTGTAGGTAAATATTTATATAGTAATAACTCAGAGGTGTAAAATATCATTTTTACAGATAGAGCACACAACTCAAACAATGAATGGTCTTATATACTTCTAGTTCTAGTGAGACTGCTATGAACCACTGAAGTGGAGATTTTCAAAGGTATGTAAGGATTTAGGAATGCTGGAAAAAAAAAAAAAATCTTTCCTTAAAAGGTTAAGAGACTGCCAAATAACCACTAAGGGCAGAGCCCTGCAGGTCAGCTCTTCATCTCTGGCCCACTGTGGACTCCTTTTCCCTCTCTTCTCATTTCAGTCCAACAAAAAATTACTATTAAATCATCTTCCTTCTTCATCCTTTAAATCAGGGGTCCCAAACACATGGCCCGAGGGCCGCATGTGGCCCCTAAAGCTATTCCTGCAGCCCGCAACAACACTATTCTTACCTATATTTGCAATATTGTTGTATGGAAAGGTTTCAGAGGTGTGGCCCTCGGGCTAATGTACTAGTCCTCATGTGGGCCTCATTGTGTTTTGAGTTTGAGACACCTTGTTTAAATGATGTCTCATTCCACTACCCCCAACTTCAATGGGACTATTTTCAATGTTTAAAGTTAGCCACATGTTTAAGTTCTTGCAGAATCAGGGTCTTAATCTTCACCTTGCCTTCCTTTCTTCTGTAGAATTCACACTTCTGCTTCTCAGCTTCAAAAATTCTCCACAATGTTCTCATTTACAAATGACATTTCTTCCTGCCCTCCAGCCAACTTTTTGCTCCTGACTGCTTTTTTATTTCAAGTCAGCTACTCATGAACTCACATCCCCCTAGGCCTGAACAATCTCCCTACTGCTGTTTGCAAAGCATAAACTCTCTTCTCCATATTCTCTAGTAATAGGCCAACTATTCAAGGAAGCCAACCGACAGAGCCAGCCCAAGGCGTTTTTACACCCTAAGCACCTGTGATTCTGGCACCTCCCCTCCCCCCCATTGGTGGCCCAGTGGGTGGTGGATCCTCCATCCCAATCCTCTGAGCCCCCCATGCCTGGCCAAGCAGTTGGCCAGCAGAGGGGCGCAGGCCATGTGGCGGTCCGGGACCAGCTACGCAGACGTGGGCTGGGTGGGGGACTAGCCAAGGTGCACAGGCTACTCAGCAGGCCACCAGGCTAGGCTGAGTGGCAGGCCAAATGGAGGGGTGCTGCAGCCCTGACTCAGCGGCAGACCAGGGCAAGCCAAGTGCTGGGACGCACCAGACCACATAAAGTGATGGGTCGGGAAGGGCTGAGTGGGCCAGGTTGGAGGGCCAGACTGGGCGATGGGCCACACCAGGGGCTGGGCACTGAGCTGACCCTGGCCAAACATCACGACAGGCCAAGGAGTGAGCTGGATAGAGGGCTGGGCCCCTCAGCAACGTCCCTGGCCCTGCCCACTGGAATGCGGAGGAACATCACGCCAGGGTCTGCTATTTTTAAGGGCGCAGCTTTTGGGCCCCCTAAAAATAGAACACGGAACCAGAATGCTGCATTCCAAGGCCTGCTATCTTTCAATGGCGTTCCAGCTCCGTGTTCTATTTTTAGGGTCCCCAGAATGCTGAGCCCCTAAAAATAGTGGGCCCCAGAACAGCATTCTGGGGCATTCCAGCTTACTTTAAACCCTGTCCACACCCTTCCTGAAATGAGGAACCCAAAAGTGTACACAATACTCCAAATGGGGCCTAATAAGCATGGAGTAGAGCAGAACAATTACTTCTCGTGTCTTTCTTACAATACTCCTGTTAATACATTCCAGAATGATGATTGCTTTTTTCCAACTATGTTACACTGTTGGCCCATATTTAGCTTGTGGTCCACCATGACGCCCTGATCCCTTTCTGCAGTACTCCCTCCTAAGCAGACATTGCTCATTTTGTACATGTGCATTGAATTATTCTTTCCTAAGCAGAGTACTCTGCTCTTCTCTTTTTTGAATTTCATCCTATTTACCTCAGACCATTTCACCAGTTTTTCAGATCATTTTGCATTGTGATCCTATCCTCCAAAGCACTTGCAACCCCCTCAGCTTGATATCATTCACAAACTTTATAAGTGTACTCTCTGTGCTATCATTGATGAAAATGAACAGACCTAGACCCAGAACTGCTCCCTGCAGTACCCCACTTCATATGCCCTTCCAGCATGGCTATGAACCATTGATAAGTACTCTCAGGCAGTAGTTAACCAGCCAGTTTTGCATCTATCTTATAGCAGCTCCATCTATGTTGTACTTCCCTAGTTTATTAATGAGAACGTAATGTGAGACCATATCAACAGCCCTACTGAAGTGTAGCTCAGCAGATTTCAAACTACAGGTTGGGACCCAGTACTGGGGTGCAGACCCTCAGGAACTGGGGCACAGCACCCCTTGCTGTTCCTGCTAGAAGGCTGGAATACATTGCTCATAGATGCAGTTGTTGGGTCACAGGCATAAATGATTTTTTCTCAGCTGGGTCCCGAGAAAGAAGTCTCAAAACCATTGGTCTAAACCAATGGTTCCCAACCCTTTTCAGGCTGGTGACCCCTTTTTAACAAAATTTTGCACCCCTCCCCCGGCTAATTATGTAATCCGGCCTGTGTGGGCAGACTCTGGCCCTCATCACTCTGGCAGTGCCACTGGGGCAGCTGGCAAGCAGCACTCCCACCACCATGGCCTGCACCACTGGGGAGCTAAACCACAGCAGCTAGGGCTGCCTGCCCTTGCCCCTGCTGGGGAGCCGCCATAGCCCCATGCCCCTGCCGGGGAGCCACCGTAGCCCCATGCCCCTGCCAGGATCTGGCCACAGGAGAGAAAAGGCAGCCCTGACAGGGAGCATCAGGGCTGTACCTGGATTCTGGCCCCAGTAGGGAGAGGCTCCACGGACTCCCTGCAACATGTCCGCGGACTCCTGGGGGTCCCCGGACCTCAGGTTGGGAACCACTGGTCTAGATATAACCACATCTACTACTTCCCCTCCGTTCACAAGGCTTGTTACCCTTGTTTACTGCTTCAATATCTTTGGTTTTTTCCACTGGAAAAGTGAAGGTAAAAATTTTTTTAACCAGAAGAAATGTAATGTTTCAAGCCAACATGTAAAAGATGTCAACTGATCCATCTGTAATCAAGTCTATGCTTGCTACCATGTAGAAAGGCAAGCACAAAGAGCCCAACTCTTCATGCTCTCCACCTTGTACAATCATTTACATCAATATAAAATGAGTACACAAAGTAGACCTGGTTGGAAATAACTGAAATGTCATCAACAATTGGAAAAGATTCTCACTGTAACTTTTAGTGCGAAGTTCCAAAAAGGGTAGCCGTGTTAGTCTAAGCCAGCAAAACAAACAAGGAATCTGGTGGCACTTTTAAAGACTAATACTTTTATTTGTCACAAAAGCTCGTGCGATAAATAAATTTGTTGGTCTTTAAAAGAACCACCAAAGTCCTTGTTTGTTTTAGTGGAAAGCTTCTGGTTTTTTTTTGTTTGTTTTTTTTTTTTTTGAACAAACATACTCTATTCAACTGAAAAGTTATATCACAAAAGCAGAATTATCTTCTCACCCACATTAATGGTATCTTTTCACACCAGTGCATCGACCACTTTACCTCTTACGTAGTCATTTACACACGTGCAAGTCAGTAGGTCTAGGGGAATCAAGCAGATGTGCTAAGCATGGTCCTTAACCTTTTCCATTCTAGAACTATCTTTGTTTGCAAAAACCCCCTCCCATCCACCTAGGATCTCTCACCTCTAGCAATGTGAGCAGAACCCCCAGACACCCATTCATGATCCCTGCACAAAGACCCCAGACACCCATTCACGATATCCTTTTTTAGTCTATTAGATACATTCACTATTGGAGTGTTCCAGAATCATTTTTTCTAAAGCTGAGATAACACTAGCTAATAATTATTATGTAATGTAGCTTAAAAAGAATCCAGATAAAGTTTTAGGGAGATGGTACGTCAAGAAATTCTTATCCCCCCACCCCCATCCCTGCATCCACCCTGAACTGGATATTTTGACCAAAACTCTTAGTGAGGAATCAGAACAATAGGCACACAGTCAAAAAATCTAACAAGGAGGAACAATTTTCACACTTCCCCACCAAGGCAAATCTGCAGACAGAAAACTACTACTCTACTAGTAAAAGATGGAAAGAAAGTGGAGAAAAATACACTTCAGAAAAGACAAGGAAAGGGGATCCTAGTGTTTTCACAACCAAAGAGCATTCACCTGCTAAACGTCACATCTATGGAAACTTGGAGGTCCGCCCTATTAGGTGCAGTTAACTGTAGATGTTGATGCTCAGCATTATCTCTTCATGGATCGAAATACATGCCCTGCTGAAGAGATTACCAAAAATCTGCATAGGTGTTTATTATAAATGACAGTTTCAGTCTGATGATTTGGGGATTTCAAAAAAAAACATATACATACAAAACTCTCCAGGATAGGGAAGCCATGTGGACCACAGATCATTTAGAAAAGTATCCCTAAAATATTTAAAATTATCGATGCACTACAAATTTTGGACTATCTGGAATCATTCAATATTTAATAAAACAAGCAAATTTCCTCCCATTTCTCGTGAAGTGAGGAAATTAAGAGCAAAACGTTAGATTATTACAAGTTAAGGTTGAACAGTTAAAATGAAATCAAGTAAGGAAAAGCAAGAGTTAAAATTTCTGCAAAAATTTTAACCTGGACTTGTTACTTTTTTGTCTTTTTTCCAATAGTTTTTCTTGACAGATGTGAAGCATAATATTTTCATTTTGTCAAATGTAAGACCATGAAGTATTAAATTAACACATCACATGAAAGAAAAAAATATATATGTTTAACACCTCCAAGTTACTTTTACCAAAGGAGGACAGGGTTGCACCTGTGACATAGGATTGGGAATGAAGAAACAAGGGTTGATTATATTACCATTTCTGCTAGATGATCCTTCATGTATGACCTGAGGGTGCCAGTTAATCTCCCTATGTTTCAACTGCTCAGTTTCACCATCCTAATGGGGATAACACTCATCATCATTTTACCTCCTGTGAAACTAAATGTATTTAAAAGTTTGCAAAATAATTTGTAATCTTGAGTTAAAGGCAGTTTGGAGGATTGTGGTTAATTATATAGAACCTTTTGAATTTACCAGCATTTTATTTTAACTGCCCATCCTTACTGGCTCAGTAGCGGATGGTGGTTTTTTTGGTTTTTTTTTTTATATATACAGACACATACAGAACCTGCACACTAGAATCAACTCTTATTGTCACTATTAATCTGCATTACACAACATTTAGACACAAGCGAAATACTAACTGCAGATGTAAAAAATTACTGTGTATACTCTGGTATAAGCTGATCCGGGCACAAGCCGACCCCCCAATTCTGAGCCCAAAAAAGAAGCTAAAATTGGTGGCCAAAGTATAAGCCGAGGTCCCCTTTTGGCCTTGGCCCCTAACCCCCCACCCACTGCTGCTGGCTTCCTCTCGAGTTCTGACAGCTTCCCTGCCCCAAAATCTCTGCTGCTGCTTTTCCCTTGCCCCCCTGCTGTCCATTCCTCACTCCTGCCCTCCTGCTCTGCCCTTTCCTCACTGCTGTCACCCTGCTGCCCCCCTGCTCTGCCCTTTCCTCACTGCTACCCCCTGCTCTGCCCCTTTCTCACTGCTGCTCTCTGCTCCTCCTACTGCCCCCTCCTCACTGCCACCCCCTACTCTACCCTTCCCTCACTGCTACCTGCTGCTGTCCCCTGCTCTGCCTCTTCCCTCACTGCTGCCCTCCCTGCTCCTCCTGCTGCCCCCTTCTCTGCCCCTTCCCCACTGCTACCCCCTGCTCCTGTTGCTGCCCCCTGGCTCTTCACTGATGCCCCCCTACTCCCTTCTCAGTGCCCTGCTGTTGCTCCCCTGTTCCCCAACACCCTTTCCCCGTCACCCTCCAACCCCTGCTGCCCCTCCTCCCAGCCTGCCAGGCCCCCCACCAAATCCCCAGTCCCTGTCACTGCTTCCCTGGGCTCCCCAAAAACCCTGGGTCCTCCTGCCGCTTTCCCTGGATTCCCCAACCCCCCCAAAAATGCCCGAGCCCTGCCGCCACTTCCCAACTCCCTGACCCCCTCCCCAACCTCCGGTCCCTGCCGCCACTTCCCTGGCCTCCCTGAATCAATGTCCAGGCCAACTCCCCCCCAGGTACCCCCAGGCCCCCCTTACTTGGCCGCTCCAGACACCGGGGTCCCTTCCTTACTCCAGCCCCAGCCCCCACCAACTGCCCAAGATAGCCTCCCGGCAACACTGGGGCTCCAGCCTGCTGCATGGTCAGGAAAACTGCTGGCTGGGGCTGTCTACCGTATTCTCTCAAGTATAAGCTGAGAGCCTGTTTTGAAGCCAATTTTCAGGCACAAAATGGTCGGCTTATACGCGATGATATACAGTAGTTGCCAAGTAAATACAACAATTTAAAAGACCTGGAATGATGCTCAGCTAATCATTTCAATGCTATTATAGCAGCTGCATTCATTCCATCCCCCTTCAGGTATGGGTTAAACGTGAGAGAAGATATCACCTCAGAAGACAAATAAAATCACTATCAATGATTCACGAAGAATCATTTTTATCTCAAAGATCCTCTGTGCATTAAGCTCTGCTGCTTTAATTTCCTACACAAGCAACAGATGCTCTATAATTTAATAGAAACCGGGTCTTGAGGTGTCCCCAGCATCTACTAGCCCTAAAACTAAGGAGGCTAGTTGAGGTGAAAGAACTACTTTTGCGCCACCACACTCCCACGAGACCATAGCTCTTCATTTTCAAACACTTGCTTTCTAAATTTGTTGTACCATTTTCAATTCACTTTCTATTTAATAACCTGTAAAGAAGAACTTGCTCTGTCTCCTTTGCTCTATTCTATTCCCAGCCTCAGTCCATATTCATTTTTCTCCACTATGTGGAACACGTCATTTCCTTTTTCACTCTCTCCACATTCTTTCTTCGTCTACCTTCTACCTTATATTTCCCATCTTTCTCTCCCTCCCCATTTCTGTTATTTAGCCAGCCCCCACCCCCATTATGAGCCACCTAAGCAGGCACACAGGAGTACCATCTCCAGTCATCCACTTCAATTCATTCCAGTCTTTCCTGCTCCATGTTCCCCCACACTAAAGAGAAAACCATTGCCTGGGTCACTGATTACAGACTTTCCTTCTCCTCCTAAAAAAAAAAAAAAGCTGTAGGGATGCTTGGACCACACTGCTTCTTTTCCAGAAAAGGAGTGAGAAACAGTGGTATCTGTTTCTTTTCCCTCCCTCTAAAAAACAAGCATCTTCCAGGTCAGTCCACTTCCTTAGAGGAAGAAGCTAACAGCTGCAGCTTCTCTGCTCCCCAATTCACTTGCTCTCTGTATATTCTTGCTGCTAACAACATGTGATCCAGTTAGCATACAGCCTTTCCATTATCTGTTCAAACTGTGACCAAGAACACTAAACCAAATTATTCATTATTCTTACAAACTTTTCCTGAAATTTCTACATGAGTCAGATAATTTTTTTAAAACCAATCTACTCATCTTTCAAAGGCTACCCATTTCCCTCTATTATATGCAGAGACAAATACCTGCTTGTAACATCCTGTTCTACAATTACCATTGAAAAGATTCCTCTAGGACCAAACAGAATGTGATTGTTGAAACCATGCACTGATCCTCTGTCTTAAAAAAAAAAAAGTTAAATAATATACCCAATATTTACTGATCAGTTTCCTATTCAAGAGGAAAATTAATTTTAAAACTTTAAGACCCATGGAATCAGAACCTAAAAGTCATTCAAGTTCTATCAAGTAAATATATTTAATATAGCTTCACAATACACGAGAAGGAGGGCAACCGGACTTTTGTCTTTCATCAGTTGTATTACTTTTTCACATTATATATTGACGTTAACTAGAAGAGGTTGTGTTTTTTAGATATGTCATTTTCATGTTTTGGAATAGAAATATTTTAGAATACATTGTTCCATAAGGTATTTTGAGATTATATGTAGTTCCACTTTGGGATCAAATACAAAACTTTTAATACCAGAACTTCCCAAAGGACGAAGTTCTATTTTCCAAGTAGCTGTAGTTAAAGCACATTGATAGAGCCTTGCCTGTTCTGTAGATAAGTAGACTGTTGTACAGGGATGTTAATCTGGCACTGTTCACAAACCATTACATTCACTCAAAGATGTAACACACAAATAAAAGACTGAGAGCTATATTATCACAGCTGAGAAGACGACTTCCTGTCTAAAAGAAGCTACCACTTTCTAAAAAGGCAAGAGTGCATGCCGAAAGCCTGCAACACACAAGAGGTCAAACAATGTAACCACTGTCTCATCAACATGCAGCAATTCAAGAATACAATTGTTTGAAATAGCTCTCTCCGCATTTTCCCTTCTTCCGGAAGCAAACACTCAAAACAAAAATCTGTCTTGACATATCAAATCTGGAGTTCCAAAAGGAAAAATAATACTCACAGGAAACTAGCAACTAAGAAACAATTTATGGTATTTAAAACAATGGTTACTGTGTCATAGGGAACTGGAAACTGAATCCCATCTTACTCTTCTCCAGTCTATTAGCTACAGCAGCCAAAAATCATCTTCCTCACTAGCTAGTCAAACCATTTCACTATGCTTTTTTAATTCTCCTCTGGCTTCCTTTACCACTTGCGCCACATTCAGGTCTCTCATCTTCCGCTTCCACAACCAGCATGACTGGAGTGGCAGCATGGTCTAGTCTAGTCAACAACAGGGTACTGCTTGAGGGTTCAGGCCCTATTTTCAGCTCTGCTACTGACTTGCTTCTGACCCTGGTCAAGTCATTTCACTTTTCAGTTTCTATTTCTCTTCCCAGTCTTTTTCTATCCGCTCTACTTAATGTCGTGGGGTCCGGGACTGTCTCCTACTATGTGCCTATATGGTGTCTAGTACAATGAGGACCCCAATCTTGGTTAAGGGTTCAAGGGACTACTGTAATACAAACAGGAGCAACAATTTTTGGTCTCACCTACTCTCTGCATTAATTTCCCACTACTGAACCCCTTCTATTACTCCACTGAATTTGGCCTAACCGCTCCAGCTTTGCAATTCTCACAATACTGAGCAATTTTTTTGAAGTCCCATCACTGATGGTCATGCAATTAGGCAAAAGCCTCAGCTTTTCTCATTGTTTCAGAAAAAAGTTTCTAGGCTCATGGTTGTTTTCAAGACTTTTTTTTTTTACATGAATCCTAAAAACTCAAAAATCAGAAGACATAAAAAGCAGTCAACATTAAAAAAATTACTCAATTTTTGGAGCCCATCTCATAATTTTAAATTGCTATAGTCAACAGTACTGCCCCTCCTTTCATGTTTTTCTCATAGACAAAGGTCCCATTATGACCACCTACTATGACCTTCTGACCAATGCAGGCCATAGAGCCTCATGCACCTCTCCTCTAATAGATCCTAGTCTATGAGTTACTGAAGTCCTCAAATCATGGTTTAAACTAAGGCTTCAAGGTACAGGGACTCCACTAGCAAGTGACCTGTGCCCCATTCTGCAGAGAAAGGCAAAACATCCTCAAAGTTCTGCCAATCTGATCTGAGGGAAAAATCCTTCCCAATCCCAAACATGGCAACCAGATAAAACCCTGAGCATGTGACCAAGACACACCAGCCAGACACCCAGAAAAGACTTCTCTCATAACTCTGAACCCAACCCCCACCGATGTCCCATCACAGGCACATTTACCACTAGTAGTCAAAGATCAATTTAGGCTGTCCCCCCTACCATTCCTCCATAAAGTTATAATGCTCAGTCGTGAGGCCAGCAAGGCAGTTTGCTCCCTCTACTCCCCTTGGATGGCTGCTCCAAAATGTTATCTCTCTGATGATTAAAAGTAGCCTTTACTTCCTGATGACCAGTTTATACCCATTTATTCTTATGTCAACACTAATAGCTGAATTTAAATAATTCCTCTTCCTTGCTGGCATTTATCCCTCTGGTGTATTTACAGACAGCAATCATATCTTCCCTCAGACTTTTTTTGGCAAGGTTACACAAGCCACGCTCTTTGAATCTCCTCTCATAAGGCAGGTTTTCCATTCATCACATCATCCTAGTAGCCCTTTTCTGCCCCTCTTCCACTTTGTCTTCATCCTTCTTAAACATCAGACACAAGACCTGCATTCAGTATTCCAGACGAGGTCTCATCAGCATCTTGTATAACAGTACTAAACACCTCCCTACCTGTAGTAAAAATACCTCGCCCGATGGTTCCAAGGACCACATTAGCTTTTTGCGTGGCCACATCAAACTGACGGCTCATAGTTATCCTATGATCAACCAGTGCACCCAGGTCCTTCTCCTCCTCCATCACTCTCAACTGATGTGTCCTCAACTTATAGCAAAAAGTCATCATTAGTCCCTAAATGCACAACCTCGTACTTTCCACTATTAAATTTCATCCTGTTTCTATTACTCAAGGTTACAAAGTCATCCAGATCTTCTTGTATGATACCCTGGCTCTTTTCTGTGTTGACCATTCTTCCCTACTTTCTGTCATCCACAACCTTTACTAGCACACTCACACTTTTTGTGCCAAGGTCAGTAATAAAAACTAAATAAAATGGTCCCAAGACCAATCCCTGAGGAACTCCACTACTATCCTCTCTCCAGCCTGACAGCTCCCCATAAGTATTAGCCAGTGCAGTTTCCCATTTAACCAGTTCCTTATCCACCTTTCGATTTTCATATTAATCCCCATTTTTTCCAATTTAACTAATAATTTTTCATGTGGAACCATATCAAATGCCTTCCTAAAATCTATGTAAATTAGATCCACTGCACTCCCTTTGTCTAAAAAAAAAATCTTATCTTCTCAAGAAAGGGATCAAGTTGGTCTGGCAAGCTCTAACTTACGCAAAATCATGTTTTTTATTTTGTCCAGTTACCACTGACCTTGATGTCCTTAACTACTTTCTCTTTCAAAATTTCTTCCAAGGAAAATATTACTGAGATCCAATAACAGGCCCATCTCTCTTTGGATCACTTTCCCTCTTCCCCTTTCTAAAAATAGGAACTATGTTAGCAATTCTTCAGTCATACAGTACAACCCCCTGAACTTACAGATTAATTTGAAACTCTTAGTGATAAGTCTCTAATTTTATGCTCAAGGTTTTTTTAATATTCTTGGATGTAGATTATCCCAGCCCCCTCCAGTTAGGTCCCATTAAGCTGTTCAAGTTTAGTTTCTACCTCAGAGACAGTAACTCCTAATTCCATATCTTCTTTCCCACCAGCCACCCTGCCACTATCCCTAAACTCTTCATTGGCCTCATTAAAAACTGAGGCAAATGATTTGCTTAGATATTGGGCCATATCTACATCATCCTTAACCTCCACTTTATCTTCAGTGCTTAGCAGTCCCACTTCTGTTTCTCCGTTTTCTTATTTACACGGTCATAGAATCTTTTACTGTTGGTTTTAATTCCCTTTGCAAGGTCCAACTTTACTTGTCTTCTGACATTTCTCACTTTATCCCTACATGACCTTACCTCCAAGAGAGAGCTTTCCTTGCTGATCCCTCCCAACTTCCACCCCCTGCAGGCTTTCTGCTTTCTCATAATCACCTGTCTAAGATGTTTGCTCATCCAAGTAAGCATACAACCCTTGCCTATGAATTTTTAACCCCTTCCTTGGAGCACAGGCTTCAGACAATTCTTGCAACTTTGACTTGAAGTGATTCCAAGCCTCCTCTGACTTTAGGTGCATGAATTCTTAAGTCCAGTTCACTTCCTTGACTAATTCCCTTAATTTTTTTTTTAAGTTAGCCCTTTTGAAATCAAAGACCCTAGTCACAGATCTATTTTTGTTTATCCTTCCATTTAGCGTGAATTGAATTAGTTCATGGTCGCTCAAACAAAGGTTGTCTCCTGCAACCAGTTCATCTGTGAGGTCCTCACTACTCACCAATACCAAATCTAAAATGGTATCCCCTCTTGTTAGTTCAGCAACTATTTGGTAAAGAAACCTGTCAGCTATCACTTTCAGGAAAATCAGGGCTCAGTTTTATTTACCAGCACTGTCCTCTAGCCTATATCTGGGAAGCTGACGTCTCCCGTAATCACACAATTCCCAGTAGTGTTTACATCATTAAAAACATTAAGTAGATCTCTACCCCATATCCAAATAGGATCCCAGTGGTCTGTAGCACATCCCAAGCAGCATTGCAGGGGAACCTCTATCAGCTGTCTTCCTCAGTGTAATTTTTGCCCAGACAAAGCTGGCTTATCCTTTCCATCATTTCTAATTTCTTTACAGCAGGGCTTGGCAAATGTGCCACTAAGCTAGGAGCCAGCCCAAAAGCTAAGATGCCTAGCTGCCACCAAAATAAAGCCACCACTGATGACTGTTTCAGCAGTGGTGTGGAGCAGGCAAGTCCCCTGCTGCCAGAGGAAAAAAGCCACTGCTGCCGACAGTTTTGGTAGCAGTGCTGCAACACTACTGAAGGCACTGGTGGCTTTTTCTTTTTTTAAATAAAGGCACCAGGGACATTCTGCTTAGAGACATTATGGTGCAGGTAGGTGTTATGGTGAGCTTTCTGGGTGCCATGGTGACCTGGCTTCCGGCATTTGTTGAGCCCTGTTTTAGTCTACCTCATCATTAACTATACACCACCACTCATCCATCTTTGTCTTCATTTCTGTTCTTCCTAAGCAGCACATACCCGTCAATATCTGTTCTCCAGTCATGACTACTATTCCACCATGTTTCTGTTATCCCTAACGCATCTAGTTTCACTTCCTGAAACAGTAGCTCCAGCTCCTCCATTTTGTTAACCAGGCTCCTTGCACTGGTGTACAAACATCCTAATTATTGTTGTTTGACTTCACTCATATTCCTTACCTGACTTGGCACAGTCATTCTACTGCCAGCAGCCCGTATCAGACTAACATCTACACCAAAAAAGTGTCTGATGAAGTGGGATTTTCTCCCATGAAAACTCATGTGATAGATAAATTTGTCAGTCTCTGAAAGTGCCACAGGATAGGACTCTTTGTTTGGTCTACACTAAGCTCTCTCTTAATGTCCCTTCTCCTACCCACACTGTATCCTCTCTCACTTCATTTTTCTCCCTCTCAATGTTAAAATCCAGCATCTACTGTAAATTACCTGGGCATCACTCAACCATCTCCCCCAAATTCCTAATTTAAGCTCTGAATCAGTTGCACTAAACTCCACCCTAGAAGTCTATTCCCCTCCTACTTTTTTTTAAACCACTCTATCAATTTCCCACTGAAAACTGTTCTTCCTTAATGTCCACGTGCACTAACTCACCATTAAAAATGTTATCTCGAACAGAGAATGAAAGCACAACTACCAACCAAAAAAAACCCTATGTCAGAATCTTTTTAGGGGTCTCTTCCTCCTCTTCTTTACATCCCATTTACATTTTCTCTTTAGATAATGGACTTTGTAGATCAGAGACCACATCTTGCATTATCTCAAAGAAACAGTAAGCACTTTGACACTAATTATTCTGCTGGGGGCCAGCTCTTCCTTGGAACTTAGAGCCTTGCAAATCCATTGATACCTGCTTTATATCCATGGATAGCCATATCTGCAGATGGATACAGCAATTAGGTTACTAGCAGGAGTCAACAGCTCATCAGCTGTTGAGCTGGAAGGCAGAGCTGATCCACCCTTATGCAGCCAGCAAGCTCACCAGCTGATTTATTAGCTGTTAGGCAGGGCTCATGCACTGTTTGAGGTGGCAGGAGCTCAACAGCTCATGGAGGGACATTGACTCAAAGAAAGCTGATGAGCAGATGCAGGTAAACCTAAAAACAACGGCAAATAGCAAGCAGCAGGTGAGTGAAAATTTATTCCTGTTGATGTGGATCCACGTATTTGTATCCACACAGGGCTCTATTTGGAACTGCAGATGGGTTCAAGCACTTGGAAGAGACAGCTCCCTTAAGATCCTGCATCATTATAGCCTTTCAGCATTAACTCAGTCAGGGAAATCACCACATGCTTAAGCAGCAAAGGAAGGTACCATGAAAAACAGTTAACCCATTGATTAACCCCTTCACAGCCCAGGCACTCCCAGTCTCTACAGCGGTCAGGTAAGGAAGGCGTACAATAAAGCAGCAGCACTCCCTCTATTTATGCCACCCAGATCCACCAACTATGGTCCCCGTTCACTCAGTGAGAGGAGTGATGAGTCTGCCTCAGCAAGTTTACTAGGTGAAAGAGTATGAGCACCACCACATGTAGTGGCTTGGGCCTTTTTTTAATAAAATAAGCACTGGGAAATACAATGCTCTGCAAGTTGGCAAATACCACACATCTTTTCAAATATAATTTGTTTAAGACACTTAAACGCTCCTTAAAGCTGCAGCACATAGTAGCTAGTTGTTTCCAAAGATATTTTCACTAACTAAAAGAGTCTAATTTATTTTTAATTTCATTTCTATGTACTTTTTACTGCATTACTTAAAAAATATTCTTGTAGTCAATTAAATGAAGCATTAAAAAAGAAAGAGAGAGAGAGAGATTACCACTAGCTAGAGCAGTATTTCTCAGTCATTAGTGGACTGGGGACCTCCTCAAGATATTAATTACTTTACACAGAACACCTGATAAAAACATGCTTGAAAAAGGAGTTAAGAGTGGCAGATTTAAAATGTTCCAGTTCGTAGCAATGCTTCGGTGTGGGTCAATGTCCACTGCCACACACTTGGAAGCTTTGCTGCAGCTAGGGCATTAAATTGCCGCTTCTCTGTCCCAGCTCAGCCTCTCCCAATGGGGAGAGCTCAGGGTGGGTCACAGAACCCCTGCACCACATCCAAGGGGCGCCAGCATGCCACACAACATCCACTGAGAAACACTGTGCTAAAGTTACATATAATAAAGGCTGGTTCTACACTTAATGCAGGTGTTCTCACTTCTTTTGCTGGACCCCTCTGAAAATATTCCAGGCTGTGACAACCAGCTCCCCAAAAGCAATGATCCACCCCATGCCATGTTACCCTACTGGCTTGCATGGGTCTGACAGCTTGCGACACCACCCCTACCCCACCTGCCATGGGAGAACTCCTGACTTAATATGTACACCTAACCTAATATCTTCACCCCAGTTCTGAGATTCAATACTCAAACTATCCTATTCCTTGGCTTCTCTTACAGAAATGGTGCTGAATTAAACTAAGCTGTACATTATTTTTTTGAGATGGACAAACGTCTAACAGTATTTATGCTGACCCATATTCATTAATGAACACATTTGAATAGTAATAGGAACTCAGTTTTGAAAGATGAATGAATGTCTAAACTCAGGACTCTGAATTCTAACACTTCCCTTAAAAGAAAATTTGAATAGAGATTAATCAACGCTAAAAGGCTAGAATTGCCTAAAGTGTAGCTTCAGCAAAATTTATTGCTATGAAGAGATCCAAGTTCTAAGATTTTTAGGAGCTTTGGGACTGCAGAGGGAGCATGCTCTGCCCCTGGTGGCAGCCTGCTTCATATCTCTGGCACACAGAAAGGAATGCAGAGAGCAGCTCTTGAGACAGTCAAATCGAACACTGATTATCACACCCTCCCTCAAAAGGTCACCACATTAGGAGCATTCACTTACATACAAAATGCGCTGTGGGACAGACCAACCTACTATGGGGACCCTTGGGACTCGCCTGACCATTTGCTGGAATGGGAAAGCAGCTAACATATAACCAGGGGAGACACAGATTAAGTGGCATCTACCTAAATTCCTGTCTTAATTTCTAACTCAAATTTCTGTGTGTTTAGTTCTATTACATTTTCTATAGAAATGTTTTAATAGATGTATTGCAGAAGTGGTTGTTTCTGAAGGAATACACAGTTACCAATTACAGTAAACAAATACCCTTTCTCCACATAATGTATTAGTGAGAAAAGAATCACCTAACAAGCAACTGCTTTTAACAATAACCTACTTTTATCCTTGGAGGGGAACCACATAGGGACAAGAGTGATTCACTGATTTTTTTTTTTTAATGAAAAGTTCCTTTCATCATAAAAGTAACAGCTTTTTAAAACACTGGAAATTATTCTGTTTGGAATGTTAATACTGATTTTATGATGATCAGTACTCTTCCACCAGAGGTTTGGGGATTTCCTTTGCTCTAGTCTAAAATAAAGGGAAACAATAGTTTTTAAGTACACATTGCTGATAACAGTATATCAGTTTCACTGTATCTATAATTCCCTATTAGAAGGAACATGATTAACTTCGAATCCAAACAGTTTCAAAAACAAAAGTTAAGAGTAGTATCACATACTGGTTCTGCCAGTGACTTTTCCTCCTAAATGTGTGGCTTTGCACTGATGTTTTACTGAATTTTTTGTCTCCTTCTCTGCTGCTGGTGGTGAAAGATAGACACAAAAAACTGACTGACTATAGAGGGGACTAAATAAAAAATGCTGTCAAGTTTATAAAGTGAACAAAAGAAAGAAGATTCCACTTTTGTTTCCAATTTCTCTAGGTTAAAAAAATATTCTTTTCAGAAGTTAATGAATAAATGTTAATGGGGATTAAAACTACCTAAGATTCAACAAAACTGGCATTGCACTATATTTATAGCACCATTCCAAAACACAAAAAAGACAAAGGACTGGTGGTTGTTTGGATAAAAGTAGCAACCCTTTCTTAAAGATTTATTAATATGAGACATTACACCATTTTGAAACTAAAATGTAACAAAAAGTACAGTGGCATTTGCAAGAGTTGAATTAGACACTTCATAAGGAAAACACATTTACAGTATCAGAGCGTTCGTTCCATTTATCACCTAGACATCAGTAAGATACAATAGCTGTTCAAAAATATTAATGTCCTTTGGATATGACTAGCATGTTGTATAAAAGAAAATATTGCTCTTCCCACGTTATTTGTCCCAGAAGCTTCTGATAATTCTGATGTAAACTGTCACAGAAATCTTGCTTTATTGTGTTTTATTTATTTATTTTGGGGCAAAAACAAAGCCCAGAAGACATCCATCCACAACCACAAGGTGACAAAAATCTTTAGTTAGAAGTTCTCACTTCAGCGGAATATTACTGAACATATATACAAGGTATGGGGTTAGCAGGACTGGATGGCGTGAAGGTTGCAATCTTTCTCTCAATTGCAAGCACGTTGTATGCAACAACCCAGAAAACAGATGTTACATGCGTTTAATTGAAACTGGAAGCCCAAAGGGAATAAAGGACTGCCTAGTAACTGTGAAGACTACCCTGGCCGAGCAGTGATCTCACACAGCTAAACCATCATCGCAGGAAGGCAAAGAGAGTAAGGCGCCTCCAGCCAGATAACTCTCTCCCAGGACCACCAGAAAGCCTCCCCCCGCAACTGCTTTTGTTGTCAGGTCCGAAGGACAACAAAGCCCATGCTCTGCTTTGTCATCTCGCCTCCCAGAGCTGTCTGCAGGGCTCTCCTGCCGAGCCGAGCAATCGGGCACTAGCATGCAAGTGCCTTGCAAATCCAAGCCCCCTTGGGCCATCTTTGCCCTGAAACCGGAGAGCATCCTTCCAGCAGCTCAAACAAGACCCTCTTCCAGGGTTTCCCATGCACTCCCCTCCAAATTTCCCAACACCCCCTAGCTATCAGCTAGTAACAGCATTATACCAAATTAGTGACCACCCCCATACCCCCCCTGAATTTCCCAACACCCTCAGCTGTCAGCTAGTAAGTGATATACCAAACTAGTGAGCACCCCTAATACCCACTACACCCCCTGAATTCCCCAACACCCCCTGCTGTCAGCTAGTAAGTGTTATACCAAATTAGTGAGCACCCCCAACACCCCCTGAATTTCCCAACTCCCCTGGCTGTCAGCTAGTAACAGTGTTACACCAATTTAGTGAGCACCCCAACAGCCCCTACATCCCCTCCTACACCCCCAAATTTCTCAACACCCCAAACTGTCAGCTACTAAGCGTTATACCAATTTAGTGAGCACCCCAATATCCCCTACAACCCTGACTTTCCCAGCAACCCCCCGTGTTATACCAATTTAGTGAGCCCCCCACATCTCCTCCTACACCCCCCAAATTGCCAGCTAGTAACAGTGTTAGACCAATTTAGTGAGCACCCCATCCCCCTGCACCTCCCCAGACCCCCAATCGTCAGCTAGTAAGAGTGCGACGCTAATTTAGCGAGCACCCCACACCTCCCCCCTAATGTCCAGCCCTGGGGAGAAGGCTGCCCTCCTCCCGCACCGACCTGGGCCCCCTGCCTTCCCAAACCGGCTGCACCCGGCCCGCGGTGCCAGCGCCTGAGAGCCGCAGGGGCCGGCAGGGGCACGGCGCGAGCTTTCCCGCCATCCCGCCCAGCTGTGCCCGGCGCAGCGGCCATGCCCCGACGCCAGGGGGCGCCCTCCGCTCTCGCCCCGCGCCCGGGGCGCCGCTCTACGTACCTTGGGCTTGTAGAGCCACTTTCGGAACCTGTTCATCATCCCCCCGGCCGCCCCCCGCCCGGCTGCGCTCGGGGTCCCGCTGCCCCGGCGCCCGCCGTCAGCGCCTCCGGCGGCTGCTCCGCGAGCCCCGGCCCGGCTGCGGGGCGAGCGCGGCTCCCTCAGGCTGAGCCGACCAGGCAGCGGCGCCGCTCGTCACTGACAGCCCCCGACACATTCCGCCGCCGGCATTGGCGCATGCGCGCAGGCAGGGCCGCGCGAGCTCCAGCCGGCGCGCTCTGCCCCCGGACCAATGGGAAGGCGGCCGCCAGAGAGAGCGCGGCCCCCCGCCCCGCTGGCTCCGCCCACTCGGCCGCTCGCTTGCGTAACGCGGATCGCCTCACCTTTAGCCGGCTCACAGCGGAGGACTACAAGTCCCAGCGTGCCACGCGCCCGCGCTCTAGGGGCTGCTGAACAGACGGCGGGCGCGGGGCATGCTGGTCCTTGTAGTCTTGTCGCAGCTCAAAAAAGCGGCGCCTCGGCTTGATACTATCTGGTACTATAAATGGTCGTTATAGTCAACTCAATCAACTGGGTTTCAAGCGGTTTCGGGGGATAAAATGAATTCGTCAGCTGGGGTCCTTGTGATCACCCGTTGCCAGGCGACGGTAGGTAAACATTCGCCGCCATCTTGCTTTTGGTCTTGTAGTTTTGGTGCTCTCCCTGAGACCTTTCGAAGGCACGAATGAGGGCGGCTGAGTGGACTACAAATCCCAGAAGTCTCCGCGCCTCCCCGCAGCTTGCGCAGTCGGTGGAGAGCCAGGTGGTCTCTGATTCAAGTGGACGGCGGCGCTGGTTCTGCAGTGGCTCTGTCCTGTAGCGGTGAGTGGGGCTGGGTGTTTGCTAGCCTGACATGCGGATTCAAAGCCTCCCTCTGACTTCAAATACAAGGGACCCTCCTGCCCAGGCCCTTTAGCTGCTGGAGGGCTCGCTGTAGCCTGTCCTCTGGTTGAGAGTCGCTCCCATTCTCTAAGTTCCCCCATCTTCTAAGCAGCCCACAAAGTGGGATTTTCTCCCATGAAAGCTCATGCAATAAATAAATGTGTTAGTCCTTAAGTGCCACAGGACTCCTTGTTTGTTTGGATGAACCAACGTGGCTCCCTCTTTGGAACTTCAACTATTTAGAAGTTTGCCGTGTGAGTCTTTAGGATAAATTCCAAAAGGGCAGCTCCATTAATCTCGTTCAGTAAAACAAACAAGGAATCCTGTGGCACTTTTAAAAGCTAACAAGTTTATTTATGAGCTTTTTGAGGGAGAAAATTGCACTTTGTCAGATGCGTTGAAGATGGATGAATGAAAACTTAAAAGCCAAGTTGTGTCTGCCCTGCGGCCTGCACAGACATTAAAGCCATTTTACTTCAGTTTTATATTTTTGTTTAGAAAAAAACAGAGAATTTCCCCTCTTCCACACTGTTATGGAGCTTAGTAGAATTGCTATTTCCCCTCTCCCCCCATGACTTCATGAGTGGCTGCTATTCACCCTGACTGTTTCTGTCTGGTCAGCCAGGTGTTGGGCACTTTCCAAACATGACCACTGCCCTAAGACGTAAGACAAAACAAACAGAAGGTAAAGAAAGGTTGTTACATACAAACAGTTACTTTAACTAATATGTCAATAGGCTGTCACTAAAAGAAAATTGTACCTAAATTACTTCACAAGCATAACATTGAGAGACAGCAAATTATCCACAGGCAAATCTGTTTCTGAAGCACTTTGGGATCCTTCAAGAGGAAAAGTACTAAAAATACTTGACAGAGACAAAGCAGGTAAGCTAATATCTTTTATTAGTCCAACTTCTGTTGATGGGAGGTACAAACTTTTGAGCTATACAGACTTTTTCCTTTGACCAACAGAAGTTAGTCTAATAAAAGATGCATCTCTCATCTACCTAGTCTTTCTCATGTCATAGGACCAACATGGCTACCAAAAACACTATAAAATATACAGAATGTTTTGTCATCATTATCTGGGGTTCTTTAACACATACGCATTCTATAATAGATATCACTGGACAAAGTAGTTGTAAGGGTTGTACTTCTGGGTGGGGGGGGTCAGTAGTGAGGATCAAACTTAACTGAATCTCAATAAATGAGTGGCTACTGCCTGAGCTAAAGAATCCTCCTCACTTAGTGGTGGTTGTAGCTCACTCATCAAGTATCTAGTTGGCCTAGCGCCCTCCCTCACACTAGATGGGGACAGGTAGGCCAGGGTGTCCAACTCATTTGCTGTGGCAGGTCAGATTTGACTTAAATGTACTTCAGGTGGACTGTACATACCCAAGGCCATCCCTGGGGCCAAACAGCCTGTGCGAGGCCCCACCTCCCCCTGAGCTGGGGGTGGGGGGGAGTGTGGGCTGGTCCTGCACTGCTGCCCCTCCCGTGACCCTGGGGGCAAAGCAGGCCAGTCCAGGGGCTGGGCTTTTCTCTGCTGTCCTGCCTCTGGCCTGGACCTCCCCGCATCCAGGGTGGAACAGCCGTTGCAAGGGAAGGGCCAGAGAGAGACGCCTGGACCTTGGCTGGCTCTTCCTGCCCCCAGAGCCAGCCAGGAGCAGAGACCAGCTCTGCACTCTGTCCTCCACTTCCCTGCTGCCTTCAGCTCTGCGCAGAAAGCAGCGGGGAAGGGGGCGGGGGAGAGTGCAGCTGTGGGGGGGGCAGCGGTTTGGGTCTTACGCTGCCCTGCTCAGGGCAGGACAGCATGGGGCCCTCAGAACCACAAGGCACAGAGCGATTGCCCCTCTTGCCCCCTTCCCGCCAACGACTCTGTACATACCATAAACTGAAATACTATGGCACTCTCGCATCATCACAGAGAGCTGTGTATGTGAAACTGTGCTCCAAGACACCTCTCTCTCTCTGTTAGGGAAAGAGTGGGGCCTCACAGAGTACAGTCTCATTACCCAGTGCTCGATGATGTCAGGATACCTGACACTCTCACAGCATTTAGCAAAGTTCCAAAGGGGCAGCCATGTTAGTCTAGTAAAGCAAGGAGTCCTGTTAGTCTTTAAATGCCACAAATTTATTTATCTCATGAGCTTTCGTGGGAGAATATGCCACTTCATCAGACGCTTTGAAGAGGGGTGTCTGACGAAGTAGGATGTTCTCCTACGAAAGCTCATGTGATAAATCTGTTAGTCCTTAAGTGCCACAAGACTCCTTGCTTTTTTTTTTCCTCAACAGCATTGTGGAGCGCTGGATATGTGAGACCACACTCTCTCTCCACCTCTCTATTAGGAAGAGAGCATGGTCCCATGGAGTGCAGTCACAGGCTAGCTGGAAGATGTTTGCAGGCCACATTTGGCCCAGGGACCACGTTTGGCCCCCCTGAAGTAGTTATGATATCTTTGTATTCTCCCTGGCCAATCAAGCATGTCCTGAATTTTAGGTTCCAAAGGGGCAGCTGTGTTAGTCTAGTTCAGTAAAACAAACAAAGAGTACTGTGGCACTTAAAAGACTAACAAAATTATTTATGGCAGGAGTTTTCATGGGAGAAAATCCCACTTCATCAGATGCTTTGGGAAAAAAGCATGTGACCAAGCGGGATTTTTTTTTCCTACAAAAGTTCATGCAATAATCTTGTTAGTCTTTAAGTGCCACAGGACTCCTTGTTTGTTTTACTGAGTTTTAGGGACATCCAGTTCAATTCACTATACAGACCACAAGGTATAATTCTAATACACCTGTGTGGATCATTGGCAACAAGGATCAAAGCTGGGACCTTTTAAATCGTAACTTTTGATCCCTAGCACCTAAACTTAAAACTTCAGCTCTGAGATAAGGCTGTAGTTGGTTCATTAATCTCTCATTGACTTAACCACATGTAGGGTGTGAAGTGTAACTAGTGCATCACTGATGGAAAAAACATCAAGTTCCCTGTATAACTAGCATTCTTGTGGCTGACTAGAGGTCTGTAAATATAATAGAAAAACAAAAATACTACAATGTTTTGATAGTCTGTGGGTTTATTAAGAGCAGAGCCTTGAGAGATAGGACTGCTGAGCTTTATTTCTGACTTGCTACTGATTGGGTGGGATCCTGGACAATCACTCTTTGCCCCTTCATTTATCTCATTGTAAAATAAGGATCATACAAATGACTTTCCTGAGGGTTGTTGCATAAGCATTAATATCTGGGAAAAAATGCTGTGAGATCATCAAATAAAAAATACTAAATGGGAAAAGTATTTTTAGTCAGCATGTTACAGAATATGCAACTACACACATTAGCATATGTTCATTGTAGGATATGTAGGAAATAGGAAATGTAGGATCTGGCCCTTTAACCAGTCAGCACACAAAGCTCCAATCAGATAACTCCTATAGCACATCCATACCACCTGTGTGCTGTTAGAAGAAGCCAGAGTGTACGATGCATTTTCCATCTAAGTTATGCTGCCCTAAGACAAAAACATGTCATAAAATGGGGCAGTACCAAACTTCTCTCAGTCCAATTGGTTATGACTATTAAGTGCTCTGATTAAATTTTAGGGATGCAGAAAACTATGTGGTAAGTAGAGGTGTTCTGATACAGCTATATTTCTTTTCTGTGGAGTTTTTACCCTATGTTCTTTGCAATTTCTGTGGTTTTGTTGCCTTCTGTGTCACAGAGCTGAGAAAAATATCTGGGTCACTTTGAGTAGCACTTACAGAGTTTTATAAAGAACACCTAGTTTGGTCCTTAGGAAGGTTCAGTTCCCCTAAAGTAAATAGGATTGCAGCCTTTTAAAGCTATTAATTGAAGTTTTGGATATGGTAGTAAAAGGTAAAAATCTACTGACAGGGAAAACTTTATAGTTCAGGTTTAGAAAATATAATTTCCCCTTAAACTTTACAAACAGAAGGATGCCAAAGCAACAGTTGATGTATTTACTCCTTTTTTTAATGCCCTTCTTTCTTTTTGCAGATTTGTTTTATCTGACTGAAACAAGCATAAAAAATAAACAATCTAAAGGAGTATACCTGATTTTATTTTTTAAAGGTGATGGTAGTCTCTTTAAATATAATCACTGAACTATTGCTGTTAAGAAAATGTTTTCTGTTACATGGTACCTGTAGCAAGTATCTGACTGTTAATTATAGAGCTTCAATCATCTTGGTTTCCATTTCACTTTTTTTTTTTTTTTTTTTTTTTAAGTATACATAGGATGTTTGGAGGTGATGGCCCTAACTAAGTCCCATTACAGCAAACAAAAAGACACCCTTTGACTTGACTGGGAGTTGGATGAGAAGAGATGCCTTAGATCAGTCTGAAATAAGCACATATATATCTATCCCAGCTTTATCCGAATCTTTTGAGCCTAAAGGAATCTGGATGCTCTAGGAGGAGCAGACTGAACCCTGTAAAGGAGTATATAAGTGAGTGTTGTTCCCTTGAGCACTGGGTGGTTCTGGGAGGTGTGTTTCCTGAAAAAGGATGCTCCCCACATCTGTTCCGTGGCAGTATGACTCTGCAGCACCCCTCACTTCAGGCAAGAGTTTTTCAGCCTGTGGGTCAGGACCCAAAACTAGGTCATCAGAATGTTTCAAAGACTCATGTAGTAGCTCCTGTCCCACAGGGCTAGGTGGACTTGCCTCACTGCTCCAGGCACTGCAGCCTCCGGGGTCCCAGAACCATTCAGGTTTTGCCCAGTGCCATGACGACTGGAGTCTGGGTAGCAAATTTGAGTGAATGACACTGCAACCTCATTAGCCAGGTCACAACTCCAATCACACAAATGTGACCCAGTCAGGGGACAAGGCCAAATCTGAGCAGCACTGCAACCCTAGAGGTTGCAGCATCCGAAGTAGAGAGCCAAGCCCAGCCAGCCCTGCAGCAGAGGAGCTTCAGGAACTGCCGTGCTGGGATGAATACCACACACGACTCAATGACTACCACAGGCAGAATCAATCTACAAGCATCCCATGGTAGGACTATAGCCTAGGCGAGACAAGCGGCACGGCTCAAGCTGAGTGTCAGGCAGTTTGTGCCAGCTCTGTGTGGTGAGGCTTAGGGAGGGAGGGCCACCTCTACCTCCTGACTGTCTCCTCAGCAGGCCACCCATCCAGCTTGGGTTGAGGGTGCAACCAAAAAATCTGAGTCATGTGATCCTTCCCCCGTATATCACCTCTGGTAGGGAGAGCAAATAAGCATAGTCATCCTAAGCACTAAAATACCTACTTAGAGCTCTGCCCCAGTGCCTCAACCCCCAGACTATTTCCTAGGTCACAACAAGCCATGGGCATTTACAAATAGATCCTGAGCCCCAGAAGGTTGAGAACCACTGCTCTGGGCTATCCCTTAAGGAGATGATTTAGTTTTATATAACTCTATAACTGCTCAGAAGCTTTCTCACTAGTTAGGAGTTGGGTTTTGATCAGATACAAACTCATTTTCAACAGTTTGAGATTAGTGCTTAAACACATTGTTATGGCAATTACAGGGAATAACAGTAATGCTGGAAGACCAGTTATGGAAACTTTGCATCTGGAAATACTCTATAAGCCTTTCACTATTTTGATCAAGCATTCTTTTTTAACCCAGTCCACATTAATGCATGGGTCTATAGGGGCTGCAGTCCTGGGCCCTGGACTGCAGCCCCTATAGCGCTTGCTGACCAGGCCCTGTGGGGTTGGGGCATGCATGCTGGGTGGGAAGGTAAGCTGTGGTGCTCCTACCCTGCCCCCAGGCCAGCTGGTCTGCCCCCAAGGACAGGGCTGGCTGGCACATATCTGCTACACACTGGGGCAGAGCCAGCTGGTATGCAGAACAGCCCTGTCCTTGGTCTGGAGTGCAGCAACCACCCACTGCCTGGCCCTGCTCCCTTGGGGTAGAATAGCCAGACCAGGGACAGGGCGCAGGTGCCACAGGTGGCCACAGCCTCTGGCCTACCCTGCCACCAGGCCTTTGGAATATGGGGCTTGGATGCCAGGCAGGGGCACACAATGGGGGGACAAGCTGCAGGCAGGGGGGCCTATGGTGGGACCCCAGGTCTTGGGGGGCCACAAAAGTGGGCAGCCCATTGTCCTGGAGCCCCTTAATCCAGCCCTGTTTTTAACAGCTGTGTATGATATGTTAAATACAAGGTTTTGGAGATTTTAAGAATTTTTCATGGTGAAAATAAATAAGTTGGTGTTAATTTCTGTTCAAGTGGCTGGACCAAGATAATGGCTTTACTCTTTGAACATTATTATTATTATTTATGTTTACCTGGCAACAAAAGCATGCATGATGATGTATAATCAAAAGTTCTTAGGACAAGGACTTCTTTTAAGTCTAGAGAGTCAGTTTCACAAATTGTTACTCATATGAGTAATACATAACACAGTGAGGGATGTCAGCAGACAAAAGGGTAGGTGAGAAAGGGAACAGTGTTAAGGGGATAGTATGTAATTTTGGAAATATTTTCTCTAAGACTGGATGTAAGACTAAAATTCTGCCTTCAGTTACTTCTCCATAAAAAATTTAAATGGGAACAGAAATTGACCCACTGATCATGTTCTTTAGAGTTACTGTTTTTCTCTAATATCCATTTTAGATATATTGCACCCAATAATCTGTTCCTGAAATTAGCTGAATGTTATCATAATGATCATTAAAGCAACATTGTCAGAATAAAAGAAGCCACATCATTTGTAATATATTTGTTTTATTTTCTTGATGCTTATGTTATCTACTAATTCCATCCGTTAGCACTTCTGGTTGGGCAGTTGTGATTTTGAATGCATGACCTCAATGTTCCCATTTATATTACTGCAGTTATGTGTGTCTGCAAGCCTATCAACATATATTACTGTGCAATTGAAGGAGTCATGAAAATTTAATGATTTACTTTATTTATAGGACTCTGTACAGTGAAGATGACCAGCCCTGGAAAACATGTTGAAATAGTGGTCCAGCAACTTAACAAATTTAATCCTGAAAATGAGAGTGTGGAGCATTTCTTGGATGAGTCAGCTAAGGTTTTACAGGTATATGATATGCCAATTTGTCCAAGGTGGCTTTTCACACTTTTCATGGGAGTTTTTTTAAATATAAAAACGCCTTTTCTCCAATGTGATATTTTGCATTACACAGTGTTTTCCTATTTGCTTTAAAACTCTAACCAGATTTTTAAACTCCAAAACAAGGCAACTTTCTTATAGTTATCCTCAGGTGCTAGGGAACTGGAATGAGAACATTTGAGTGAGAGAACTTGACCTGGAGGTACAGTGTTGGCAGGAACTGGAAATGATTTTAGTAATTGGGGATGTTGGATTAGAACACTTCTGGGTGAAATTGGGGATTGTTTGTATGAGTGAAAGTGGGAGAGATATTGATGACTGACAAGTATGTGTCCCTGGAGACTAGAGGGTGGGAGAGGAATGATGGTTCAGACTACTAGAACTTGGGAGATGTGGATTCAAGTCCCTAATCCTCTACAGAGTTTGTGTGACCTTGAGTAAGTCACTTGGTCCCTGTCCTAAATTCTCAGTGTATAAAATGGGGATAAATAGCACTAACCTCTGAGAAGCTAAATTCAGTAAATATTGTAAGGTCCTCAGATACTCCAGTAATCAGCACCAAAGTATCTAAGACAGATACTGTAGTTACATGGGCAGAAGTAAGTGACATGGGGTGAGGACCTGCAATTGATGGGTGCATAGAATCGTAGAATCATAGGGTTGGAAGGGACCTCATGAGGTCATCTAGTCCAACCCCCTGCCAGAGGCAGGACCATTCCCACTAAACCATCCCAGTCATGGTTTTGTCCAGCTGGGCCTTAAACACCTCCAAAGATGGAGATTCCACCACCTCCCTAGGCATATTACCATAATCCTTGTTACGTTCATTCACCCTCCTTTTGCTGGTCCTTGGCTTATATTGCCACTACTGCATCCCATTTTCACTTCTTAGCTTGCTACTGAAGTCAAGCCCAGCAGCTTCCTCTGTGGTGGGCTCAGCATGGCACTTTCCAGACAGCCTCCTGCCTCTCTTTCATTCTGCGTTGGGTTGTCTGTGCTGCAGGCAGTGTGCCCACAAAGTCGGGCAGCAGAACCAAAGAGGAAGCAGAGGGGACTTAGAGATAGGTAAGGTGATGCACCTTACCTTCATGTCAAGGAAAGAAGAACCAGAGAGGTTAGAGAGAAGTTACACATCCTTGTGGCCAATGCACTTTTAAATATACCATCTGGGACACTGCAACAAGCCGTTCATTCACAGTTTCAGCAGAGGGTTGAAGGAAAGGAGGGGGCGTGTTTTGTCAGCCCAGCTGTATGTATCTTAAATGTATATTGAAAAGTTAGATTGTTTTCCAACAAGAGATACAGAAACTGAAGAAGCATGAGCTTCCATTATGGACAAATGGATAAAAGCTTCATGACAAATCCATTTTAAAAAATGGGCAATGGGGAGGACCCTTGACTCCAAGGATAAGGCAAAAATGATGCTTTCACTTTCTAAATCCTCCTATTTCTATTCCCTTACTTCTCCCCCTGTCATATTTTATGTCATCTTGGCCCTGAAAATAAGATCTAATTTTATGTAAAAATTTTTATATCACTCACTGTAGAAGCCCTCGCAGTTATTAGTCATTCTTCAAGGAAAACTTCCTTGAATTTTTTTTGGTTTATTTTTTTCTTATTTTGCATAACGGGGTTGTGTTTTGGTGGGGGGTATAGACTTTAGCAGCTGCTTATGATTTCTTCCAACTCTCTTGCCATCTATTATTTGCATTTTAATAGTACCATAGAAATTCCTGAAAGTCAGAATTGAACTATCTTCTGCTTTACTATTAGTCAAATTCCAGATTGTTATTGTACAAGTCTTTCATTATAAATAGATTTTTTTCTCATAACTCACTACTTTATGCTATTTATAGTAAATTCTTTATCTGCTGACTCTCCAACAGTTCTTATTTAAACTGGGTTATTGATTCCCCAGCACCTATGGATGTCTGTGTTGCTACAACGTTTTTCTGTCATGGAGGGAGTGGAGTTAATCGGGATTTATATTGGTGTGTTGGAAAGCAGAATTTAGCAGTGTACTTCCAATCAAATTGTAAAACACTAGCAGTACAAATATTACTGATCTGGCTTATTAATAATTGTGAACTGCTACTTTAAATTTAAGGGTATTATCCTGCAAAGTGCTCTGAGATGTAAAGAGTGAAGGTAACTCTAGCAGTGTACTTTTGATTAGTTTTGATGCCACCTGCAGTACATTTTGTGATAGGTCTCATTTTTACAGTTTGCTTTGATAATGCATCAGCAGAGTTTTGCAGTCACATCTGGAAAAATCTCTCCTCAGTTATTTGTTTGTTTCATTGTGTCACCTAGGACCACTAGTCATGAACCATGACTCTGTGGTTCTGAGAGCTGTTCAAATACACTACTAAAAGCTGGACTCTGCCCCAAAGAGCTTGCAGTCTAAGTATAGGACAAGAAACAACAGGAGGATACAAATGGACAAAAGGGACTGTCTGAAGAAGAGCTAGACAGTATTAATCAGCATGACACACAGTGGTCACTGCGCACCAGCAGCCTCACTATTGTCAATTTTTTTGTACATAGGCCAGCAAATAAGAATTTTAAAGAGCGATGTGGAGGAAGATAATGCTATAGTTTTGCATATGTCTACAGGGTGCTCTTCCTTTCAAACATGAGGAGCAGCATGGGAGAAAGCACAAGGTGCTTGTGAGCAGTGGTGACCTTAGGTCATCTGGGGCCCTAGGTGAAAGCCCATTGTGGGGGGCCCCTATAAGAACTAAACACATAATTAAAGCATAACTTTTTAAAATAATTCCATATTTTACATCTGAAAGCAATATAGGTATTCCTGAAGATGATCATTGATAAATTGAATCAATGATCAGATGGAGAATATAACATATATAATATACCTATCTAAATGTAATTATTACATCATAGAAACTGGAAGGGACCATGGAGGTCATCAAGTGCAGTCCACTACACTCATGACAGGACCAAGTACCCTCTTAAACTATCCCTGACAGGTGCTTGTCTAACCTGCTCTTGAACACTTCCAATGATGAAGATTCCACAACCTCCGTGGGCAACTTATTCCAGTGATTAATCCCCCTGACACTCTGGAATTTTTTCCTAATGTCCAGGGGTTAAAGTATAATTTGGTGGGCCCCAGAACCCTCTGACATGGGTGCCCCACGCCCCTCCCCCCCAGCATGGGTGGGAACAATTTCTATATTTTCATTTCTGTCCACTGAGTTGAGGATGGGGCCCCTTATTGCTTGGCACCCTATATGGTGGTCTGCTTCTCCTATCTCTAAAGCTGCCTTGGCTTATGAGAAAAAGTTACAAATGGATTATGAAGAATGGACTCATTGACCAGATGAGAGTGAGAGTTGACACATCAGTGGTGAATAAGGGATAAGTAGAGTGAGGATAGGTCATGAAGGGCATTGAAAGTAAAGAAAAGTAGTTTGTTTTATGCAAAGGCAAGCCAGCTGCAGCCTTTGATTTAAATATTTTCAATTAGTATTTTAAAATAAATAATACCAATAAGCAAATTACATTTTTCAGGTTCAAGGCCCCAGGATCAGTTTAATTACAGTGGAAGACTGAGAATGATGCAAAAGATAAAGGCTTCAATTCTATTTAAAATAAAATTGTTAAACAAAGAGGCATTACAACATAACTATACATGGCATATTATACTCGTATTCTGAGATAAAATGGTACATCCAGGGGTAGTAGGTTCATGGATGAGAAGAATAGGTAAATGCTCCTTTCTCTAATAGCAGATAGGTGGTCCATGACTGTGCTAATCTATAATTAGCATAGTATTCCTTTTTATAATTTAAATACCTTTCACTCCTTCCTTGACTATTTAATATTAAATACCAGCATAAATGCCATTCCAGTGACTATCAAGACAGATAGCAGCCTTTCAAAACATTCACATTTCATCTCAGACTTTTGTTAGAACTAAACATCTTTAAAATAGGACTTGGAGTTCCTGTATGTCATAATATATCTTTAACTTGCTATCTCACTTCACTCACAATGTACCAGGCCTTATCATTATAAATCCAAAATGTAACCCCCAAAACCTATTTTCTATTTACATTTTACCACATTTCTATTACAGTTCTATTTAACATAAACAAACATCACTTGGATAAGCTACACTGCGAAAAGGGACAAAAAAAAAGGGTATGAAATGGTCAAAGTGACAGGCTAAGTGAATAATCTGTGCAGCAATATTTTGAATAGATAGCAGAACAGAAAGAGAGAGATGACATAGGTAAAACAGTGAGCTAGACCTTTTAAGCAACATTTGGAATGGATATGAGCGGGACAAGGTTGCTTTTATCAAGGCCGTAGAAGAGGGTGGTGCGGTAATTGAGACATGGTATGATGACAGGTGTAGCTGTGTGAATGGATAGGAAAGGCCATATCTTAGAAACAGTTAGCAAGAGTTATACATAGACTGTAGATGAGAGCCTGAGGGAGGTCCAAATCAAAGATGACACTATATTACAGGCCTGAGTGCCCACAGTAATCAAGAAAAGAGTTAGCCAGGAGGGCTTGGTCAAAGAAGATTATTATTTTAGTCACATTGAGTTTAAGCAGACCACTAGGCATCCACGAGATATCAGAAAGACAGGGCAAGATTTTAGATTCTAATTCAGGAGTCTTACTTACAGAGATGATGGTTGTGAACATGATCTGAATGGAAGGTTCAGTTGGGTCTTCAGAAAGAGTGAGAGAGATACAACCTGTCATACTCAAAATATCCCCACCAAGCAATCCACCAGTAACGTTAAATCAATCTTAAGGAGACCTCTTATCTATTATATCTTCAAGTTAGATAGTAAGAAGGGATTGTATAGTGAATTGAAGGAAAAGAGAAAGATGGGCAGACATGTATTTAAAAATGAAGAAAAGTAAAGTGACAAGAAAAGAATATGGCTATGTCTACATTAGCAAGCTTAATTTGGACTTGCTTAGTCCGAACTAAGCAGTGCCCAGTTAGTTCAAACTAACCACAGCCTTTTAAATTCGAACTAACTTTTTAGTTTAAACTAAAAAAGCATGGCTAGTTCAAACTAAAAGTTAGTTCAAACTAAAAAACACAAGATAGTTCAAACTAACCACTTAGTGCAAACTTATTTAGTTCAAACTAGCATTGTGCTAGTTTTAACTAAGCTTTGCTTAGTTTGAACTAAAAAAAATTTTAGTTCGAACTAAGCAAAGCCTAGTGTAGACAGGGAGCAAATTAGTCTGGGTTAAGCCTCCTTAATCTGGACTAATTTGCTAGTGTAGACATAGCCTATGAGGAGTAAAATGCAAAGGATCACAGCTGCAGTGCAGATATGACACCTTTGTGAACATAACTCTTTTTAAATAAGAGCAAACTTCTACAGGCAGATCTCCACATCAGATCACTTGTCAGCAGTTTGGATTGGATCGGTGTTGAATTTCTAGCTTGCGACCCAGCAGGAACTTCTGCTGGTGTCAGTGGCTAGGTCTACACTACAGGGCTCTGCTTAACTCAGCTTAAGGCTCCAGTGTAGCCATACCCACTGGAAGATCCAGGTAAAGAATAAATGCAAACAGAAGTCAACAGAATTGTAAGTAAGAGCTCTGTAGTGGAAATTTTATAGCAGGATTTTTCTCCAGAATCTCTAGCTGCATCATTATTAATTATATATAAATAATTGGCCAAGTAATTTTTTATTATTAAAAATATTATTATATTCAAACAAGCAGTTAAATTAATATGAGTGAAACAACTCAACGTATAAGATTGCGAGCTTTGTAATGTTGTTTTAACATAGTATTTTTTAGCAAAATCAGACTTGCAAAAGTTAAGAAAATGTCAGAATTAAGGTTACCTGTTCAACCTTAATTTGGTTCCCTTAGACATATGCATTATGATAAAGTCCAGTGGTTCTCAACCTGTGGTCCATGGACTACTGGTGGTCCACAAGGGTACTGCAGATGGTTCATGGGCGGAAGGGCAGGGGGAGATAATTACTGCAGGTAAATATACTGTGACAAGTTCAATATGTTTACAAGTAAGCATAATAAATTAATAGAAATATCTCCATTTTAATACCCCTTGAGATATAAGTTTAACTCCTGTCAGCCATAGGCTGTTAAAAATGTTTAAAATTACTTGTTTACGTGATGGTCCACAAAAGCTTTTGATGACAGTGTAGTGGCCTGCATAAGGTAAAGGACTGGGAACAGCTGATATAGCCTTTAGTAGATGATCACATTTTTTCCATGAGAGCCCTCCCTCATTGTATACAGGATGGCCCTCGTGAGGATGAATTATAGTTTCTATTGCAGGAAGCTGCTTGTTGTAGGATCCCTATCTTATAGGAGATAAACACTGGAAGGTGTGTAATCAATAATGCAACCCCTATCTCAAGAAAAAGGATGGGTTTAAGGTTAAGACAGTGGGATGCTGGCCCTGAAGAACTGGAGTTCTGTCTCACCCTGTGCTATAGATTTCTATTGGGATGCTAGTCAGGTCACTTAAACGAAGGTTTTTTACTGCTTTCACTACTTTCCTGTCCCTTGTTTTCTGGGTGCCTGACTTGAGGCTATGGAACCTGATTTGCAGAAATACAGAGCCCCCTACAACTGCAACAGAATCAACGGGAGCTGTATTTTGAACCTATACCATCTTGTTTAAATCCTCTAAAATCAGGTTCTGTCCATACCAAAGTGGGCACTCCAAATCTGCAGGTGCTTTTCACCTTAATCTCTTGTTGCCTCATCTCACTTGGTGAAAATAAATTTATTAAGGTTTGTGAAGCTATCAGATGCTATATTGATGAGCACCACAGACAAGCCTGTGAAGAAATTAATGATTCTGTTTTCTGAGAAAGGTTTGAATATTGTGGGGTAAATAAGGTTCATTAATGAATCAGGATAAAACAAAACATTGAATAGCTGTTCATTCAGTGTGCACCATCCAGCCTGCGTACTGAATGAGACAGGGTCACTTTGAAAAATAGTATGTAATGATTTAAAAAAGACTTTCTGCCCTCATTGAACCTAATTTAAAGGCCTCCTGATTAGGTTACACTGTCTGAATCCAAATATTCTCTTCCCCTTCTCTGCTTAGCAGTCCTTCTTACTGAAACAGCCATTCTTGGACCCAGGCATTTACCTTCAGTTTGCATCTGTCCCTCCCTAGCCCCATATCCTTAACTGGAAGGATTGAAGATAACACCTCCTATGCTCCCCAGCTTCTTCACCCTTACTGCCACAGCCCTGTGATCACTTCTGGCCTGTTTTGGGCTCATAAGTTACGTTAGTGCCGACTTGGACTAGTAGCGTAGGATAGTAGTCAAGGGGCAGAGGCATACCTACAAGTGGCTTGGGTGGGCCCTGGCCTGCCTTCTATGTAAGCATGATCACCCAATTGCAGCTACTGCACTTGCTATAGCAACTGGAGAGTCTCTAAAGTCAAGCAGCTTTCAGCTGGTTGTCTGAATGTCATGCTTCTAGCCATATGACCAGAAGCCAGATGTTTGGGATCAATGGGCCAAAAGCTGCCTGATGCTCCAGTTCCTAGGTGGCAAGTGAAGTGGAGCAGCTGCATTCTGCTTAACTTTCTACCCAGCATCCAGAGGCTTCTGGCCACACAACCAGACGCAACATAAGGACCCAGCCCAGCTGGAAAAAACTACCAGCCCTGAGGCAGATGCTCCAGTTGCTTGAAAGCAATGGAGTGTGAGCAGCTGCTGCACTTCACTTGCACTTCACTTCAGCCATTTGAACTTCTGCCAGTCAAAAAACAATCAAGAGCCAACATTCCAGGGGAGTGTCTGCTCTCTCTTGTTTTTTGCCTGGTGGAAATCCAACTGTCCAAAAAACCAAGTGAAGAGCAGCTGCTGCCCATACTCCAGTTCCACTTGCTACCTAGCAACTGGAGCATCTACAGCTTCCAAACTTCCTGCTTCTGGTTGGAGGACCAGGCTGGAAAATCAGGTCTGGCTATGCTCCTGGTCAGGGGGCCGAATGATCCTCAGCAATCATGAGTGGTTGGTCACATACATGGGGGAAGGTGTTGCCTTCTCCCAAAGCCTTTCCCTGCTCTCCCCTGCCTCCCTCCCTGTTGGGAAGACACACCAAAGCACCTTTCCCTGCCCTCCCCATCTGCAAGGTGTGGCAGAGGCAACAGCAGGGCTGGGAAACTTTCAGTCTTGGGGGAAAAAACAGATTCACTTTGTGGATATGACAAGGCAAACTCTCATTAGAATCTATGCTTACTCTGAAGATGTTGCAGATTTCACTATCATCTGCTGCAGGGATGACCCTAAGGTAGGGTGACCAGGGCAGCTGCCCAGGGTCCTGCAATTTGGGGGGCCCTGAGGGGCCCCACCACTGCCCCCCCCATGCCAGGGACCAGGAGAGCTGGCCAAAAATGGTGGCCTGGTTCAGCGCTGCTGATCTACCCCTTGGCCCCCACATACTGCTTTTAGCTGGCTTGCCCAGTCCCCTGGGCCAGCCAGCCACACACCCCCAGGGGGGGCCCCGCACAGGGCGATTTGCCCTGGCCCCACACCCCCCAGAGATGGCCCTGATCTGCTGCTCTCCTTCACACTGACATATTAAAAAGACAGGAGCAGCTATTTGCAACAGCAATAGACACAGAACAGTGGAGGCCCACAAGCACATTTAGGTCTGAATTAAATGTAACCCTTCTGCCAGAGCAGGCTGGCAGAAAATGGGCTGGGTTCTATATCTACGGGTTTCCCAAAGATGCAGCACCACCAATTGGCTCGAACCCCCACCCAGATCTCTAGGAATCCTGCACTGTTCCCTGGGAACCCCAAAGGGTAAGGATTCCCCACTTGCAAGCACGAGTCTGAGTGTAGTAAATGGAGCTTTTAATAGCAGTAAAACAAAAACACAAAAGGCCAAATAACAGAGATCAGCACTTATCTAGGAAACTTAGTATAGAGCAAAGTTCCCAATAACCCACACCACATAACAGAACATGCAAACGTAATGGCAAAACTGGCACTGATCTGGAGAATCAGTGCTAAATAGGCTCCCAACCAACCCTAAGGTACGTCGGGAGTGTCTTTTATGCCAGCTGTCCACTGACGCCATCTACCAGTCACTCATTCCATCCTCTAGAACCGGTTCCTCACCTCCACACGCTGTCCACCAGCTCCGCCCCCTGGTCGCTCATGCGACCCAGCTTGCTGCTGGCTGCTCTCACCATCTGCTGGCTCCACCCACTGTCCGCCAGCGCTGCCCTCTGGTCCCTCATGCCGCCCAGCTTGCTGCTGGCTGCTCTCGCCATCCGCTGTCTCCGCCCACTGTCCGCTGGTGCTGCCCTCTGGTCCCTCGTGTCACCCAGCTCACCACTCTCGCTGTCCACTGGCTCCACATGCTGTCTGCCGCTGCTGCCCTCCAGTCCTTGTGTCGCCTAGCTTGCCGCTGGCCACTCTTGGCTATTCACCAGCTTCACCCCATTGCTTTTCCCAGCTCAGGGAGAAAGAGTTCTCCCTAGCTCAGTGATTATCAGCTCTCTTAAGTTATAATAGCTGGTGATAGCTACTCCCATAAGAAAGAACAAAAGAAGCAATAGGCAAGGAGACAAATACTGCCTCAAGCATTGAAACAATGCATATCTCACACTTCTGTCTTTAGTCTTTCAGGCTAAAATATGCACACACCATTCTCACAAATCTTTTCCTAAGTAAGGTGTCTTTTAACCCTTCAACTAACCCACACAGATTTGAAACAAACAGAGAGTAGCAGTTTACCCAAAGACAGTATTTCATATTTCCCTTAAGTAGAATTACAGATATTGATAGATTTGTGAGAAAAGAAACACCAAATGCTATTACCCAGTATACTTCGCCCCAGTGCATCCAGTATGCTAATCAGCTAATTGCTCTTTGTATCCATGCTAATACAGGACCCATGCAGATTAGTAGCTCCCCCCGTCAGTTCAGAAACTGTTAGGCACAGCTTCTAAGCCTGCCTCACTTACGTGATAATTATCCTCACAGTCAGCCCAGCTTTGGAAGTTTCAGGTGGCAGCTCTAGAGTAGCACTGCAGATAAGTCCTGTGGCACTTAGAAAGATGAATGAAAGCATAAGTTTTTGTGCACTGATTTTCACATTATTTCCAACGTACTATTTGTTTTAATGAATAGCAGCACTCAGCATGGCCATTTATTCTGTAATTTAATCACATTTGTGAGAATTTTTCCTTTGCAACAATGGGTTTTGAATTACCAGTTAGGTCCACGTAGGCTGTTATATAAAAATGCTGTGAATGCCTCAATTTTACCCAGTCCAGGGTTGCACTTTTCTAGGACTCACTTTCTCCCAGAATACCTTCTGTGGAGTTGCTGGGCCTTTGGTACAAAGCCTCCTCATCAAGCAGCCATTGTATCTGTTTGTAATGTCTGTGGGTGTACATCCAGCTTCTACTGATAAGTAATCTCATCTTTTAGCTCCTCTTGCTTTTTAATATTTCTGAGGGAGTCAGAGTCTCATAAAATCCATGAATTTCATTGAAATTTGGTGTTCACTCTCAGATCTTTACAGCTACACACTAGATTTTTGAGCCATTTTTAATTTTACCCCCTCCCTCATTTGTTTGTTAATGCACACACATTCTCTCTGCTACTTTCCTCATTGGCAACTTTTAAATGTTCATCTCCACTCTGTAGTTCAGCATCAACTCAGAACGCACCCCTTCCCATTAGCTGTGCTTAGAGCCGGCGTCGCAAAGCTGCCCCCTTAATAGTATGGCTCTATTGGGCCACCTGGGGCTTTGCCCCATCAGGCCCACCATAGTTATGGCTCTGACTTCCAATAAGGGAATGCTGCATCCCAGCACCTTGGTTCCAGCACCTATGACTTCCTCCTGCCCAAATGTGCTGTGTCAGTCCAAGCATTGTGGGTGAGGGGTTGCGTGTTTAACATACCCCCCAAATGTTTGGGTCTGCCCCCAGTCAGCTAGGGAGGGAGAAACAGGCTAAGTGAGTCTTCCTACAGCAGCCCCCATCCCATACTGACCAAGTTGTTGCCTTTGGAGGCAAAGGCACACATAGGCCAAAGCTCATGGTAGGAGAGGAAAGGAGGAAGTCATCCAGAGACTCATGTAGCAGCTATGGTGAGGGGCCTGCAGCAGGACCAGGGGAGGGGCCTGACACAGAAAAAGCAGGCCAGGGAGCTTGCCTTCCACAAGGAAAGCTTCACCAACCACCTGTGTTGACAATCCCTCCATAATGTCTTGGATAAGGACTCCTGGCAGGCTGCATACTCCTTGGGGTGTCATGTCAGACTGACAGTTGGGTACCTCCATCCCTTCCCAGACCCCACCACAAGTGTCACCAACCATTACTGCATTTCTTTCTGAGATACCAGTGTCTCAAACAAATTTCCCACATGACACTGGCCATCAATATGCCACCTTCCACCCTCCAGGGCTTCTCTTTCATGTCATTTTTCTGTTAAAAGTAATGGCATAGGGATTCTTCCTGGAGTCTTGTAATCCAGCAAAAAACCAGACCGCCATGAAGGCAAATTCTACTCCCTCCCTCAGGTTTAAACTTTAATCCATCCTGGGTCCTCCCCAGCTCTCTGTTCCTCTGAAGAGGAAGAGTTAACTCAAGAGTTACGTGCCTACAGTCTTGCCTTTAGTCTGGGTCTTCAATGTCTGTCTTTCCTCACGAGGCCATGTGTCTATCAACTGGCCTTTTCTTAGCTCCAGTGTAGGAATCTTTCACCTTTACTGCTCTTCTCTCTCAGGGTATAAACTCATTTCTGAAACACCTTTTCAGTTAAACATCATCTTGGGCTTCTGCCCTGGAGGTCCACGTTCTACCCTTTTGTCAGGGCTCACCACTAGAAGTTGCTCTACCCTGATAGCTTCTTTGGGTTTCTCCAGACACTACTCTCTACTGCTCACAGAGGACTGGTAAAATTTTTCCTCCCCAGCCCCACTTCTGTGCTGGCCTTCCTCCTTTTATAGAACCCACCCATATCCTTTCCAGTTGGGCTTCATTTTTTGTTAAGCCTGTCCCACCCACCAGGTGCAACCAAATGGACCACATCTGGTTGGCCTCTACAGGCCACATTAATTCTTTCACCACCTGTGTGGGATAGATGTCCCATCCCAGGTCCCTTTTGAATTGCAAAACATGATCATCTCTTACGAAGAAACCTACATTTTGATTTCTTATAATTAAATTAGTTGCAGTCTAAAGATTTTTTTTAACATTTTAAGTTAATACAGTTTTTTTTGACTGGAATATTTTCAGTGAGAAGATAGGTTAAGTAGTCCTATAGATAATTTGTAGTCACAGCACACAAGCTTTCATGTCTCCTTAACCTTTGATCTTAGGCACTAAGACTGTGGGCAGCAAAGTTAATAAAAGCAAATGCTAACTGCTAGCAAAGTCTTCTGTTTATCTGTTTAGCATCAAAGTGCTCAGCAGTCTTATGTTGCCTGTTTAACACTTCAAACAGAAAATTTTGTTTGTTTGTTTTTTAATCTATCTTGATTCTTTTAAAGAATGAGTATAAAGCAATTTAATATCTTGTACTTATCTTCAAGGCCACATCCCTGTTAACATCTTGTACCATCTCCCTGTCAATGCCAACACTCCTCTTAATACACCTTCCTAAACAATCTTTGATATCCTTCTCCCTCTCATCTTTATGCTCTTTCAATGCCACACTTTGCCCAGGTGTCCTAGCTAACCCCACTCTTTTCCATAAATTCTACCAAAGACAGTCTGCCAAAAATAACTGTCCTATCTAGAGTGGTCTTTCAGCCGGTGAAATATATGCAACACCGTCATTTTGCCAGCGTGTTTAAGAAAAGTTATGTTCTGTCCATTATGAAAAGAACTGAAGGCATGGAAATAGATTAACAATATGAAGTAGCACAGGCACTGTTGTGGACCCAAAATAATAATTATTTTCCTATTGAAACTATGAGAACCATTATGCTTTTCAGTGGTAACCAAATGATATTTTAATATAGGACACAATCTGGCAGCCCATCAGGCAGTTACCCATGAGAACAGCCCCTTTCCCATAATGGAATTACTTGCCTAAATTAGGTTGCAGGATCAGACCCATAGTTTTGACCTTTGCAATTCCAACATAATTAAAAAGCTCACTGACATAAACATCAAGATCTCCGTGGGAGCTGGCTGGTCTAGACTTTTGTCCCCAACATGTTGATGCTTGTCTGTTGGCCTCTCAAGCAGCACATACTTTAATTTGGCAAGAGTGCCCAAGGGTCTCACTTAATCTGGTTTCAATTGTATATGGCAGCCACCCATCCACTCACCCCTGAGAAAAATCCAAAATTATCAAAAATCACAGATTGATTTTTAATCATGAAAATCATTTGATGTATGATTTCTGTGATGGGGTTACAGAAATTCAAAGTTAATTATATATGTCTGATTTGTATTGTCTGGCTGATTTTTGCACATAAATTGTGAGCTTTCTGAATAAAAAAAAGTCTTCAATGATATTTGTATAGTGCAGAGCACATCATCAACATTGATTTAATAATAAATACGGTAGCATAAATCTTTCCCATGACTTCAATGGACTTTTGATTAGGCCCTTAGAGAGAAGCAGCATTGAAGCCTGAAGAAATATAAACTAATCAGATCACATATAAAATGAGTGTATTCTGACTAGAAGTAGCTGAGTTCAGTATAAACTGCTATTCAACTCTCAGGAGAGAAAAACAGTTTTATCTGTACATCAAATATTCTCTCTCCTCTTGAAGGTTACTTTAACCTTAGAACCTCCCAGCCAAGTGATATGAGAGAGCTTTTCTCTTCCTCTCTCCACCCAAACAGAAAAAGCCCATCTTTGTCTCCCCTTTCTGATCATTTTTCCCTTCTCCTTAATCTCTTGAAGACACATTTCTAGACCTCCCTATCTCCCTCTGCCCTCCTTGGCAAAGCTCTGCCCCATTATCTGCCTACTACTTAATAGTACTTCTTCACCTCTCCTCTGTTGAAAGTATTGTGCTCATTCCTCCCTGCCCCCAGCCTGCTTGGTTCCAATTCTCCTCTGCTGGTTCCTAGTATAGAGCAAAACATCAATATGCAACAGTGAGAAGGGTCATATTAGGAAGGCATCTAAGAGAGCTGGGAAGATTCCTATACAGAAGGAGGTAATGCTAGTCAGTACATATTTCAAGCAAGAGTTAACCTGCTCCATCTTCTTCCCAGCACAGAACACCCAATGGCTGTCTCCAAGCCTTTTTGAACTGGTCACTTGCAAAGTGTTAAACACTTAGGGTATGACTGCACTGGAAGCTCTGTTAAGTTGACTTAACAAGGCTGACTTTAAGTCGACTTAAAGTCAACCTTGTTAAGTCAGCTTAGAACGTCCACACTGAAAACTCCTGCTGACTGCCTGCATCCACACTGGCAGGTGCTAGGTTGACACTTCCTGGTGGCCAAGAACTCTGAGAGGGGGCCTGGAGGCCAGCTAAGTTGATTTAAGGGCTATTCCCCATCTACATTGGCATAAGTTGACTTAATAAGGTTGCCTTAAGTGTTAAGTTGACCTTAAGTGGTTATTAAGTCAACTTGAGGAAATTGCTTAAGTTGACTTAATAAAAGCCCAGTGTGGCCACAGGGGTCTGTAGTTTCACTTAAGCTTCATTAAGTTGACCTAAGGCTCCAGGGTAGATGCACCCTTAGGAATTAGCAAATACTGTACTTTTGAAATTCAGGCCATAATGGCAAGATTCTCAAATGTTTCTGATAATGACATTCAAAAAGCATGTAACAACATTTAATTTATTCTCAGTGCATATGCAACACGTGCATAAAAAGGTGCAATCTCTTTCAGGGATCCCTTATGGCTAGCTTATGTTGCTGGGCAGATTTTGCAGCCCAGAAACCAGAACTTTCTGGTAAGAGGGTGTGGTAGCACATTGAGCATGCTCCACAAGTTTATTGTTATGTTGGAGTTGCATGCCCAGGGAGAAGCCGAAGAGGAGCAGCTGGGAGAGGAGCAAATAGAGAGAGCTGCAGAGTACATCTGCTAAGGGACTCAGTGCAAGGAGCTGAGCAGGAGTGGCCAGCAGGATGTTTTCTCCCTGCTTTGGACATTTTTGCAGGGGAGTTGCCTGCAGCAGAGCTGAGAGTTGGATGGCCAGTGACCTGATTGCATGGTGCTGGCTACACAGGAGGAAGGAAAGACTGCATGGCATTTGTCTGAAGATGCCTGCAGCTAGAGATGTTGAGGATTGCTCTTCTTCTGCATTTAAGCTTCAAGGACTTAAAAGACTGCAATTGAGATAAGGGTGACTCCACCTGAACATTGGGACTGGGGTTTCCTACTGTTTCGTTTAAATTTATTATGTTTTCTAAGGATAAGGTTTGTTTAGTTAGTTATTAAAGTTAAATTGTTATGTTTATGCTGAGTGGTAGTTTAATGTGGGATGGGAACTCTGAGTAGTCTTCACTGTGAGTCCTGAACATACTGGATCCTGGGTCTCCAGCTGCTTTCTGCAGAGGTTTCTCTGTTAGGCGCTGGAGAGGACCAAGTGAATGCATTTGAGCCCACACTAGCAGGTTACACAGATTGTTGTTATCAATGGACTACCAAATTTTATAAATTTCAGAACTTCCAATGGGCAGCCTACTGTAAACTGACTGTGGTGTTTCCTCAAGTGATGCCACAGTCATTCCACCACCTCACAAACTGAAGTATGAACAAAAGTAAATGAGTATGAGCAGGTTCCAAAGGGGTAGCCACATCTTAAAAGTATTTGATGAAATGGGATTTTTTCTCCCACAAACCTCATGTGATAAATAAATTTGTTAGTCTTTGTGTGCCACAGGACTCCTTGCTTGAATATGAGAAATGATCTTTGTGGAGAAGATCAACAGACTCGAGCTGTATCACAGTGCTCTTCAGATTATTGGTTATATGCCCCTAGGGGGGCCTGGAGGAATGTTTGGGGGAACATACAGCAGGGCCCAGTGGCATACTGAGGGTCTCCAGTGCCTGAAAGCCAAGTCTACATTTGCAGACTCTCACTCATGGCCCCCACACAGAGCAGGATGTGTCGAGATGCCAGCCCCCAGCTGCCCTGGAGAGAAGTGTTCTCTAAAATGCAGGCTTGGCTCTGCACTGTCCCTGCCTCTCCCCTGCACCTTGGAGCTGGCTCTGATGAGGCAGCCACATCCCCCAGTCTGGGGAGAGAGCTGCTGAGATGGGCTGAACCAGGTGGGGCGGCACCCCTTCCCACTTACCTGCTGTTCCAGCCCCTGGGATGCTGCAGGGTGGCTTCCTCCTGCAATCTGGGGGAGGGGAGGAGGGAGCTGGGCCAGCTCTTCAGGACACGTGGGGAAGGAGGCACTGAGGGGTGTCCTCAAATGCAAACTGTGTCCCTCGACTCTCACTGGCTGTGAAAGGCCCAGTGGCCTGGCCAGGTGGTGCCCCACCTGCCTCCGCAATTAAGCTGCAGCTCCATCCCAGCAGGGCCCAGGCTGTCCTCCACAGGGGATAGGGAAGGAGCACCACCCACACCACTCCACCTCCCACCCAGCTCTGGCCATAGCCATTGCTCCAAGATCCAGCCTGCTGCTCCATCCATAGCCCAGCTCTGCCCTCATTCCCTCTAAGCTCCCGGACGAGCTCCACTTTTTGCCCCAGCTCCCCGCCAATCCCCAGATCTAGCTCCACTGTCAACCCAAGCTCCTCTGCTGAACCAGCTGTTGAGGAAGGGATGCCGAGAGGATTCCGTTACTGGTAAGCAGGGAGGGACACGAGGAAAAGTCTGAGCACCACTGTTTTCTTAGGCTTTGAAAGGCCAACATAAAAGGTGCTATAAAAATGCAATTTATCCTATTGCACAAATTATATAATGGCACCATTTCACCCCAATTGAAATGTATTTGCTGCCCACATGCTTACAGAAACCATGCACAGAAGTTCAGAAATCAGAGGAGGAAGTTAACAGAATATTTAATCTAACCCGAAACAACCCTGTTAATTTCTACTAGGTAGGTAAAACATAAATACCAAAGTTGAAAATTGCCTGGAGTTCTGAACTTAGCACTTTTGCTAGATGTACCATAGGCTTTAGATCCACAAACATTCAGTTCTTTGGTTTCAGGGTTCATCCAGTGTGCCCTAGAACCTGGGACATTTGCTCAGTGCTTGATTTATGGAACTACTAGTATGATTTGTGCAGCACCTGCCTCTCTTCTGAAATTTCTTAGGCAAGGACTGATTTTATCCAATTTTGTGTGGTGTGTAATGAGATCCATTCATCCACCCTGAGGTTCCATGGTTACAGGTTGTTAAACTATTTCCAATTTTTATACTCCAATATGAAACACATACTAGACCCCTTTAAAAAACAAACAAACAAACCCCAACTCACTTGGTAGAATTTTCTGTCCAGGAGAAGGAACATTTGTGGTATGTGGCCCTTATTATAGTCATTAAAGTTCAAGATCACAGCTGTCCCCAGGACTGCCTTTCTTGTCAACACATTACTTATGCTCGGCCCCTATACTGATTTTTTGGATTTTTGTCCATTGTTATGTTGTGAATGTTATGACACAAATAATTAAATTATTACTGGTTATGTGCTGAGATCGTATTCTGATTCTGCCCCAGTTAATTCAGGGCAACAACAGAAATACAGTAACTATAGGCAGGAGATTGCACAGCTATTACTTACACTATAGAATGACTGCTGGTCAGAGGACAGACAATATGTGATCATTCCCTGTGTATGCCAGATTTCTATGCCTTCCAAGTCACATTAGACTTCTCTGTCTTCCTCTGTTGTCATTCTTCCTATTGCTCATCCTTTTTCAATAGTAAGAGAATAACATTTGTTTGAGATATACCTTCTCTACATGAGGTGTCTGAGAGTGTTTTATGTCCTAATAAATTGAATGCCATGATTTTAGACAAATGAAGATCCCAGTATTATTTTTTTCCTTGAGGACTTGGGGGAGAGTGCTTATTCTTGGAGGGAGCCTTACTGGTGTCATCTCATTTTTTTCTTCAGGGCGTTAATTTAATTTTTATTACCAAAAATTCCCCTCAGACACACTCATTCAAATGATTGATTATCTGGGGCTAAACAGCTTTATAGATTTGCAATCGGAAGGTTAGATTTCTGAGTTTTTCCTATCAATCCTCTTAAAGGATAATTTAATAGACCAGTAGCTGAAAAAAAAAACTTGCATGGATCTTGATCCTACGGGTGTCAGAAGTTGAGGGTGCTAAGTACTTTACTGGAGAGCTCTGTGCCTTGAAACCCACAATATTAATATTAATTTCCTTATATTTTCATTTCTTTCATAATTTTCCTTCCTCTTTCCTCTAACCTTTTCCACACTGACTTAGTGGGGGCCTTAATAGCTTTTCTTTCCCTGATAGGCTTTTCTTTTGCAAGTGCATCCTCTCCCCTTCTCTCCTCTCTTATCTACTCTTTGGGCAGAGCCTTGATTGCCTTGACTGCACCTGAGGTACTACTTGTGCTGACTTAGCCACTAGCTTTTTAAAAAATAAATAATTTTTTTGGTGTTTAAGTGCCACAGGACTCCTTGTTTGTTTTACTGAACCAGACTCACATGGCTGCCCCTTTGGAACTTAGCGCCCTGTGGCTGGAACTTAGCAAACAGCCTGGCAGTGCTACACAACTAGAAACAGAGTCCTGCTCAGTTCTCATTAGCTTTATTGACTTTGCAAGGCTCACAGGAATTAAAAACAGTAAAGAAAAAAAGGCACTGAAGTCAGCAAATATTATTCTAAATAGACATAGGGAAAAGATCTGTTGAGTGAGAAGGTGAAGAGTAAAACCACACATGAAATGTGTTGCATGACCATAGATATCATGTAGCTTTAAAAATAATAAGTTACACTTGTACCTTAATGAACGTAGTGAGATTGAGGGAGTATAACTGAATTATAAATTGGCCTTAACAATTTGTATTTGTGATGGTCCACAAGAAGAAAAGTACTCAGTTTTACTCTCAGAACCCAGGCTGAGTTTGCAGGGGAGGTAGAAAAGCATTTTTTGTGTTCTTGGAGTACATTTGATCTAGGTGACAGAGGAAGAAAGAAAAACCTGGAACACCAGAGCACCATTTTTATAAAATATCTTTTCAGATTAGAACTATACTTTAAAACCCTGCAATTTGCTGGCCTCACTTCCAGGGCCCTATACTGTGATGAGCATGCTCATGTTTAATTGTCCTTCCAAAGCCCAGTAATGCCACTCTTGAACTGAACTGAAATAATTGCAGAAAAATAGGAGCCACCCCTTTACTGTGCTGTCACAGACAGGCTACTGGCTGAGCTGGACCATTGGTATAATGCATCATAGTGATGCCCCCCTTACCACACTTCAGGGCAGGCATTGATAATGCTGCTTAGGAGTAAAGAACTGAGGAGCAACCATTTTACAGAATAGTTCAGAGAGCCTTAGACATGATTAGAACATGTTTAATGAGAGAGTGCACATGGGCCCTCTCAATAAGATTATCACTTTCTCTTTTTAAAAGGTACCATGAAATCTTTAACTTCACAAACTCATCTTTGAAAAAAGTGGGCAGCAGAAACACTGATTGAACGTCTCATTGAAATGCAGTCCGCCACCACCGTTCCAACAGCTCCTAATGCTCTGCGGTGCCAGATCTGACTATGAGCCCAGGTCCTAATAATAATGACCAATTATCCCCATAAACAAAGAGTATCACCACTGAGGAGGAGAATTCAAAAGCTGGACTGTAGCTTTCCAGAAGATGTATTTTAGTTTTGTTTGTTTCTTGCTAATGTCCTTAAATCAGGAAAGTTTTATTTTCCTGGCACTGTTACTGCAATGCAGTTGTCTTTGTAACTTGTTTAATAGAAAATTGCACAGAGCATCAGACTCTATTACAGTATTCTGAAGGTGGTTCAGAATGGAAGTATTTGTGACACAGTAAAATGCATCTGAAAGGTAGAAAGGAGATCCAATAAATCTTCATTGGGATTACAGAGTAAAGTGTCCATACAATGAGACCTCTGAACTTTCTGTGTATTGTACAAAGGATTTCCAGGCAGATGACAATGGAGACCAGTAAAGTAAGATGCACAGACTCTGCATTAAGAAGGATCCTGGAACTTGCACACATAGAATGAATAGTGTGGACTCAGGAGCTCTTTCCATCCCTTTGGTTGAGGTAGCAACTTTAGATCAGTACTTGCAAAGCTCCTATACTGGTTCTGGGCTTGAATTCATTCCCCCAAAACCAGTGGGTCTCAACCACTGTGACAGGACACATTTCTGTGTCACCACACAGTGGTAAGTGTGTCACAAAAAGACAGGGAGATGGCTGGGTTTGACCTGTGGGGGAGTGGGCTGGTGTGTCCTGTAGGGCCGCAAACTGTGTTGTGACCCACAAAAGGTTGAGAACCACTGCCCCAAACTACACTTCGGCGTTATGTGGGTAAAATGATTTTCACTCTGCAAGAGCAAAATGTAATTGAAGTTTCCCCATAATATTGTGTGCTGGTCATTGATTATAGCTCAAGGACTTTACATTATCTTTGCATTAACTGTTGACTTTCATACCTCATTTGAGGCCTTCTCACTAAATGCATGTCAGCAGATTAGCTGAAAGTGATTTTTTTTTCTTCTAATCTTGCTTAGCAAAAGCCATTCACTTCTTAAAGTTGCATGCATTTTTGAAACTGTTTTAAAATTGTGACTGTTCCACCTCAGTCAGTGTTCTTTAATCCCTATGTTATAGTAACTAGTTCAACAAAAATAACTCTAGCTGCTTCTGATGCAATATTTTGTTCCCTGAATTCATTCATCATTATTTTTTAAATCCCTCTAGACCCTGAATGTGGAAGATAGAACATTTGTTTTGGAGACTCTAGCTGGATGTATAGAATATAAACCTCTAATGGACATAGTAGTCAATGCATTCTTTGTTCGGGATGGGAAGCATTGTTTGTCTTCTGAACACAATCTCTTCATGGGTAAGTATTCTTTTAAGATACATAATATAACTATGTAACATTATAAAGATCCATTATTTCAGTTGTTCAAGTGTTATGATTAGATTACATGTTAAGTACCATAGTTTTGCTCATTGCTGTACAAAATATAAAGACCTAGTCCTTGCCCTGTGATCTTACAACCTAACAGCCAAATCCTGAAATTCATTCTCTGTCCAAACATGCACTGATGGGAGTTTTGCCTGATTAAGAACTGCAGAATTTGGCTGAGAGTTAGACTGACAGTGCAGTTCATACTTCAGTAAAAGATACTAAAGACAGGGGTCTTATAGGAGCATTCTCATTCTAGGATGACATGATCAGCTCTGTCTGTATAAGGAAATGCACCCACCCAACCACCTGAGTTTGTTTGTTGCAGACACATATAGCTAAATAGAATTCAATTTTATTATTAAGTAGGCTGAGATGTTGAAAGGTATTTAGACATTGCTCCATTCAGCACTGCAATGCTTTACTTTATTAGGCTCCTACATGCCTAAAGTAACTTTTGCAAATGAGGCTGGGGCTCCTAACTCTCATCAAAAGTCAATGAGAGAGGTTCTTGTAGTGCCCCAGTGCAAAACTTGCTGTACCTTACAGGAGTTAGTTAAGTCTTTATGTTGCCAAAACCACCATGATACCAACTTAAGTACCAGAAAGAAAATCAACACCAATCCTCTCCCAGCTCTAGAGGTATCTTCTTTGGCATTAAGAGCTCTCCTGGTATGGGCCTTTTCTTGAGCCCCACCATCTTCAAGGACTTCCGTATTTCATTCAACTCATGTTGGCACTGCCATATTTACCTTCTTGAAAAGAGTTGCACATGTATGATGACTGTGAAAAGATTCCTTCAGAGGAAATGGAGCTGTCAGCCATCAAGTATTATGCTAGTGGTATGTCCATGGAGAATAAAGTTGGGACGTTGTCTCTCCTGATGATGAAAGAACCACTTTTAGGAGCTGATAGGGAGAATTATTAATACACTTTAGTCACAGAGCAAGAGGTCAGCACCAGATATGTCTGACTCCCTTTTTGACATCCTGGAATGGCATATAAAAGATAGTGTCACCTTTCCTAATCTTCCAGGGCTACTCAAGCCAGCAGAAGACATTTGGCTCTCTTACATGCCTTACCACTAGTATCGAAAAGGGTTGATTGTATTTCTCCTGTATGTCAGAGGGCTAATTATTATTATGACATCCATTGGCTGATTTCTTGCTAGTCTCTGTAGTTAGCAATTACTAAAACAGGTAATTCCTGACAGCCTCTTTATTATTAGGTAGGCCCAGATTTTAATATAAGTATTCAAGAATACAAACAACAAAGGATTTAAACTGGATAGTATCTACTTTTCCTCCTCTGAGTCACCAAGGGAAGGCACTTTATTCCAGATATTGCCTAGTACCCAAGAGGAGAGACAATTCAAGACCCATCCTGAACCTCAGAAAGTTAAAAATTTATTTAAAATATATATATATCTTCAAGATCAGGAAATGAATAACTAAATGTGTACCCGAACTACTGGGATTAAAATTCATTGTACAGCCAAGAAAATTTAAAATGCTTATTCCTCGTTATCCACATTTCTCCATCATAAACAAAAGTCCTATGCTTTTTAATATCTGAAGCACATAAATTTTACCATTTAGCTGAGAACTGTTGTTATTAAATTGTTCCTATCAAAGGCCTCTATTAATCGTAGGAAAAAAGGATGGCCCATGAAGATTTTCCTTTATCAACAGGTTGAGAGTCTGAAGGTTATTGGCATAGATTCTTCTAAGCTGCTTGTGACTCTGCTTGCCAAGCTCATTGACACTTAGATTATCAAAGCTGCTTTTACTGGCTGTTGCTATGTGTGAGCAGATTTGAATGTAATAATGCTTGTATAAAATACACCTATATTCCACTTAAATGTGTTGCTGTGCTGAACTGAAAGATTGGATCTGTTACCATGCACTCAGTTTTGTTTCCAGTACATTGGCCTAGATTTACTAATAGTTACCATGCTGTGGTATCTGAGATACTGCTCCATGTGCAAACCCCAGCTGAAGTGTGATTAACTAAAGCCCGGGGTATTCCAGGGCTACTGATGTACTAAAAGGCTTCCTTAGCATCACAGAACTGGAGGCACACCACAGAAGATTCTAGTAATTCTGGGAGCAACCCTACAATTCTCTGTCCTTTCCTGCATTGGCTCAGGACTATGTGGGGACTTCAATTTCACATGAAGCAAAATTTTAGGAAAAAATTATTTTGGATCACTTGAAATTTTACATTTAGAGATCAACTTTTTAAAATTTTAAATAGCATAAATAAATTTCAAAATGGAAAATCATATTGAACTGAAAAGTTGAAATGTCTCATTCTAAAAATCTCAAAGTGGAATGTTTTGAGCTCATAAAAAATGCTTTTCTTCCTTAACAGCAAAATTTCATTGAAAGTAACAAATTCCCACAAAAAGTTTCAGTTCCAAGGAACCAACATTTCCAAAAGAAAAATGTTCTGTCAGAAAATTTTTGATGATTGGTACTCAGGGCCCTTTTCTCTCCAGTATCTTGCCCTACTTGTTCCTGTGAGGTGTAACAACTGTAGGAACTTAGTCCTGCAGAGCTTCTAAACTTGGCCAAAATTAATCTTCCACAAATGCACTCTCAGTTGTCTGAAGGCAATTCCAATGCCTACAGATAAGTGGGGTTGGTTTGTACTTTTCTGTAGTTAAAAAGCCAGATCCTCAGATCCTGAAATTCCAAAGGAGCTATATTGATTTACATCAACTGAGAATCTGTCACAAAATAGGAAACAAATACAGTATCTGAGTCTACTGTGATAACACCACAAACAAGAATGTCTTTTTAACAGCAATCATTCTTTAAACTTACTTCTGCAGACAAAAGTGTAAACATGTTTAAAAGTTTTTTTGTTATTAAAATACTATTCAGCCATAGCTATGGTCACCATCCAAAAGTGTAATGAATATGAATACTTTCTTTAGCAAATTGCTCATGGAATTTTAAATATATGTTTCTTTCTGATAGTTATTTGCTATTTGGCAACTTTTCAACTGGAAGAGCTTGGTATTCAGCAATTCAGCAGAATTGTCCAGTCTCTGGATGTTGCTAAAATGCATAAGGTAATGAAAGTAATTTCATTTTAGCACAAACTTTTAGCTAACAACACATTGTTTTCATGTTGTTTGATTAATTATTTTTGAGTTTATAGTACTTTGCTGTGAAAAACTATGGATAGTGTTATATACCCTGAGCCAAGCTGTTACTATCAGTTTTAATCAAGGTTGTACCTTGCCCCCCTCCCCAAGTAGCAGACGTAATTTACAAGCTCTATAAAAAAAATAAAATAAAACCAGGGTGCAAAAATGTAGTAAACAAGTATAAAAATAACCAAATATGCATGCTCTTTTCCCCTTTTGCAAAAAATAGTGTATAAAAAGTAGTGCTGAGGCCCCCCTTCTTTAGAATTTTGTTGTCGGGGCAACTGCTATGTTCACTGCCATGAGTCATTGCTTTCTGTGCTCTGCGCCTGCAGTTGTTTCACTGGGGTTCCCATCTCCTAAAGGGGCATAAGCATTGGTGCTTTCCTTTTTCTTTTCTTTCTTGTCTGTTTGTTTAATAAAACTATTTTGTTTTTACCTTTTACCTTGTTTCCTGGTGTTGTGCTTACCAAACCCATTGAACCTTAAAACCTGAGCTATAGTTTGCAGCCAAAGTCCTGTTACAGATCCTGTTTTTCCTTCACTTACATTCTGAACATTTCAACTTCTAAGTTAATTTAAATGAGAGCAATTAGAATATCATCTTTTGATTAAACTTATGGCAAAACAATTTTCTACTAGCACGGAACAGCTGCACTTTTACAGTCATGCTTGAGTTATACCACATTCAGTTAAAATCAAGTAAAAGTGCGTGTTTTACAATATCTTAGAAGAACTGGCAATTTGTGCAATTATTCATTGTCTTAAATCCCCTTAATTTACTTGATATCTCTAGGTTCTGTTCATGATTTCTTTCCATGTAAAGCAATAAAAATTATATAACATGGAGTGTGCCACAGGCAAGCTCTGATTATCTGCATGTCTGAGGAGACATCCAAAATGCTGAGGTTATGAGTAGCTGCAATTTCAGTTCATATATAAATTTGGATTTAGGGAAAAGGCAGATGTCAGATAACTGGGATTTATCTCTATAGTCTTTATACTTATTTCCCCACAAGTTTATTGTGGCTACATTGCCTTTCCCATGAATGAAAGTTGCTATATAGTATAAGAAAAGACAGGAGGCTAGGTTGGCTATGTAATGCTTCTAAAGCAGTGCTTTTCAAACTTAGGGTTGGGATCCAGTACTGGGTCACAGACCCTTAGGTATTGGCTTGTGGTGCGCAGAAGCACTGCTGGCCCGAGAAAAGACCTGGGGTATGGCGCACTGCAACTCGGAGCTCAGGCCGCATAAGAGCACCACCGCCGTGGGCAGCCTGGCGGCAGACTCAGGTGCTGGGGCTCAGGGCTCAAGCCCCATAAGCCCAGCACCAGTGACACCCCTGGCAGTGCCTCCTGCTGCCAAAGTCAAAAGACTGGAATGCATTGCTCAAAGAAGTAATTGTTGGGTTATGGGCATAAATGATTGTTTTTCAACTGGGTCCCAAGAAAAAAAGTTTGAAAACCACTGTTCTAAAGGCACTCGGTCAACTGTGTCGTAATGGCCTTGGCTGGAGTGTTTCCATAAAGTTAGTTCTCAGACAGCAATGTTATAGTTTACTAATCATTAGTGATAAGAACAGAGAAGTGTCTAGCAGAGCTGTAACTACAAAAGGGCTGATGGGGCAAAGCCCCGGGCAGCCCAGAGTGGCTCAATGGAGCTGCTGTATTAAAGGGGCGGCTTTTGCAGTGCCACCTCTAAGTGCCACTAGTGGGAAGGGGCACAGTCTGATTGGAACACACCCCAGGTGCCAAAAACTGGCATTACGGCTCTGGTGCCTAGAAACAGTATCATAATTGGATGGGCAAATGACTCTTTTGTTTGAAAAGTTCTCCCACCCACTCAGGCCTGTGTAAAGGTTACTAGGGAAAAATAAGGGGTTTGGATACTTCTTCAGGTGATGTGGATGTTTTGTACATTTACTTTGCAAAACACCTGCTTCTCAATTCATACTAGTTACCTGTCAATGATTCTATTCCCTTAACCTTAGATGGTTTGCATGCCAATGCTCTGGCACGATTTTGCTCCAAACACATTTATTTTCTCCTTCTTTGTATACAATGTATCTATTCCATAAAGGAGGGTGTAGCATCAAAGGACCTTCTACACTGCTTCTTTTGGTTCACATTTTTTTTCTGCTTAAGCATCTTATCAGACTGTCATTGCTAAACTATCTTGGTTTTCTCATCTTGCATCAGAGGATCATCATTGTTTCTTGAGTGATGCTCGATTCTATGAATGCCTCTGCAGCAGAGGATTTAGAAACAACAGTTGGTCCCCCAGCAACAGGGACAAAAACAACTGAAGGCAGATTTGCAGCCGTAGCAACAGCATGAAGGTAGCAGGAAGAATTCTGGGATACACTTTGAGGATGCTGACCTATAGGAAAGATGCTAAGACCATCCTATCCTGAGTTCATCTTGCATTTCAGTTGAGATGTAAAATAATGTTTCATGTATATATTTACTTAAACAGATTAACTTCAACTCATAAGGATGAAAGGAGATGTTTCTCCAGATCATGGGCTCAATTGTATGACTCTTAATTATGCAAGTAATCTTTACTCATGCTAGTAAACTTTTTGAAGTCTAGAGGACTACTTGAGTAAGCTCTGCTTGTATGTGATGTAAGCGTGAGTGTAAGCTGGGATCCATATTTGTAAATGCTGATACAGTGTGGGGGGAACACTCCTCCACACTAGCATAGAGTGGTATTTTAATGAAAGCAAAATAATTAGGAATACTAGACACATTTCAGTCTGAATGGAAAATTAGGAGACATGCATATAATGTTAAGGGAACTTACAAGAGCTCTTTAGGGCCCTGCACCTATAAAATATTTTACTGGGGTAGGTTCTAGTCTTGCAACCTCAGTGGGCTTCCTCTTCTGAAATAAGATAACTTGCCTGTGGGTTGCAGGATTAGGCCTTATTTTGTTCTTATTCACCTATATTATTCTCTTTTGTAAGTGAGGAAATTGAAGGGCCCATATGTTAGTGACAAAGACAAAAGAGAACCAAAAATGAAGAAAATAGGTTTGAAATATCTATTATTTGCTTTATCCCTCTTTATTTTTAAGGCACCTAAGCACTTTGCTGACTATGGTACCATGGAGCAATAACTCATGAGCACAAAAGTACATACTGACTCAGTGTTTTGTTTGTTTTTAGCCTTCAGGAATCTGTTTTCTTCTGTCTCACATTCTGAATCCCTTGAACCTTGACCACTACTAATGATACTGAGCTTGTCTATAATACGCTTTGAAATCTACAGAAGAAAAGTACTAGATATTTTTAACTATTACTTTATTATGGGCCATGGATATAGTAATACTTTAAGATTGCCTAACACTTCCTATTAAAAAAAATCAGTTTCATGTAACTTTAGTAAACTTTAGTCTGGATGAAATATTCCATGCTAGGAGTCCACTGCCGGTTGAATTATTCTGGAAAATTTCAGCAAAAATGATTCAGATGTTGCACATGCTTCAGAAACAAAGGTTAAAATAAGAAAAAAAAATGTTTTGTCCATGTTAAAATAAACTTCTTACAAGTATTTAATTGAGAAACTCTAGCACCTTTATGTTTCCGGGCTGGGACTTGCCACTTGGCAAAGGGTTGTGCTTCTGTTTAGGGATGTACCTTGCTATTCTTGTAAAGTCAGCCAAATCTGACCAATGTATAAGCCTATAAAGATCTCTAGCATGTGTTAGCATATTTTCTGTAGAGTCTTATTAGAATTTGGCAGCTAAATTCTGCAAGAGTCCTGGGCACGTCCCATCTCCTGTCATCTCTTATTTGCTGACTGCTTATAAGATGCACCTGCATCATTCCCACAGAGGATCTGAGCGTGACCCACATAGTGGCTGAGCAAAACTTCCTGAAATTGCTGTCCTGAACCACTGTAGGGGAAGGGAAGGACTGACAGCAAGTGTTGTGTTGAGAAAGATTGAGATTACTTGAAGAGCTGGGTTGTAGACTAGGACAAAGAGCCATGGTGTGAGAAGAAGACCTGAGGAGGAGCCTGAAGGGGGCAGAAGACTGAGAAGGCACCAAAGAAGAGACAGGGAATGGCTGTGCAAAGAACTGGGACTGGCGTGAGCAGCCAAGGATGGAGACTGGGGCTGGTGAGGGAAAGAGATGGGAACTGTGACAAAGAGCTGAGAGGGTGGGAAAGAGAGAAAGGCCAAAAATGGTCAGTGTTAGGAAGAACAGAAGCACAAGTGTCTGAGACTGCTAGGACACAATCCCTTTCAATACTTTGAGCAGAAGCAAAAATTCTTGAGTCTCACCATTCCCCATTTGTCAACAGACAGCTGCTCAAACTACTGGCATAGTGTGTGTCTCCTCACCCTGTAGTGGCAGGTCCACAGGAAGCATGACAACCTTCTACAATCATTAGTTACTGTGGAAGCTCAAATGCCAGAAGTCTGTGCTGGAGATGTAAAGGTTTCTACCCTGTTGATGACCCAAGTGGCTATCAATAAAATTCCATCTAATGGAATTTCAGTTTTTTGGTTTGCTTTTTTTAAAACCTAGGAAATACTCTCAAAAAACTAACTGCATTAAAAATTGTTATGGCTGCAAAGTGAAGTACATAAAATCAACCTTAATTCATCCCCTCCAGCCTGTATGCATTGTGATACTGTCTTTAATTACACAGTCACCTACTATTTTATTACTTCAGTACTATATTAAAGTAGTAGCATTGGCAAGATTAATCCCTTGTGTAATTTCATTGGTTTCAGTGGAATTACATGAGGGACGAATCTGGCTTATTGTGTTCTATGAGCTGTGGAACTTGGAGCACTTGAGGACAGGCTATCAGTGCCTACACTAAAGAAATTATCTTTCTACCAGGCAATGTGTTTTTCAAGATGAGTAAGCACTATAAGGTCATTACCAAAATGACAGCTCTGTGACTTCCCTTGCAAGTTTGATACTGATAAAATCACACACTAGATATTGTAATAGCAAAGACACAGCAATTGCTAATGTGGATGCTTCTTACTTACAAGTGGCCAAAGGGAAGACTGAAATGCAATGGAATTTTTCTCATGACTCATTAAATAATTGGTCAAAGAAACACAAAAGTCCCCATTGTAAAGGAATGAAAAATGCATTGTAATTTCATGAAACTGCTTTCTCCCACACTTACACTTTAAGTCAGAGCTGGACAATGGCTTGCCCTGGAATGCGTGCCCAAGAGTGGCATTCAAAGCCTTCTCTGGCATGGCACATAAAGAAGCTCTACATTGCTCAGACACAACCCCCTGATCTCTTCTGTCTTGTCTCACCATGAGGACTGAGGAAAGAACACACTGGTCGCTTAAATATACATCAGCATAGCAAGTGTCCATTTATACTTTTCATAACTCTGTCTGTTTTAGACACCCCATAGTGTTTGATAACTACTTACCTATTTTTCCCTAATGGTGTGTGAAATCTTAGTTGCCAGCATGGAATTGGATTAACAGCAGGCAGGGACAACAGCCAGCTGCTAAAGATGTATGTAGTATTTATGTAGCTGTGTCAGTCCCAGAATATTTGAGAGAGAAGGCTGGTGATGTAATATCTTGAAAGGGAACCTACATTTGTCGGTGAGGGGACAAGACTGTCTCTCACCAACTGAAGTTGGTCCATTAAAAGATACTACCTCACCCATTTGTCCCACCTGCTAAAGGTAGCAGTTAGAAAATCTTGAACTAGTATTGTTGCCAACCCAAGAACAAGAGTTGACAAGTCAATTGATCTGAATTTATTTATTTTAAATAAAATTTATTAGTCTGCTTTGGATAAGAACTGATTCATTTTCTTTGAAAAGCATATGTTCTTGCTTCACCTACAAGCAACAAGCAGAGAATAATTAAGTGAAGATGCAGGGGTCTAGGCCCTGCAGTCAGAGGGAGCTGAGACATAGCTGTGAATCGTAGCACAGCAACAGATAGTTGCCTGATAGAGTAGTCTGAGTGAGAGGACTATCAGAGATGCAGGAAAGCAAGGAAGACAAGATTCCATATGGAAAGAAGGGTCTGCCATAGAGCAGCAGTCCTTGACACCATAGCCTGACATCCCTTTACCCATGGCTCCAGCACATAACTCTCTATGACTTCTCCTTAGAGGACTTAGAGAATTCCAGCCTCTCAGATGGGGACAGCCTGGTTATCAGGGTGATGAGGCTGCTCTTTAGACTCACCGCCAGTGTACAGACAAAGATACACAGCTATAACTAAAATAGGTTTTAAAATTAATTTAATTGAACCAGTGCAAATTCCTATTTGGGCACTTATATTGATTTAAACCTTACCAAATTAAACTAAATCACGTATCAACCAGGTTTACATCAGTGTAAGAGTGTCAAGCCAGGGAGTTTACACAGGTTTAATGAAACCAGTTTAAAAACACACCTTTAGATAAAGTGGTGTGATTTAATTTTTAGACAAGGCCTTCAGCACATCACCACTTCAGAAGAATACCAAGATGTTGCACCTGATTCTCTTCTGCCTTGTGTCCTATGCGATGATATTCACACTTGTACAAAGTGGGTGTAAAATGTTACTGTGCTGATATGTTTGCACAAAAGTAATGACTATGTAAGATGCAAAGTAGTAGAAAATCAGACCTGTTAATTCCACAGGGTAGCATCCTACCTTCCCCATATTCAAGAAGAATGATTTGCTAGACTGGCAAGGACGAAACAAATACGTCATCATTGTAGATCTAAATATCAGCAAATTCCACCAAAATTATAATCACAAATAAAATAGATTTATCTACACCCGACAGTTATTTAATTTTAGAACCATGCCTTTGGGCTGAATGGAGTGTCTGCTGTTTTCCAGAGCTCAGTGGACTAGGTTCTTCAGCCACCTAGCCAATATATTGCAGGGTATTTGGATAATGTGGTACTATACTGGCAAATACGGAAGCCTCATCTTACCAAAGTGGAACAATCCTCTGGTCATTAAAGTAGGCTATCTGGGGAGCTGATGCTTCTCCTTTGAGTGATTGATCATGTCTGTTACAAATAGGTGTACACAAGCCATGTGCATGATCAGCCAGAAAGGTTTTCCTGCAGGATTACCCATAGGGTCAAATGTGGAGCCCCCTGGAGTGGCACCTTTAAGGCACTCTATATAGGACTCTGCTGACCTTGCCTTTCTTGGTTCCTTCCTTCCACCTGTGACTGACACTGGAAGGGGTCTCTTGCTTTCCAGGTGATTCCCACTACTAGTCAATTAAGCATTATTGTTAGTAGTTAGAGTTAGATAGCTTTATAGTTTTAGCAGAGTTACAGCCTTGCCTCCCTGCCTCACAGCTGGGACATACCAGACTTCGAGTCATGCAGGTTCTATAGGAAGCCAATGCCCAGAGATGACCACACTCCTCTTGCTTCAAATGTTTGAGTGCATCTTATCTTCAAGAGCTCTGCTAGATCTGCAGATGTTTTAAACCCAGAAAGAAAAGAGTCAGTGCCTCAAATTCCTGATGGGGAGTGTCATGGGATGCACATCTGTGCATCCTGGGTTATGATCTATAGCAGGTGTGGCCAAACTGTGGCTCAGGAGCCACATGTGGCTCTTCAAAGGTAAAAGTGCAACTCCCAAAGAATTCAGGAAAACAATCAATGTTCCTAGCCCATCAATGTTCCTAGCCCCACCCAGGTACATTCTTCCTGGTGCCAACCTGGGGGACAGTTTAAATCTCCTGTCCCCAGCAGCACACCCTCATGTGTCAGCTGGCTGCCCGGGTAAGATAGAGGAGGTTGGGGCGGAGGTTTGCCTTTTCCACCACCGCGGCCATTAACAAGTTACTTCCCAGATTTTAAAAACTCGCTACTAGCCTGCAGTCTTCTACATCAAGTGACAACTAAATTTTTATAGGCCTAGTTTTCTTTGTAACTTTATGTAATTGTTAGAATTTGACATTAGTTGATTGTAGGATCAATGTTTGCCCTCTTCTCACAGTAAAATTAAACTGTGCAAGCGATTTTAAATTTAGTAATTTGTGTAGGTAAAGATATGGATATGCCTCAGTGCGGCTCTCAAAGATTTCATAATCAACTTGTATGACTCTTGAGTTCCGTAAGTTTGGCCACCCCTGATCTATAGGATTTTTCTGTACACTTGTACACTGTCATTCTATGATTTGCTGCCTGTTACACCATGCAATGTTTCTTTATGGATGTTCATAACCTAGTCTACATGAACAGTATGATGATATGTTTCCTCCAATTTCATGCATGTACACAGGTGTGTAAACATGTTTTCCATTGCTAAAGGGGGCAGGGGACAGACAGAACTCTCTCAGCAGCAGTGAGCAAACAAATACCTGGAAAAGGCAGCAAAGACATGCTAATTGAGGTGGCTCAGACAAGACAAAGGAATCACCTCTTCCCAGAAAGGGAATCACCTCTTCCCTGAGGAGGAGTTTTGCAAAAAATAAATCTGTTAGTCTTAAAGTGCCACACAACTCCTTGTTGTTTTTGAAACAAAGACAGACACCTGGAAGATTTTAGAGGCTTTTGGCCTGGGACTCTCCAACCTGAAACAACTCTAAGCGAAATATGGGCCCTGCCTGGTCTCAGGCAGAGACTGGGTGTGAAAACCTCTGACAGCCGAACACTTTGAGCATGAACATGAACAATGAGGTCAGTTTAAGTAGATATACTAGGTTAGTATGCATGTTTTACCTTTTATTTCTTTGTGGTCACTCCTGACTCATTTATATTGTGATTCTGCCATGATTTCCTATATTCTCACTTAGAATTATAATCTGTTCAATAAATTTGTAGTTGTTTTATCTAAAGCTGTGTGATCTTCAGAGGATGTGAGTGAAGAAGGCTGGGTACAATCCATTTCTTTGTTAAATGGATGGAATGAGCATCCATAAAGAAACACTGCATGGTGTAACTGGCAGCAAATCATACAATCAAAGTGTACAAGTGAGCAGAAAAATCCTAGATCATAACCCAGGGTGTACAGATGTGCCACCTGTGGCACTGAGGAAGCATTTCATCCTTCAAGTGCATCAGACCAGGACCCCAATGAAACAGCTTCAGTGTGGAGTGCCCCAGCAATAGTGAAATGGCCACATACTAAGGCCTCTGCTGAAGATCCAAGGCTCTGTTACTCCCTGGCACTGTTGCCAATATGCAAGACTCAGCAGTACTGATCACACTCACCAGCACTGCACAAAAAAAAGGGGTGTGAGAAAGGTGCTTGCCAATCCCTAAGTCTAGGAAAGAGGTGAGCTCTACTGGACTTGTGGTTGGCCTCTGTAGTCTGAGACCATCAACTCTGGCCCCAGGTAGAACTGCATTGAGTCTGGCACTACTAGCATTGCCTACACAGCACATCTTGGAGGAGGATCTGTAGCTACCCTCTGCCCACAAGGTTTTTAAGGCAGCAAGGAAGCTCATAGAAGACACAGCTCCACCAGCCCAGCCCAAACCTGAGAGGGAGCAGCCTCCAGCACTGAAGAAAGCACCAGTGCCATCAAACAGTGGCACTGTTTCCAAGATCTCATTCCTCCAACACCGCTCCCTGACAACATCCAGTACAGGGTCACTCTGCATGCAGTGAGCACTTTTCCAGTGATAGAGTCAGTAGCCTCAAAGAGAAGCCAGCATCACAGTAGTCAGAGAAGAGAAGCCTCCGATGCAGAGGTCACATCAGTGACAGATGCCACCACAGTAGCCCTTTTGGACACCCGGGGCATATCACCACGCCCAGGAGTCCCAATAAGAATGATCATATTCAATGACCTCAAGCTACAGACCTTGACCATCTCACTTGGCGAGTGCCCCTCCAGATGATTGGGAGGCATCAGATCTGGAGACTGACCTGGGAGACGCTCAGGAGCATAGCAGCATGGGAAGAAGGATGGCACTGCATGATCCATTCAGTGTTGGGGTCCAGGAAGTGCCAGCACCAGTGAAGGATTCCTCTTCTCCAGCTGAAGTGGTGATAAGGTACCACCCTGGAAGCCATTCCTGACGACAGAAAAATGTCCCAGGAGCTTCTGCACAGAGTAGCTAGGAACGTAGGCCTGCAAATGGAAGGGGTGATGCAGGACATTAACCCTGTGATGAACTTGCTAGTACCAGAGGGCCCTTCCAGGGATGCCCTACCACTTGTCAAGACCATAAAGGATAACACCAAGGCTCTAGGGCAAACTCCAGCCTCTCTAACCCCTACAGGTAAGAATTGAGAGGAAGTACTTCCTCCCTTTGAAGGAGCATGAGCATTTTTATACACACCCCATGCCAGGCTCATTAATGGTGGCCACTGTAGTTACTTTGGGGAGAAAGGAATTTACACCCTGGTCAGTGAGTCCTATGGGAGCCAACAGGAACAAAGTACAGGTTTTTGAATTGGAGCAGCAACCTTGCTTGTTCTTGTTTGGTGACATCAGAGCTCCTGAAAGGAGCAGGAGGAAGCCAGGTACAAAGGCCTGAGGAAGGATCCAGTGACCTCCTTGCCAAGGATAAGCTCAAGTCTGTAACTGACCGGGTGTGAATAGAACAGGAAATGTTTAAATAGATCCAGTCAGGGTATTTCTCTGTTCTGGTTTGTTTTCATCTGTGCTGAGCACATGTACCCCCTCCCACTACCCTGTAACTACCTAAGTTAAACCCCGGAGAAGCAACTCTCTGTGTTTCTTAAAGATTTTACCCTTTTAAAGTAAGCTCTGATTCTGTGTCCTAAAAGGCAAGAGGTTTTGGATGCATGTGCCTCAGACTGCACAGCCAGGTACTAAAGGGAATTCTGTCCCATTTCCAGCTGATATTCCAGCTGGGGTTCAATCACTCTGCGGAGGAAGGAACAAAAGTGATTGAGGGTACCTCACAGGAAGGAATTCCCAAGTGCGCCTTCCTGGCTTTTCAAGAGCTTTTTGCATTTGGGTGGTGGCAGCAGTACTACACCAAGGCAAGGAAATTGGTGGCCTTGGAGAGTTTTGAGACTAGCCTTTAAGGCCAGTGGCTTTTAAGGCCTGTTGCAGGTCCCCACCTTCTGCATTCAGAGTGCCAGAGTGGGGAAACAGCCTTCACAGCCACCACATATGCAAAGGAGTGGAAAAGGTAATGAGGTCTGGCGCTCAAGACTTATGACATGAAAAGACTAGACATCTTCAATAGAAAGGTTTATTGGAGGGTTGCAGCTCAGGAGCACAAATCAGCAATCAGTCTTAAGTTATTATGCGTTTAAGTCGTGATTGTCAATGGAAAGAATCCAGGATTCTCTCGACCAGAGTGCAAATTTGGAGTTTGTGGTCATGACAAGTCTCAACAGGTCCTCTGTCATGCAGGAATGGGTGAGGTGTTGGGACATACTGTCTGGCATATTCCAGATGGGGGACACTCCCCAGGTAACACCTCTTTGCATCAATATACAAGAGTAAATGCAGGAGGTTGTGCACCTTCCAAGGGCATAGACTGGGATCCATAGTAGATGCATTCCTAATCCCACAGACAGGTCAACTGTTTTACACTTTCCCCACAACCCCACTAATCCACAAAGTCCTCGTCAAGATCAAGCAGATCCTCACAGCCTTGGCATGGTCCGCTCACACTGGTTTACAACACTCCTTGAGCTTGTCATTATATCTCCAAGGAGTTGTGTGGCACTTGAAGACTAACAGATTTATTTTTTGCATGAGCTTTCGTGGGAGAAGATCCCACTTCCTCAGATGCTTCGAAGATGGGTGAACTTACAGAAAGGAATGAAACTAAATGCAAGGGGGTGTTGCATTTAGTTTCATTCCTTTCTGTAAGTTCACCCATCTTCGAAGCATCTGAGGAAGTGGGATCTTCTCCCATGAAAGCTCATGCAAAAAATAAATCTATTAGTTTTCAAGTGCCACACAACTCCTTGTTGTTTTTTCACTGGACTAGACTAACATGGCTATGCATTTTAAAATTATATCTCCAGTCATTCTGCCTTTCCTCCCAGACCTGCTCACCCAAGACCAGGGCAGTCTGCAGCACCAGATATCAGGTCATTGCACCTCACAGTGTGGAACATTTGTGGTTGAACCCCATGGAATTGGGGTGCTCAGCACCAGTCAGGGAAGTTCTGCCTAATATTAAAAATAACCTTCCACCAGTGCTTCCTGCTGGGCAAAGCAGACACATTTCTATGCATGGGCAGTAGCCAAGGGTACTGTTCCCCTGTAGTTGCCTATTCTGCTCATTCTGGACTATCTTCTCCACCTAGAGCAGCAAGATCTCTCTAATTCATCATTCAAAGTCCACCTGCAAATCATCTCTGCCTTCCACTCTGGGGAGGCGAGCGGGTCCGTTTCCGTCAGTCCATTGGTCAAACGGTTTTTCAAAGGGCTGGATAGGCTGTTTCCATTAACACGAGGAACAATCACCCAGTGGGACTTTAACCTGGTGCTCGCTAAGCTCTTCAGTCCTCCCTTTGAACTCTTGGCTTCATGCTTGTTGCTGTATTTGTCCTATAAGGTGGAGTTCTTAGTGGCAATAACCTCAGTCAGACATGTGTTGGAGCTCCAAGCATTAACCTCCAAGCCACCCTACAAGGTTTTCTTCAAAGACAAAGTCCACCTGCACCCACATCCACCCTTCCTTCCAAAAGTGGTATCTCATTTCCATTCAAATCAGGACATTTTTCTCCTGGTATTGTGCCCTAAAACATGTAAATGACAGGGGGCAATGACTTTACTCCCTCTATGTCAGGGGAGCTCTGGTGTTCTACTTAGACAAGACTAAACTCTTCAGAAAGTCATCTCAGCTCTTTGTGTCCATGGGCAACTGCATGAAAGGCCCAATGGGTCTCTTTGTGGCATACATCTTCCTGGATTACAGCCTGCATTAAATGCTACAGTTCAGCGAACATGCCAGCTCCACCCACGCCTGTCTACTCCACAAGGGGGCAAGCATCCTCGGCAGCCTTCCTAAGGCACGTGCTGATTCAAGGTATCGGCAAAGCAGCAATGTGGTCCTCAGTGCACACCTTCAGATCCCATTACAACCCAACACAACAAGCCGAAGAAGACACTGCAGTTGGCATGGCAGTCCTACAATATGTGAACCTTTGAGGTCCAGCCTGTCCTCCTAAAGTAAGGAAATCACCTACTTGGAACTGACATGAGCAATCACTGGAAGAAGAAAAGACGGTTGCTTACCCATATCTGGTGTTCTTCAAGATGTTTTCCTCATGTTCATTCCAAAACCTACCCACCTTCCCCTTTGTTGAACTCCAGCAAGAAGGAACTGAAGAAGGGAGGGTCAGTGGAGCCCTGTATAGAGTGCCACAAAAGCACCACTCCAAAGGTAAACCCTGCGGGGAAGAGCTTCGTGGTGAATCATGCTGGCAATATGTGAACAGCAACTTGGAATGGACATAAGAACACATCTTAAAGAAAGTCAGGTAGAGGTATGCAACCATCTTTTCCAGATGTGCAATAGTTAAAAATTAAATCAAATCTCTAGGTGGCTCCTTGTAAATGGCCACATCACGCCTATAGTTGGCAAAATGCAGGCATCACAAGCTTTTTCTATACTCATGGACAAGTAACTTCTTTCATTTTTAAGGACTGTGATGGAAAGGACAAAGTTCACGTTTGGAATTTTTCTTGAAATCTGTGACCCATCACAAACAAGGGTACTATATTTCAGGATTTTAGTTCAAAAGCCAATCTGAATAGTCAAAACTCTAGAGAGAGGCTGATGACCTTTGGTGAATTTCAATTAGAAAATGGATGTTCAAATGCTGGTTTTTGGCTTTCTCCAGTATTCACATGCCCACCATGTGTTAGTGTGCCAGATTTCAATCTTCTAGGTCAATGGAAACAGGAAATTTTGTTACAATCATCTGTTGTACAGCTAGTTTACTAGACTAGAATCATTGCATTACAGTAGTCAGGTTACTTTTTTTCCCAGACACAAGCTTATGTTCCCAATACCATGATGTCTTAACATGCAGTAATTTGGAAACAAGGTCACACAGCATTGTAACATCATCGTGCTGTGACCATGAGTGTTTTTCAGGTCTATGAAAAAATTTTAGGAGCCGTTAATACCTCAGAAGATACAGCTGTGGGGCATACATTTGCTGCAACAAAAGTGAAGTGAATCTTCAATACTGGGGTGTGTGTTAATTACAATTATAGTGTAATACACAAGCAAAGTCTGCAGCAGTGTTTGTAAGAAAAACTGTGTAATCTCCGTATAAATATTTCAAGTAACTCAAGCCTGCAGTTCATTAAATTTGAAAGAAGTAATTTTTTGTTAGTTTCTTAGGTTCTTCTTCAATGTTTTGAATTTGAGTACATGGATAAAAGATGAATGGAGTCAAATATATGATTCCCTTCATGTAAAAGAGAACTGGATTGATCCTTTGCTAAGGTAAGTACAAAATATTCAAAATATTTGAAAGTTTAAAGGTGACATTATGAAGAAGGATCCTTCTAAAAATTGTTTGCTTTAAAATGTTACTTTGCAACCTGCTAAGGTTATAAAACCATATTATCCAATCCTGCTCCTACAGTACTCAGTGTAAAAACTCTTATTGGCCTCAATAGGAGCAGGACAAACTCCTTGATTTACCCATATGTAAGTTATATATCTCAAAAAAAAATTCTCACATAGATAGTACTTCCTAGTTTCCCAATCCAGTGAAGTCCAGAAAATGAAACTAGAACACTTAATATTTAGATCAGATTGAAATCAAAGGGCTAGGCAGGTATTTTATAAAGTTTGGCTCCAGTCCAGCAAAACTTTAAACACATGAGTAATCCCACTGACTTGAATGAAATGATTCTCATTCTAGAGGTTGCATACATGCTTAAATGCTTTGCTGGGACACAACTCAAGGGCTGTCTGCATAATTTTAAAGCAAGCTCAACAACAGTTCCATTATGTACGTAGATACAGGGCCATACTCTGTTAAACTAAGCCATAAACCACTTGTATCAGCTCACAAAGAGTGTAAACAATCTATAACTCTTACTAAATTCAATATAATTTAAAGAATTACTGTGCAGGTGGGTCCAAAGTAGTAAACACAATGCTACAAATTCCAGCTTGAAATACACACACAGTTCCAGTAAGGTTAGTATGAATTGCAGTTGTGTGTGTGTGCTGGTTGAATTTGGTCCATTTGATCCCCAGTACAGTAATTCAAAAACAGTGGCTGCTCACAGTAATATTTATGTAAGTATTTTAAATGTTAGTATTCCATTAGATATAAGTCCATTGAGCTTGATTGTCATTTATATTGAGTATAAAGGGGCCTTAAAAAAAGACCTAAATTCATCTGTGAGTGACAGTTGCCCTGCACTGGCCCTGAAAGGATTAAAACAGCTCTGGGAGAGCAGGCAATCAGATGGGGAGGCTGTTGGGCCAAGCAGATCCCAGGACAGGGTAGAAAAGCTGGCTGCAGAGGCAGATCAGGGGTCAGTCTCCCTCAGGCAGTGGAGGGAGAAGGTTCTGCCCCAGGAGCTGTGGGGGCAGCTCCCTGTGAGCAGCAGGGTTCTGGAGGACATTGGGCCTGAGACCTAGCAGGGGAGGTCTGCAGAGGGAGAAGAGGACTGAGGGTGCCAGGGCTTGGGAGGAGTCATAGCAGAGCCAGAGGCAGGCTGAGGTTGCTGGGGCTCAAGAGAAGCCTGATGAAAGCCTGCAAGAGGCAGACATTGCAGAAGGTATGGGGGTTGTGGGGAAGTGGCCCAGGGGATCTTTTGTGGACTGGAGGTCAAAGCGACAACTGTGGAAAGGTGTACAGGGTCCCTGGACGTGGGCCTGGAGAAGTGGGTGGGCCCAGGTCCCTCCCCACCGCCCATATACCACTGGTGAGTGGTGATGGATCAGAGGCAGCCATTGTGACCTAATGAGCTGCTGGGACTGGACTTTTCCCCTAGAAGGGGAGTGTTACTATGGGGCTCAGCTGGAGGGCTGAGTAGCCAGCAGTGTTCAGCCGCAGGGTTGAGTAACCAAGCAGTGACACAACATGGGCTGCAGATAGGTTAACCACTTGAACTTAATTCCCCAAGACCACTGCCAGGAGGTGCCCATTTAGCAGGGAGTGTGCACCCTGCAACCACCCTCTTTGACAGCCATTCTTACATGGTTAGAGTGGTGTAAAACACTTCTGTTTAAATGAGAATCGGGCATTCTTTTTATTAGTCCCTACGTCATCTTTTCCAAGTACTGGTCCTTTTCGTAAGTGTAGCCTGATCCTGTATCTTTTGCTGAAAAAAATTCTCATTGGAATCCACAGACACTTGGCCTAAGGAGTGCAAGACTGGGCCCATAAAGTGGCAGTACCTACTAGATACTATAGTGGTTCCCAACCTTCTTCAGGCTGGGGACCACTTTTTAACAAAAAAAAAAAAATCTTTGCAGCCCCCCTGGCTGATTATGTAATCTGACCCACACCACTCTGGCAGTGCTGCTGGGACAGCTGGCAAGCCGCGCTGCCTTCACCATGGCCCTCGCCATTGGGGAGCTGAGCTGTGGCAGCTATGTCCCCTGCCCTTCCCCCTCCCAGGGAGCTGCCGCGGCCTCATCCCCCTGCTGGGATCCAGCCACAGGCCAGGAGAGGCAGCCCTGGCAGAGAGCATCGGGGCTCAGCTGGATTCCGGCCCTGGTAGGGAGAGGCTCCATGGACCCCCTGCAACATGTCTGTGGACCCCCAGGGGTCCCCGGACCCCAGGTGGGGAACCACTGCTATATAGCAATAAATTGTCAAGGCTCAGTGGCTATGTCTCCACTAGCCAAAGCTAGTTTGAACTTGTTAGCTCTAAGAAGTTCGAGGTTAGTTCGAACTAACCTCATGCTTATAAGTTTGAATTAATAACGTCTTCTAGCTTGAAAAAACTCTTAGTTTGAACTAGAGCACATTTTTAGTTCAAACTAGCCGCCTTACTTTGACCTGGAGTTTGAACTAAGCGTTAGTTCAAGTCCCCATTGCACTTAGTTCTAACTAAGCGCCAGTACTACCTAGTTCAAACTAAGCGTTCCTTAGTTTGAACTAAGAAAGAATTACTGTCATAGGCTAAATTAGTCCAGATTAAGCCTCCTTAATCTGGATCAATTTGCCAGTGTAGGCATAGCCAGTAAGTGTACATATCTCACATATAAATCAGTGGGAGTTGCTCAGGAGTGGCAGTTGCATTCATTCAACAGCCTTATTTGGCCATTAGGTTTGAAATTTGCATCAGACACTTGAAAGTATAACCATGAATAATAAACTCAACAGCCTCAAATGCTTTTAATGAACTTTTGTTTCACTTTCACTGGGCCTCTTCCAGTTTCACTGAAGTTAGCAGAAAGAATTCCACCAACTCCAGTGGGAGCTGGATTGCACTGAGGGCTAGATCCACAAAGGGGCTTAAGTGCCTTGCTGTTCAGTGGAATTCATAGCCCTTAGTTTGCCACCCAGACTCTCTATACAGTGAAGGGGGAGAGACACACATCTCGGAACAGGTTCAATGAAAGACAAAACACTGAGCAGGGGGAGCCTACACTAGCCATAGGTGATGCTGAGCAGAAGGGTGGTGGCCTAAGCCTCACACCTCAAAGAGACTTAGACACCTATTTGCATGCGTTTCTCAGCCATAAGCCCTATGCAGCATTAGACACCTAACTCATATCTTACAATAAAATAGTAAAGCAGAGATGGAAGTGCTGTCTTCTGTTCCAACTTTTAGCCCAGTAGTTCAGACACTCACCCAGGATATGTGTGACCTGACAAATGAGATGACGAGATTTGAACTCTGCCTGATGAGGCAAGGGGATTTGAACTTGAATTTCTCCCTGCTTTGGAAAATACATTAACCACTGGGCTATGAATTATTTTGGAGCAAGTTTTTCCTAATCTCTCCTGGTGTATAATGGTGTATAAATACTTAATTATGCACTGAGCCAAAAGAAGTGTGAGACTAATTCATAGTCTTAGGGCACTCATATCAACTGATAGTCCTCTTGCTTCAGTGCACGCGTAATTTATACACAATGACAGAGTTTCACCACGGAAGTTCAGGCACCTGCAGAATTAGGCAGCTGCTGAGAGGGGAGCTGAAGATCTCAGCAGTGCCTAAATGCTGGATTTAGGTGCTGAAAATGGCATTTAGGTACCTAAGACCTTTTGTGAATTTAACCCAAAGTCCCAGAAGTTACCCATTGGTCTTGCATCAGAATTATAGTACAAGTGAAGATCCTAAAGCTCCTTTTACATTCTCAGTGTGAGATGTCATCTGCATCATAAAGAGTTGACCCTCATCACACTACCCCTCTTTAATATGACACTCTCGGTTATTCCGTTACTCCCATCTCTCACCTTTTCTTTTGATGATTTGAATGGGTGTAGACACATCAGAAGTCTACATGCTCCTATTACAAAAAGGGTCTAAAACCAGAGAGACGTAGGAGACTGTCACAAAAAAAAAATTGGCTTCTGAAAAATTTGAGATACCAAAAAGGCAAGGTCTAAATTATGTTGCTCTTTCATTGCATTTGGCAAATTCAGGGGGTAGCCATGTTAGTGTAGTTTAAGCAAAAGCAAGGAGTCCGATGTTATTTTTAAAGTCTAACAAATTTATTTCATCACATGAGCTTTTGTGGGTGATACCCCACTTCATCAGACTCTTGAAAATGGCAAATTTACAGTATGGGAGGGAAAATTGAATGCAATGAAATGAAAGTCACAAGATCAGGTAATTTTCCCTTCTCTCAGACTCCCCACCTTCTTATAATGTTGTTCCACGCTGCTAGAATCAAAACAACTTGTTTGGTTTGTTGAAATAGTCTGACCTGATCTTGACTTGCATTTATTTTTCCCTCCCATACAGTAAGTTTTCCATTTCAAGCATCTGACAGTGGGATTTCTCCCCCAAAGGCTAATGCAATAAATAAATTTGTTAGTCTTTAAAAGTACGCCAGACTCTTGTTTCTTCTATTGCATTATTACTGATCTGACACTAAAATTTATACAGACTTCAAGATTTAACACTTGAGTATTTAGATATGGTGAGTAATGTGTCTATTTTAAGTATTAAAGGCCAATTTACATTCATGTATTCCTCATTGACTGTGTTGGGGTTTACAGTAGTGTAATAGCAGGATTTGGCCCTGAGCTTTGACAGCTTTAATCCTGATATATACAAAAATAATGCAAAAACAAAAAAACCCAAACCATGCTCTCTACCTTTTGGGAGGACTCATTTGCTAAAGCAAATTGTTTATGTCCTTCCAATTTTTGATTAAATGAGATTGTGCTAACAATATACTCACTCTATCAGACAGTTTGTACAATTTAATAGACCATTGTCTGTCTTGATTCCTTTCATCTGTATTTATGACACACCTACTGTGTTTATGATAATTGCCTTGCTGTTAACTTGCTGTCTGACATACTTGTAAAATGATGTTGCAATGTGCTTATTTAATCAGCATAAATTATGTTTCTTTCACCACAGAAAAACAGTTTTATTGGAACTAGACTAACTTTTATTCAAGAATTAAAGTAACAGTCTTTGCCACTAATCATTGGTAGAAATCAATTGATCAGTTCAGTTAAAGGGAAAGAAAGAGCCAGTATAAATATAGAGTTTGCATTATTGACAGTCTCAGATACTGCATTATTTATTGTTGAGGACAACATGAAATTATGATTTTAAAATATTTTTTAAAGATGGCAGCCGAAAATAGAGCAACTCATCAAGCATCTTGCTGACAAATTAGCTAATCGTGTTACTACTGTAAAGACTTTGAAGATCACTAAACCAAAGGAATTTGATTTGACCACCCCTAAGCCACGAGCCATACCAGTACCTGAGCCAATACTGTTACAGGAGAAGCATCGATCTGTGAGTAGTTTTTATTCTTTGGACAATGTTAAGATGTATATGTTCGTACTGAACCATAGTATGTGGTTAACAGTCTTTTCCTTTAAGTTGTTTGAATTGAAAATAATCAAAGACAACCTAGGAACCCTGATAGAGCAACAAGAGAACACTTTGGTGTTCTGAGTTGAAGGCTAAATTTATAGGAAATAATTCATCCTCTTTTTAGAGGATGTAATAGATGTTTTCTAACCATACCACACATGCTCTTCTACAATAAGAGAAGGGGAAGGTGCAAAAAAGGTGGCTACTACAGTTATTTGGAAAGTGAAAAAATCCCATTACAACAGGTTGATCCTTGCTCCTTCAACCTGTAACCAAATAGGTCTGTTTAATGTGTAGATTATTCTATTTTGGGGTGATTTGCCGGTAAAGATTGGAAATAACCCTCAAACTGTAACTTTTGTATGAAAATACATTGATTTAATACTGCCTCCCAATAAAGTAAATGGTGAAACTCCCAGCAGTTTCAAAGTAGGCAAAATGAACCCTGGATTTGCAGATCATCCTTGTAGATGGCATTTCATTCCCTGCTATGTGGATTTGTATTGTAACTTAATGTTAATGATTAACATTTAATACATATTTCTTACATGTTAATATGTGTAGAAGTTTTCTTTTGACAGCCTAACTGCATTTGCCTTTCTAATTATAGTAGTCACATTTGGTAAGATTCAATTTCAGTCACATCAGTGTAATGCTGGAGTGACACAATGAATTTCAGTGTGGTTTTTTTGGTAACCGCAGGCACGTGTGCTGACAGTGGCACAAGAGCCCATTTGGAGTCACGTGCGGCACCCTCTGCAATGTCACAGAAATTGTGGCTCCTGCCACTGAAAGCTACTCTGGGCAGCTTCTTTTAGGCATGGTGTGGAAAGATGATGCTTGGAATGGCTTCTTTCCATGGTATGTAGCCACCAAGTAACCACTCTGGGTAGCTGCTTTCCTCAGCATGCCTGGGAACTCCCCAAGAGGAGCTGCTTCAGGCAGCTTCTTTCCATGTGTCCCTGGGAACCCCTGTCCCCAGGCATGCTGCAAAAAGGAGCCACTGCAGGCATGTGAGTTTAGAACTATAACCTTTTATTAGTACATTAGTTTTTAACAATACAAATGTTAAATGCTCACAGAAATCATTTGCATCTTTCGGTAGCAGTGCAAGTCCATGGTAGCACATCATAGAATTAATAGGATTTCACACTGAAACAGTCCAATACCAGGGTTTTGGAAAACAATGCATTTGCATCTGTGTAAGAATGAGTCATGTTATTTTCACCTAGTCACCTTTATGCTTTGCAGTCTCCCTGAGGGTAAAGTATTAACTCACATGTATGCATTAAAAATCATTCGTAGTGCAAGGATGATAATGGATTTTATTTGCATTCAGATCAGTCTGCCAGATTTGTTTTGAATGGGCATGAAAATGAGTTTAACATCATTGTCACAGTATAGACAAATATTGTGCTAACTTCTGGATATAACTGCAGGTGAGGTTTGATTCTAACCTGCAACCCCTTTGTCATGACCATGATTCAGGTCCTGGACCCCCCCCCAAAACAGAAGCTGATAATCATGTTCAATTGCCTATTAGTTTGCTGATAGGGACTAGCGTCCTTGTCATGGTGCCCCACACCATCACCCCAGCAAGAAAGTTCAAGGTGAAAATGAGGGGTATATGATACCCCCACAGATGCCTTGGGTCCTGTATGTCCAAGGTCTGTGGGCTGCATTCTGCAGTGAGCAGCAAGGTGTGGCAGAGAGAGTTAGTAGCCACCTGTGGACAGGAGCAGCAAGGCCTGCTGGTCCATTGGAGTAGTGGGGCATCCCCTTTAGGAGGATGGCACCTGGTGTAGAAGGGATCAGGCCCTCCCTTCTTCTCTGGGTCCCAACCCAGGGCCCAATTGGTGTCAGGGTGGTCTGACACCTGGTCAGCAGGGATCCTTCCAAATCATGCTGATTGGTGGCTCTCACCCCCAGTTACACCGTGGAAGCCCCCTGAGCAACTTCCTCCTACCTGATCATCAGTGGAGGCATTAGGTAGATGCCAAAGGTTGGCCAGTCTCCAGCGAAATTTCCCAGGCTCCTGGCTCAGTCTACTCCATGCCTCCTTTCTCGTCAGCAGTCAGCCTAGAATGCATTGAGCTGCTCCTTTTTACACTAGGACAGCAGTTGAAGAAATGTCCAGCACAGTCTGGGGGGGACAGGACTTCTGCCACCCACAGAGCAGACTTATTTCTTTCAGTGCAGGGTATGCCCATCCCATCGTGGCTCTTTTATGAGCAGGCTGAGACCATGATATTTCCTATGAAATTGCAGCTAATTTGGCTGGCTTCTCACAGCTAACCCAGTGTGTAGGGTAAGAAGATGAGCCCACACTCCTGGGATTGGCTGGTACATGCTGGAAGGTATTATGTTTAAAGGGTGGCCTGAGCAAAAACAGGCCTCTTCTTGCTTCACCTTGTCCACTGCTGCAAAGTGAAATAGTGATTCTATGGCCAAAAGTTCATATTTCTTTTCTACTTTCTCATTTACATCCCACTTCTTCCCCCTGCCCTCAGCCATTTGCAAATTCAGTTTTCTACAGAGAAAGACTAGTGCTTTAGATTGGGATTTTGAGAGGGGCTCAGCTTCCATTAACATGCAGTGGGAGTTGGACACCTAAATCCCCTAGACTCCTTTGAAAACCCCAGCCAGGATTTATTGTGTAATCTAATCCAATCCTTTACTGTTAGTAGTATAAGAGGTAAGTCTGAAATTATGCTGCATTATTTTACATTCCTCTAGAATCAAAAAGTACACATTAAATATATTAGGCCACATTCAGCCCTGATAAAAGTTCTTGTATTTCATTGGAGTTGTACATGTTTGGACCAGGACAAAATATAACCCACTTTTTTATATTCCCTTGACCTTGTCCCTTTATTTGTTTGTATTTTCTTAAAAATAATAACAAAATAAATGACCCTCCCCCTGCTGGCTAACGTACAAGATTTTGTCTGGTAGTATATTGATAATGTAATATTTAAACTCTAATCTTATTATGTGTAAAAATAGAAGTTCTTAATACAATAAGCATAACATTAGTCCTATCCTTGTCCATGTCATAACAGTAATTTTAAAAGAAATACAAGAATGATCACTACCAAAGCTCAAAAATGTTTACTGATCATTGGACATGGTATGTATTACCTTCTTCTCCCTTCTCCATGCCCCTCGCTCCTTGGTTTATGATCTTCAGACACTGTGAAATTGCCTCTTTTCCATCCAGTATAAAATATTGCTACGTGTGTATATTTTTGAGTGGTTAAATAAAATTCAGTCGATATCTTAGTTGATCACTTGACAAGTTGTCTCTTAATATTTAGGGCCATGTTGTGCCTTTAAGGCCCTGATCTCTGCTATGTGTAGTTCAGGGTTACACAATCACTAGGATCCAAAGGGATAGCCTGTCAAGGCTGTTTCCCAACTCTGGCACTCTGAGTGCAGAAGGTGGAGGCCTGCAACAGGCCTTAAAAGCCACTGGCCTTAAAGCCTGGTCTTAAAACTCTCCAAGATCTCCAATTCCTGGCCTTGGAGTGGTTTTGCCGCCACCACCCAAAGGCAAAAACCTCTTGAAGCCCAGTAAGGTGCACATGGGAATTCCTCCCTGTGAGGTATCCTCAATCACTTTTATTCCTCTCTCAGGAGAATGATTAACCCCAGCTGGGATATCAGCTGGAAATGGAACAGAATCCCCCTTAGTAGCTGCCTGTGCAGTCTGAGGCATGTGCACACAAATCTCTTGCCTTTCAGGCCACAGAACCAGAGCTTACTTAAAAGGTAAAATCTTTAATTAAAAAGAACTGATAAGAAACACAGAGAGTTGCTACTTAATAGTTACAGGGTAGGGGAGGGGTACATGTGCTCAGCACAGAGAAATCCAAAAACAAACCAAAAACAAAGAAATACCCTGACTGCGGCTAAGTAAACATTCCCTGTTTTACTCACGCCCAGTCAGTAACAAACTTGAGCTGCACTTATCTTTGGTAAGGATGTCGCTAGATCCTTCCTCAGGCCCCTCTGGCCTCCTCCTGATCCTCCCAGGAGCTCTGCTGCATCCCATACAGGAATAGGCAAGGCTGCTGGTCCAATTCAAAAACCTGTACTTCATTCCTATTGGCTGTCCTGGGACTCACTGACCAGAGTGTTAAATCCTTCCTCCCCAAGAGTGACTACATAACCATGTTAGTCTAGTTCAGTAAAACAAACAAGGAGTCCTGTGGTGCGACTGGGAGAAGAAAGCTCATGCAATAAATAAATTTCTTAGTCTTTAAGTGCCACAGAACTCCTTGTTTGTTTTACAATCACTGGGGAAGCTTTAGGATAGATTTTGCCTCAACGTGCAAAGATATTGCATAAGGTGTTAGAAGGGGCTCCCCTCTGCTTCATGCATTTGGTCAGCAATTCTGGCCAGTCCTGGGGTAGGATGCCGGGGCCTGTTCCACCTTCCTCTCCCCCTTTTGTGGTGGACTAGCACTCAGAGCACACTAATAAAAGGTGATCCAGAGAGGACAGATGTGCCTGACTCCTCTGTGAGGTGACACACAAGAAAGAAGGTCCTTGCTCATGTACACCTTCATAAAACCATATACAAATACTGTATATAATCGGGTATAAGCCAATCTGGGCACAAGCCGACCCCCCAATTCTGAGCCCAAAAAAGAAGCTATAATTGGTGACTCAGGTATAAACCGTGGTCCCCTTTTGGTCTTGGCCCCTAACCCCCCACCCACTGCTGCTGGCTTCCTCTGGAGTTTCTGACAGCTTCCCTACCCCAAAATCTCTGCTGCTGCTTTTCCCTTGGCCCCTTGCTGTCCATTCCTCACCCCTGCTGCCCCCGCGCTGCCCTTTCCTCACTGTTGCCCCCTTGCTCCCACCTGCTCTGCCCTTTCCTCACTGCTACCCCCTGCTCTGCCCCTTTCTCACTGCTGCTCTCTGCTCCTCCTACTGTCCCTTCCTCACTGCTACCCCCTACTCTGCCCTTCCCTCAGTGCTACCTCTGGCCCCTCTCCTCTGCCCCTTCCCCACTGCTGCCCCCCTGCTCCTCCTGCTGCCCCCCTTCTCTGCCCTTTCCTCGCTGCTGCCCCCCTGGCTCTTCACTGCTGCCCCCCTTCTCTGCCCCTTCCCCACCGGTGCCCCACTGCGCCTCCTGCTGCCCCCTGGCTCTTCACTGCCACCCCCTACTCCCTTCTCAGTGCCCTGCTGTTACTCCCTGTCACCCCAAAACCCCTGCTGCCCCTCCTCCCAGCCTGTCAGCCCCCCCCCCCAGTCCCCAGTCCCTGTCGCTGCTTTCCCCGGACTCCCCAACCACCCCCCCACCAATGCCCAAGCCCTGCTGCCCCTTCCCTGATCTCCCTGAACCCTCCCCCAAACCGTCCCAGCCGTCCCATCACTTTCCCCAGCCCCCCAACCCCCTCCCAAACCCCCGGTCCCTGCCGCCACTTCCCTGGCCTCCCTGAGTCCCCCCATCAATGTCCAGGCCAACCCCCCCCGGACCCCCTTACGTGGCCACTCCAGATGCCGGGGTCCCTCCTCACTCCAGCCCCAGCCCTGGCCGACTGCCCAAGATGGCCGCCCGGCAACACTGGGGCTCCGGCCTGCCACATGGTCTGGGAAACTCCTGGGAGGGGCTGTGTACCGTATTCTCTTGAGTATAAGCTGAGAGCCTGTTTTGAAGCCAATTTTCAGGCACAAAATTTTCGGCTTATACGCGATGATATATGGTAAGTCCTTAATTTAGAGTATGATGAGCTCTAGTGTTAGACCAGGTAGAATATGGTAGTTCTCATAGTTGTTTGTTCATCCTCTCTTCCATTTAGCTCACAGCGACTGTGGCTTGTTTGGTAATTGTCACAAAGAGGAATGTCTGCCTGTCTAGAGCTCGTTATCATGATATCCGAGTACTAAATTACGAGGGTAGCATCATTTTAAAAACAAATCTGATTGAAGAATCTCTCCAACTTGAATTATAAACAAGTGACAGGTGTGAACATATCTGAGAAGGAAAAAGGAGCACTTCCAGTGTAAGAAAGGGGAAGCAGTGGGGATGGTTTTATGACTAAAGCATATATCCAGGAAGAGGCAGAAGAATGATATTCTGTTCCTAACTCTGACACTGACTTCTTATGCAAGCTTTTGTAAGCCTTCTGGGCCTCAATTTCCCCATTTATGAAACAGAGGTTACAATTCTTGGCTACTATTAAGGGATGTCATGGATTTTAATTTGTTTGCAAAGCATGTTGAGGTACTTGAGTAGTCTCAGCAGTACCCATATTGCTAGCTTTTAAAACTTTTTACTTGTGGACAGCTATGTTAAAAAGTAAAATCAGTGGAGGATTGCAGGTGCATTTTGATGTATGTCATGAGTGGTTTATGACTCATTAAATGTTTTGAGTTCATAAATTGTAAGGCCAGAAGGGATCGTAGAACTTCACCCAGTAATTCTTAAATTAAGCCTAAACTGCCTAATTGAACTAGGATATATTTATTACAAATACGTCCACTTCAGTCAGCATCATGTAAGTTGGTGGGCTAGCTCAACAGTCCAGGAAAGTACCAATCCCAAATGAAAGTTGTTTCAGACCTTTGTCTCAAGGCACAATTTATTGTTGAAACACAAAATTCCTGAATATCAGAAAGCAATTCCCTTGACCAACCAGAATACAGTCCTCAGAAGCCAGCCTATACCAGACATGCCCTTTCCTTATATTCTTTGCTGGTAGAACTGAACCCTTTCCTGGCTGTTTTACCATCCTACATTTCAAAATCTGAGTTCTTCTCCAAACCTGTGAATGCTGCCATGAGGACCCACATAATCCTTCACCCTCAAGCAATTCTACACCCACAACTTGCAAACCCTATCTGGAAGTATAGTGAAGCCAGAAATATATAGAGGAGGACAGCTGGCCAGTTTCCCCCATCCCCTTGGCCTTCCTGCCCACAAGCAACTTCAGGTTGATCTTCTCTTTCTTGCTTTCTGGAAGGCAGGGAGAGCGAGCATAGGATTTCTTTCTCCTTTGCTTTTTGCCTGGCAAATATGGATTTTTTTTAATTTTATTTTTTACTCAGTCAACAGCTGCCTGGGGCAAGGCTGACAAAGTCTGGACAGTCTCAGCCAAATGGGGGTAGTTAGTGGATATTTATCCCTTTTATTAATTCAATCCATAAAATTTTACTGATCATTTTATTGCACTAATAGAAAAGAAATCACTACTTTTAAAATAACTGATGTAGTCTTACACTAAGCATATTTTCCCCCCCACACTAAGATTTATTGTTTAAATTTCAGCCTTTTATACCTAATATGACAGAAATTGCTGCCTTTTCATATAGGTTCCTCAGAGTACCTACAAACCTCCAAAGGAGACAGAGCACCTTCAAAAAATCAAGTATAGGAATCGCCGGAGAGCTGAGGTAAGTGTAACCTGATTTTATTTGTAACACCCTCCGCCCCCTGGATCTGTTTGTTCTTTAATGTAACATACAATTTTCACAGCTGTAGGACTGTATGCAGAGGCAGACTTGCCCTCTGGCAGTTTGGGGCTGGTGCACCAATCTTTGTGGGAAAAAAACCTACAACAGGGCAAAGTATTTCCTGCCACAGAAGCCTTTCATCAAGTGCTCCAGCTAGGCCTTCCACCTCCTATCCCTATCCCTCTCCCACCACTACATGGGCCCACGACGCCTTGGCTCAGCTCCCCCTCCAAGCCCCGCACCTCCTTCAAGGGTCACCATGTGGGCCCAGCTGTACCATGCGGTTGGAGCATGGTGGCTGCTCCCTGTAAAGGGTATGGTTCACCAGCACCCTGGCCAGAGCATGGCACCTGCTCCCCCATCCTGCCCCTGCCCCTTACCTCCACCCCTTCCCACTTTTTAAATGCCAGGGCCAGTTTTCAGTCCCACTCTCTCACTGGCTCTATCCAATGCAAACCTGCTTCTTCAGCTGACGGCCCACAAATCCTGCCTTTGAACCACGAAAGCCGCTCTCTCTATCCCTTTCCCCACCCTTTGTCTGTTTCATCTATTCTCCTGTAAGATCTTCAGGGCAGAGACTGTCTTCTACTCACGTTTGTTGCACAACAAATCATAGCATTACTGTTACAAGTGCTAGTTGTTCTCATGGAAGCAGCCACGTAAGGTAGTCATAATGTGGCCAGTCAGGACTGCCTCATTTGCTGACTCATTCTTACATTTGTGCCCTGTGCCATGCTAGTCTCCCTTCCATCTGCAAAGACCCATAACTAAATCAATGCTGTGGACATTTCCCCTACCCCTGCATAAATAGTCCACTGAAGGCTCTCATGTCTGCCATGCCTGGCTCCTCCTCCACAGAAGCACTTAGGGCAGTCTCCACCCGCAACCAGATCCCAGCGCCCGCAACCAGATCCTGGCACCCATGGGTGGGACGCACCAAAATCCCCTGGCCTAGGGTGCCAGGAAACCTTGTGCCGACCCCGGGTCAGACTGAGGGTAAACTTTCCTACTGTGTTGAGTAGTTTGAGGGGCTTTCTCCAGTCCCCACGACTTCTCCAGTACTCTCCAAGGTGAGGTCAGGGAGGAATTTGCTCCCCACTGTTTCTGCACTGCTCCTTCCTACCATAATGAGGTATCAGTGGCCTTTTCTACATTCCACTACATCCATCTACTGCTTCCCCCTGACTTCAGGAATAAAGGTATAGGTCCATGGATATAGTAGCCTTTTATACTCTGCTTGTTTCCTGTGGCCATCTGGAGGGGAGCACCAGGGAACTTCTGCAGAGATCCAGGACAGGCTGCTCCTTTGCTCACACATGATGCACACACATCCGATGTGTGCTGTTAACCATTAAGACTTTCAAAAATGCAACATAATGTCTTTTTGGTGTCTGAGAAACAAGTTCATAATATCATCCAGTTACAGAGAAATTTTAGTAGCTCCTGACTTACCTGTAGCAATTGGTGCTGAATGTACCTGAAAGCTCCTCCCCAGTGCAGATTGTAAGAGTGGAAAATATTCATGACAGGGCAGAGCTGCAGAATTTAAGATCCTGTGCATTAAGAATAGAGTGGGATGGAAAGCCAGGAAAGGGCCCCAGCACTCGAACTGATCTGGTTATTGATATTGATCCTGATTTTTAAATGAATCCAGTTAAATAAATCAGCTTCTATTAGAATTAAGGCAGCTTTCTGTCTGCTGAATTTTCAGGTGAGCAGTGACAGCCACGTTTTTTGATGGATGGGGCTGCTGGCACTGGCTGAGGGGCAGAGTAGGAAGTAGTTGGCATGGGAATTGGCAGAGGTTGCAGACCCCAGCTATAGAATCACTTACCTACCAGCCACATTCTCCAGTGGAGCAAATGCATGAATGCAAACACAAAGGAAAGTCATAGCAGAAAGTGAAGCTGCAGCAGAAGCAGCTTTTTCTCATTCTGCCTTGGAAATGGCATAAAAGCCATCCAAAGCATTCACAAAAGTCAGACTGTTAATTAAATGAAGTGTAAATTGTGGCTCCTGAAAAAAAAAAAAGATGTATTTGGAAATGTCACTTATTCCTTTAAAGACTTGCACATATAACTGTGACTGAGGGGTCAAAGCAACTCTAGGAAGGACTGAAAACACTAGGTTCTTTTCCTGTGCACTTTATGCCAGGGCTGATACTATGTGTACAGTTTACTGTCATCGCTCAGAGAACTGGTGGAAAATCCAGAGGGCACCTCTTTCTTCCAGAGCTGCAGTTTAATAGCAAAGGAAGTGTTATTATTCAAGGACAAGTAAAATGAAAAACTAAGTGCTGGCTGGACCATTACATGTAGTGTGTACTTTACAGGGGTTCAACTAGAGCTACTCATGTCTTTGTGCCTCTTGGATCAGCCCCTGGTGCCCAGGCTTCTCAACTCCCCCACTCCACCAGTGCAGGAAAGGGAATAAAGTTCTCTCATTTACTGCAGGAAAACAAGTTCTAGTAGTTGTGTGTCATATGCAGTGATGGGGCTTTCAACTGAGGTTCCAATTCTTCATTGAGCTTTGAAGGCATTAGGGCTCCATACAGGGGCCTATCCAGGTAGAAATATTGTGGAATCAGGGCCCTAACACAAGACTTATCAAGGATGAAAATTTATATTGATGTTTGTTCCTGACTTCATTAATTGAAAGTAGATTAAAACACTTGCCTGTGCACACAGAAATAGAAGTATATTTTTATACATTTGGCTTAATCTCCTTAGCGATTGGGAGGGAAATTCATCAGTGTGCTCCAGGGCTAGATAAAGTAAATTTTTTTCCAGTATGTGCATTCTTTCCAAATAGATTTCTGAAAATGCCACCCATTCATCTCAGAGTGCAGAGCCTTGACTGGACCTGTGTAGTAGATAGCCCCAAAAGGAGGCAGAGCACAAGCTGGGGAATGCAGGGAGAGAGTCCCTACTCCTCCAGGACCTCTCCATCTTCTATAGGACTGCAGATCAAAAAATCTTCCCCACATTCTTCACTTACCAGACTGGGGTGGGCAGCTTGGAGCTTCAGCTGTGCAGTGGAGCAGTGAGGGTAAAGGATTCTGCCCAGCAGGGAGGGGGATCTCAGAAAGTCAGAAAGTTTGGCCATCACTGCCATATACAAATGGTGCTTGTACACCATTTGCTTAGGACTCCAATCATTCATATTTTCACTTAGTATTTAAATATTTAGAGTTATGTATTCTAATAGTTGTCTCAGTTTGCTACATAATAAAAAGCTGTTGGGTTTTAAAATTCCTCTCTGAAGAATTTAAAATGTAACATATTTTTTAAAATAATTGTTTTGATTTTAGGAACTGTTGCTGGAAGCAAATGTTAGCCAGTTCAGGTGTGCGACCATAATGCCTGAGAACAAAGCCCTGAGAGGTGTAAGTTAAACAAAATTGTTAAATAGAAACACTATTGTGTGTTTTTATATATATTAGTCACTTTTTATCCAAGGATTCAGAGGATCACTCTGCATTTGGAGTTAGGAATTACAATGCTGTTATTCCATCAGTGGGTTCTGATGATGTTCTAAAATACAAGAGGCAGAGCCTACTGGCAGATTCCTCAGGTGGAATGAAAGCCCTGCCATTTGAAATGTAGATGTTTTTTCATTTATATAACGCAGAGATCCTGATCTATGCCTCTTTCACTCTCCACTGGCTCATTTTTCCTTACACCAAATATTCCTGCTACTGCTGCTGCTCCTCTTCTCTTATCTGCCTATTTTTAAGGTGCTCTGACTACTTCCTTTGCACTCTTAACAGGTCTCCTCTCCTCCAGCAGGGTAGTTTTTCCATTACCTTGAACAGGTATGCAGAAGATGAGTGACAGCAATTCTTACTTTGATTAAATGACTCAATTCAATGTTGCATCATGCCCACTAATGTAATATTATGACTGTGGTATCATAGCTGTATATCATTTACAACATGTCAGTCACTATGTTATCCCAACACCTTCATGTGAGTGTAACCTTAGGGTTGGCTAGAATTCATTTAATTGCCCTTCCCCAATGCCTCAAAATAAATAAATAAACAAACAAACGAACAAACCCCAACTCCCAAAGAGAAGCAGCTGGAGACCCAAGATTCAATGTGTAAGAGACTAACAGCAAAGATTGTCGTTACCCACCCCACATTAAAATACTACCTAAAAACAAACATATTGAACTTTATTATCTACTAACTTGATTACCCTTATCATAACAGAAATGAATTTAAACAGAATAGTCCCCACAGAAACATTGTGGGAAAGAAACCCAAGAGTCCCAAAGTTTAGGTGGAGTTCACCCATATCTCAGCTGCAGTCTCTATTCAAATCGAAAGACCTGCATTGCAAGAAGCAGCAATCCTCTTCTTTGGTTGCAGGGATTTTAGGTAGAAATCCATGCAGGCCTTTCTCTTCTGCGGCCAGAACCACCCAGTCAGTTTACTGGTTTACCAGCAATCAGTCATATATGAAGACACTCTGCTGCAAAATGCACCACAGCAGGGAGAAAACATCTTGCTGTCCACTCCTGGCTTACCTTCTCTCAGTCACACACTAAGCACATAGATCCAGAGGTGTGCCCGTGTTAGTCTAGTTCAGTAAAAGAAACAAGGAGTCCTGTGGCACTTAAGGACTGACAAGTATATTTGCACTTAAAGACTAACAAACATATTTGTTAGTCTTTAAGTGCCAGAGGGCTCCTTGTTTATTTGTTTTACTAAGCAAGTAGGCTCTTCTCATTGCAACTTGATAGCTCCTGCTCAGGCTCCTGCTCTCAAGCATCTGGCTACAGCAGCACTAGAAAATGCAGTGGAGCATGCTCAATACAACCACCCACTTAATTTCGAGAAGCTTCTGGAGGTGAGCAGCCAAATCTGCCCAGCAACATAAGCCAGCCTCAAGAGATCGCTAGAAGAGAGAGTTCCTTTAGGAACATGTGTTACATGAGCATCTATAACTAATAGCAAAGAATAAAGTCCCCTGTCATCATTAGAACTGCATGTGCAGGAAAATCTCATGAAATCTTGGGTTTTCTGTTTTATCTTCACGAAACTCACCATGTAATTAAGAACTATGTGACCTTTAGCAGCGTTCCATATTCAAAATTTCTTTAGCGCACATTGTTACTTTATTATTTTGTTGTGTTAGCCATCTAAATACATTCACAGTAATAACTTTTTTCAGGACCTGTGCTGCAGTTATTTAATATGCAGAGTTCTCAATGAGTTTGGCGTGCACAACAGGTTTTAACGATGCTGTGATGGCAGGTGCTAATCTTCAGTGATCACCTTTGTTCTTCCAGAGGGAATGATATTCAAGACATAATTGGTGTCTTTAATAGGGTGGGTTTTTTCCCTGAATATTTGAAAATCTATTTTTAAAATGAAAATAAATTTTGATGACTCACAGTATGCATCAGATGTTGTGAAGAATAAACCGAAATTCCAGGCTCAGAAGATCCAGGGCAAGGTGAGTAACATTGAGAATGTATAGATGTTACAAGTGTGCCAAAAGTTTAGAAGAAAGTCATGACCAGATTTGGAACTAGTGCAAATTGGTACAAGTTTTCAGTTATCTGGGGTATTACATCAAGGGCTATGGCCAGGGGAATTGGATAACTCAGGGGGTTAGCAGTGGACAATAAAAGTCTGTAGGTCACTTGTTCCAATCCAGCTCCTAAAGAACCAACAGCATTCATGTAATGAGTGTTTGGTCAGTTGTTTAGTTTCCATTGGATGAGCACCTAAATCATAAAATGCACAATACAGATTACCTCTTTGCTGAGACTTCAGTAGTGCAAGTGGGGAGATGGGCTAGCTGCCCCAAGCACATGCCTAGGATCTTGGATGGGCTCAGGATTGGGGTGACTAGTTCATGCTTGCTGTGTCTACATTCAGTTTTTAGTGCGCGAGCTAAATGAGAATCACAACCACAGCCTGATCTGTAGACTCACCTTTAGAAACTGTAAAACAGCACTGGGAAGCTTGCATTGCGTTGAATGAGCTAGGAATGTCCTGTAATAATAAAAGACTTCAATCTGGTAGCTTTTATAAACATACAGAGATGGACAAGTTCCAAAGGGCAGCCATGTTAGTCTAGTTCAGCAAAACAAACAAGGATTTTGGTGGCACTTTTAAAGAGTAACAAATTTATTTATTGCGTGAGCTTTTATGGGAGAAAATCCCACTTTGTCAGATGCTTGATGATGGAGAATTATAAATTGTAAATCCCCCATCTTTAAGTGTCTGATGAAGTGGGATTTTCTCCCACAAAAGGTCATGTGATAAATAAATTTATTAGTCTTTAGAAGTGGCATGGCACTCCTTGTTTGTTATACAGGAAAGGACTTTGCAGAGATTCAGACACTGACATACAGTCGTCAGTGATGGAGACAACTGATTGATCGTTCATAAATGGTGGTGCCCCCAAAAACCTATGCAGTTATGTGAGCTATAAAGATCATGTCAAAATAGATCAATAAAAATAACCGAGAATGTTTCAGAGTCAGATACACAATTAATATAAATGGGGCATTTGTCCATAGTCTAAAGAAATAGCTGTTTGCTCAGCTTTATTGAACAATTCTTGATATTGATGTTTTATTAGTACATGGGTCAAATTCCGATCTGACTTGCACAAGCATAAATTTCAGATAACTCCAGTGTCTTCAGAAGCTGGCCAGCAGAATGCTGTTGTACATACCACATGGTTCATTGTGCTGTGGTTCCCTCAAACCACTGAATGTGCAAATCTGCTAACTGTTCACCAAGGGGCAGTTAAGTATGGCAGGCTCACACAGTTGATTTGTGAAGTCATTTAGATTCCAATTTGCCCCTTTGAAAATCTGAGAAATGTTTGTAAACCAGATCTGACCCAGATGATTTCTACTGCTCTAACAGTAATACTACTGTCCTTTCTGGGATTACATTAATACGTCTGTTCAGAAGTCCTATCCTATGTGATAACACCCAGTTTGTTTTTAAAGTGCAGCATAGCTTTATGGCCCAGACTCCTTCCTCTCTCTGATGAGCAAAAGCACTTCAGAAGCTTTTACAGAGTTAACACAGAGGACCAACAGTAATTTGGACTTTGTTAAAGTTTGCAGCTGTTACATTTCCCCCTCAGACAATATAAAATATGGAAACTTATCAGCTAGAGTGTTGGCTTGTGGGAATTAAACCATCTGGTTAAGCTGCATAAAAGGAAAATATGGATCCAGTGTCTTATTAAATTGATCTGGGACATTTTTAATAGTTGTTTGCATCTTTTTCAGTGCTATAATCATATTTATCTCATACAAACACATTTGCCTTGAAGGTTGATTAGGTGGCTTTCAGGGAGCTGCTATAAAACTTTTATAGCTGAGATAAGCATATTGTTTGAGTCTTAAAATAAATTCTACTTTCCACCCTCATCCCCTTTTGTGCTTCATCTCCCAATGGACAGTTTAAAAGATATAGAGGGTATGTGAATTTAGAAATCAGGTCACAAGCTCTACCTCAAAATAATCAAATTGTATAATATTTAAATAGATTAGGGTTACTGTGCAATTAACCATAGCTTCTTCACTTTTTTTGTTAGAGCACTCTTTGTACCTTTTTGTTAGAACATCAATAAACACATTTACTAGTTTCAGTCAGGCATATTGAATTTGTGGGACAGACAAAAATGATTAATCACTGCTTTTACAAAATCTAATTAACCCAATGGAGCTGTGTTAATTCGAACTAATCATTAGTTTGAATTAATGCGGTTTGATCTTCCCCATCCCAGCGTGCCTTACTCTTTCTATGTATTGAGTGGGGGAATGGCCTTGCTTGGGTGTCATGTTGCCACACTTCCCATGATGCCCCTTTCCTAAGTCGAACTAGCAAGTCCTGTCCATGGACATGTTGGTTCGATTTGGGTTTCTAGTAGGGCCATGTTAGTTCAAATTAACTTAATTCGAATTAACCATTATTAGTTCAAAATAATTAATTCAAAGTAAGTTATTTCAAACTAACTTCTTAAGTCTAGACATAGCCTCTGAGACTTTGAAGACCAGTAAAGTCAGTACTTCAATTTCTCCAGCTATGAAATCAATAAGACCGACTCTTAGAAATATGTTAAGTTTAAATAAATTAATGTTTGCAAAACACTTTTGATATCCTCAGATGAAAGGTACTACATGTTACTTGAATAACTGTGCGCTAAGTCCTTCCTTTCAACTCTCCCAGAGGTGGGGAAACAAGATATTTTATATTGAAAGCAACTGGCAATCATGTATTTGTACAAACCAACAGGAATGTTTTTACTTTTGGAGTGTTTCTGTGTAAATGAACATGTGAGTTTAAAAGAAAGTGATCACGTTATATAGGATTTGACATGGCCCCAAAATGATTACCAATTTATAACCCACTCTGGGGACTTGGCTGATTGCTTGAGAAGCTTGAGTAATATGTGAGCATGACAATCCATTGTGAACCTCAGATTAATACTTTGAGCAGAATTTATACTTCATCTTGAAGGTGATCTAAAGTGATTGAATTACAGTGGATTGATTTATTTAACTTCTGAATTGTTTCTTAGTCCGTTTTATGATTAACATAGCTAATAGTAGCATATGCACTCCTTTTCCTGATAGGTTGACAACATACCTATTAAATTAAATGCAGCAGCGATCTTAAGAGAAGGTGCCCTCTACCAGCGGAAGATGGAACAAGAACTCAACAGGTACTTTCTATAAATAATGTTTCCCTGCTGCTTTCTATACATCCCTTTATATAAAGAACACATTAAAGGAGACTAAGTAAACCCCAGTTAAAATAATTTAATGAATCTGTTAAAAGGCATATGAAAACTTTCATGATTAATGATGAGCAAATTTGACTGAAATTAAAGGTTTCATTAGAATGACAATTAAGACTTCTATTTTATTATAGGTAGACAGCATGGCTCAATGCTTATGAAGTATTTTAGCTAATGCACACTTGTTAAGTGCCATGAATAATCCTGGTTTTTATATACACAGGTACATCATTTTGGATAGGTAATGATACACATGTGTACATATAAAAACAGATTATGTTTGAATCATTCAAATATCTACAGTGCATTTGTAAAAGAAAACAAACATGTTAAATAATTCTTGGTGTAACTCTCTTACCTTCAGCAGCATTACATCTGAACTGACTGTGAGTTATTGTACTCAGAGTTTTATACTCAAACTGCCCACTATTTATATAACAGTACTCATCCGCTTCCATGACAATACAGGATCCTGTGACATAGTAGTCATTAGTCTGGGTTTTCAGTTCACCTGTTAATCATTGTGGATTAATGAGGAGAGAAGGTGCTGAATGGACAGTGCTGGTTGTGTTCTTTCTGTAGAAATTTATAATGATATAACCAGTAATTTCAACCCGGATAAAATCTGTAATTTTGTCAGCTAGGGTTGTTATTATAGGTGATCCACCTGGACTATCAGCCTGAGTGCTAAAATGATTAGTCTTTTCAGAATCATCTAGCCTTCATTATTGTTGAGGGAGCATAATAAAGTTAGGGATTAAATTCAGACCTGAGAGAGGTGACTAAAATGATTGGCCCCTTCCAAAATCCTGGACATCTCACATTTTAGCTAAAGGAGCCCACATCCTCAAAAGTATTTAGGCATCTAATTCCCTCTGATTTCAAAAGGAGATGGGCAGCTAAGTATTTCTGAGGATCTTGACCAGGGTAGCCTGTGTTCCACATAAACTTGGCATCCCAGAACTATTATTGTTGAGCATTGTTTAAATCAAAATACAGAATGAAACTGCCACACTATGCTAAATTGTGACTTGTATAGCATTGAGATTCCTTCACAGATCATTTTTTGGTGTCTGTTTGTCAGGAGGGGTTCACGGGCATGAGTGCCAGCCTCAGGGCACGCTGTCAAAAAGCCAGGGCAGAGACCTGAAAAGGGTTCCATGTTCTATAATTAGATTTCATGAACCCAGTAACAAATGTGAAAAGTCTTGTCGTGGAGTCCCAGCCAGTCTTCTTGGGCATTCTAGGCTATCTTGCTACTTAGGAAAACTGAATTTAGTGGTGGTTGGTTGCTGGATACCAAACATTGTAAAATATTCAGGTAGCTCCCTGTCCCAAGAAGCCAGTCACGTCCTCCAGATCAATCTGTATTTTAGACCTCTCACCAAAGACAGTGCTTGTAGCCAGCCCTATAGTTAATTAACTAAATATTTATTAACTAACATTTGGTTACCTGTTTGCTGCTAGATCCTAGGCTGGTGTCAATGTATGTAGCTGCCCTGATTCCAGTGGAGCCATTGTGATTGACACCAGCAGAGGAGTTGGCCTGTGGAATCTGGCAGAGGGATAGTGAGTCTCAGGTGTTTATTCTTCAGATGTTGTTTGTCAGTCAGACTATGGTGTTCCCACTAGCATGATCAATTACTGTAACTATAGACTGCCAGACCAGAAAAAGGAGGTGGATGAGGCATTTTATGGACAACTGGCAGAAGTTTCCAGATCACAGGCCTTAGTTCTCTTGGAGGGTTTCAATTATCCTAACATCTGCTGGGAGGGCAATACAGCAGTGCACAGGCAATCCAAGAAGTTTTTGGAGAGTGTTGAGGACAACTTCCCGGTACAAATGTTGGAGGAGCCAACCAGGGGCCTTGCACCTTTCAACCTGCTGCTCACAAACAGAGAGGAATTGATCGGGGAAGTAAAAGTGAATGGGAATGTGGGCAGCAATGACCATGAGATGTTAGAGTCGAGGATCCTGATCAAAGGAAGAAAGGAAAGAAGCAAAATGCAAACTCTGGACCTCAGAAAAGCAAGTTTTGGCTCCCTCAGAGAACTGATACACAGGATTCCCTGGAAGGCTGATCTGAAGAAGAAAGGCATCCAAGAAAAATGGCTGTATTTTAAAGAAACCCTGCTAAGAGCACAGGAGAATACCATACTGATGAGCAGAAAGAACAGAAGATGTGGAAGGCACCCAGCATGGCTTAGCAGAGAACTCTGCGGTGAGCTGAAACAAAAGGGAAGCTTATAAGAAGTGGAAGCTTGGACAGATGACTGGGGAGGCATATAAAGATATTGCTCGGGACTGCAGGGATAAAATCAGAAAGGCCAACAGGCAATTGGAGTTGAAACTAGCAAGGGATGTGAAGGATAACAGAAAGGGGTTCTACACGTATGTCAGCAACAAGAAGATGATCAGGGATGGTGTAGGTCCCTTACTGAATGGGGCAGGTATCCTCATGGTGGATGATGCAGAAAAGGCTGAAGTACTCAATGTTTTTTTTACTTCAGTCCTCACAGGCAGGGTCAGCTCCCAGGCTACTACACTGGGTAACGCAGAATGGAGAGAAGCAAAGCGGCCCACAGTGATAGAAGGTCAGGGTTATGGACTACTGAAAGAAGTTAGATGTGCACAAGTCTATGGGGCCGGATGAACTGCATCTGAGGGTGCTGAGGGAGTTGGCCAATGTGATTGCAGCACCTCTGTCCATTATCTTTGAAAATTTGTGGCAGGTGGGGGAGGTCTTGGAGCACAGGAAGAAGGCAAATATCGTACCTATCTGCAAGAAGGGGAAAATGGAGGATCCAGGGAACTACAGACCGGTCAGCCTTACCTCAATCCCTGGCAAAATCATGGAGCAGGTCCTCAAAGAATCCATCCTCAAACACTTGGAGGAAAACAGAGTGATCAGGAGCAGACAGCATGGATTCACCAAGGGCAAATTGTGCCTGACCAACCTGATTGCCTTCTATGTTGAGATGACTGTATTTGTGGATGCAGGAATAGCTGTTGACATAACATACCTCAACTTTAGCAAGGCTTTTGATACGGTTTCCCACAGCTTTCTCATTGGAAAGTCAAGGAAGTATGGGTTGGCTGAGTGAACCATAAGGTGGATAGAAAACTGGCTAGACCAACGGGCTTAGCGGGTAGGGATCAATGACTTAGTGTCTAGTTGGCAACCAGTAACGAGTGGAGTACCCCAAAGGTCGGTGCTGGGGCCTGTTCTGTTCCACATCTTTATTAACAATCTGGATGATGAGATAGATTGCATGCTCAGTAAATTCGTGGATGACACCAAGCTGGGGGGAATGGTAGACATGCTGGAGGACAGAGACAGGATTCAGGGAGACTTAGACAAATTGGAGCATTGGGCCAAACGAAATCTCATGCAGTTCAACAAGGACAAGTGCAAAGTCCAGCACTTAGGATGGAAAAACACCATGCACTGCTACAGGATGGGAACCGATCAGCTAAACAGCAGTACTGTAGAAAAAGACCTTGGGGTTATGGTGGATGGGAAGCTGGGTATGAGTCACCAGTGCGCTCTTGTAGTCAAAAAGGCTAATGGCATTTTGGGCTGTATCAGTAGGAGTGTTGCCAGCAGATCAAGGAATGTGAGTATTCCCCTCTATTCGGCACTGATGAGGACACATCTGGAATACTGTGTCCCAGTTTTGGGCTCCCCACTACAAAAAGGATGTGGACAAATTAGAAAGAGTCTAGTGGAGGACAACAAAAATGATTAGGGGGTTGGGGCACATGACTTAGAAGGAGAGACTGAAGGAACTAGGCTCATTTGGCCTGCAGAAGAGAAGTCTGAGGGGCGATTTGATAGTGACCTTCAATTGCTTGAAAGGGTGCTCCAGAGAAGAGGGAGCTAGGCTGTTCTCAGTAGTAGCAGAGGACAGAACAAGGAGCAGTGGTTTCAAGCTATGGCTGGGGAGGTCAAGGCTGGATATTAGGAAAAACTTTCTCACTGGGAGAGTGGTGAAACATTGGAATGGGTTGCCTAGGGATGTGGTGGAATCTCCATCTGTGGAGATATTTAAAGTCTGGTTAGACTGTACCCGGGCTAGGATGATTTAGTGAGAGTGGCCCTGCTTTTATCAGGGGGTTGGACTAGATGACTTCATGAGGTCCCTTCCAACTGTATGATTCAATGGTTCTATAGTGAGACTTTTTCTGCAGCATTTATAAAGTAGTGAGTACTTGACATTTTCAAATAGTAGAATTCAACCATCAGGAACAGTCTTAGGGGACATGGGGCCCTGGGTGAATTTGTATTTTGCAACATTTCTTTGAGTTTAAGAACAGATACAAAGTGCAATCACACACCTTGGGTTTACTGGAGAAGCTTTTAAGTTACAATAGAGGCTGTGTGCACCATCAGTAGAGACCACTGTAAACAACAGACAGACCATATGCTCAGTATTGACTCTCTATAATACCCAAGCCCCAGGTGTTAATGGCAAGAATGCCAGGCTGGTGGCCATGCAAAGTGCCAGGAGGATGGCAGTGCTGTGAGGCAGAAACTGAAGTTCAGCACAGCACATTTTTGACACTGGTTTCCCCAAGTTGTCGCCACCCAGGGAGCCCTGCAGACTCTGCTCCTCCGTGCTGCCCAACTTTGGACATTGCTGTGCATGCCCAGGATGGTTCACCACTAGTCTTGGCATGCCCCATCTGTTTTTGCTCCATGGGCATGTGGGTTGGGTGAGCAGGCTGTGCCAGGCAGCCTAGAGTGGCCTGAGGTGAGTGCAGCACACGCTGAATAGAAGCAGTTCTCCCTCTGGTGCTCTCCTCATCTCCTAGCACAGCAAAGACTGGTACATCACACAACCCCAAGGGCAGACCAGCCCTGGCCCAGCCTGCCCTGCAGAGCTCTTCCCAAGGCCTGTCACAGATCTTGCAGTTCACCCCCAGGCCAGAACCTCTTCACCAAAAAGTTACAATAACACTCCTGCAATTTCAGCCCTACTACCAGCTGGAGCTGTCCGACATGCCTTCCGTTCTCCAGTAAGCCAGGATACCACACAGGCCAATGAAGCTACCCACAAGGGGTGAACGGAGCCTAGTCAGCAGGGTCTCTTACCCTTCCCGACTGCTGGCATCCTCTTGACCACAGTGACCCCTGGCAATACCACTTTGGACAGTCACCCATGTCGCCCACCCACAAGTTTGGCCCTGAGTGTCAGTCGTGTTTGCAGAGGTAACTTGAACAGGTGAATGGGTTTTGCTCAAAGTTGGTGGGAAATGTTTCAGCTGGGAAGCAGAATTTGCTCACACCCAAAATGGTCAGATTACAGGAACTGAGAGCTAAGGGTTTTCTTCTCCTTTGCAGAATTGAAAGTTTGCTACGGGGGGCCCGTGACCCATCTGAATTCCTGGAGTGGCAAAAACAGATGCGTGAAAAAGATTTGGATCAACAGCTGGCTGAGATAGAATGTAGAAGGCTACAAGGGAAGCTGAGTCATGAGGAGGCCATTCTAGCCCGTCAGAATGTAATTCAGGAAAACAAGAAGAAAGCTGAACTAAAGAGAGAAGAGGTAAAACATTACAGAATTGCTCAGACTTGAGTTGGGCTTTACATCAATAAACACTTTATTACAACAAGGTGCAGGTGTTCCTCCAGAGTAGTTCTGAGTATTTAAATGGAGTCTGCATCTAGGGCAAAAATCTCATGTTTTCGTTTACATCCATTGATGTTTTGCTATATTGGGAAAGAAAAGAGTTATAAGTATTTGAATAGACAGTTACTGTTTGTTTATTGAAGTGAGTAAAACATGGGAGAAAGAAACATTTACCTCTGAATCCTGTGCATTTCTCCTTTTTTGTAACTAAGAGGTGCAAACACCAAGAAATTAAAGATGGGTTGTTTTCAGTGGGCTCATTAGTAGAAAGGTAATTAAGTTGTAGTTCTTGACTGTGATCAAGGAAACCAAAAGTCTCTTGGATGTCTGAGCTCACCTCACTCCCTCCACACAGGACCTCACTGAGGGGGAAGCCCAGAAAGAATATGTTACAGATGTGCATATTTATTTTACGCTGAACAATTGTTTCAAGCAACCCACTTCCAAGTGCACAAACCTTTGGGCTAATTCATCTCCTCTCACAGGACAATACAGACAGTAGCTGAAAACATGCTTTTGTCTGTTACTAACAGTAACCTGTCAAAAATGGCAGGGGAAAATCAAAAGAGAATTTATGAAATATTTATTTATTTTAATCAATTAATAGCTCTTTAATTATAACATTTTTTGCAGAAGTTCTGTGGTCAGCTAAAACTTTTCGTTGGTAGTTCATATCCTTCACATAAACTTTCAGATTTTAATGGTTTCTTCACCAGCTGAGTGCCACATATAATTGTCTGAAGAGTCAGCGTGAAATATTGGAAACAGCTGAAAGCATAGCTGAGAGCTTTATAATTTTGACAAGTTCCAAAGGGGCGGCTGTGTCACCAGAGTGAACCATCCCTGGGTTTCACTGGCTGTTACTGTCCAGTTTTTAGATTGTCAGCCATTTTGCCTTTATGAATTACAATGAGGTATGCAGCTACAATAAGATATATATCTTTGCCATGCCAAGACTCCCAAGGAGTAGTTGTTGAGTCACCTTTGACATCACAGTGGCCTGTCACAGGGTACACTTCACAGCACGCACGCACGCACGCACGCACGCACGCAGCAAATTAGGAGAGTTGATAGCAATGTAAAGCAGGCTCATTGAGGGCCCATAGTTCGAGTTAGGTTGGTGCCAAGATTGCATGAGAATAGGATGTGTCTACATGGGACACTTGGGAAAGTTAGGAGAATCAGCTAAAGGTGTGAAGTCAATGCATGTAAGTTAAAGAGTGAATGGATGCTTTTGTTCAGGAGTAAACTGACATCCTCTTTCAAGGAGGATTAAGTTCCTGCAAGCTAAGGCCAGTTTACTTCTGAATGAGAGCATCTGAACGTACTTTAACTCATGGGTGTTAATGCTACACCTTGAGAGCTGGTCTACACTACCCAGTTGTTATGCTTAGTAAATGAGCAACGTGATCTTATTTGGGGGATGGGGCACTACAACAAGTTGCTTGTGACTACAAGGATTCAAAAGGCATTCTAAAGTATATGCATTACATTCATTTACATACATACATACACACAGTTCTGCATGAGGGAGATAGTTGCCAGCCTCAGTGTTGCTCAAGTCAAGTCAAATCTTGACAGGTGGATGAACTCAAGAGGTGGAGCGGGGTCCAGTCAGTTGTGACCTGATGCTCCTGAGAGCTGAAGAACGAATCCAGTTTTATTTTTTATTATTATTATTCTTTTGCAGAGGCTGGACTACAAGCAAATCTGTGAACATAGCTATGTCATGTTGCTTCCATGTTTGGTGTGACAATTTATTACTCACAGATCTAACAAACATGACATTTTTATTGTTTGTTTTATTATAAATTATATTATGCTGTGGTTTTAGGTGTGAGTGTTACTTTATATGTTTTTTGCCATTAATTTTTTTTTTATATTTTTAGCCATTTGGATTTTTATGGATAGGAAATTGTACTTTTTTATAGTATTTTTATTATTTTTAATTTTTATATATATTTATTTTTAATTATACAAATTAATTCACTAATTTTTTGCTAATTAATTAACTTATAAACTTCAACAAAAATGGGGAAGTTTTTTCCCCTTAATCTAAAATCTTGAGAGCTTGCTGAAGATGGCATAGTGTTATTCTTTTGTTTTTTGTTATATTATAATTTTAATTAAAAAAATTTATTAATTGCTCTCGGTGTTCCTTTGGCTTTTTTAAAAAATTAGCAAAACAGTTTGTTACTGAGCAGTATTTGGACCCATGAGATTTTGCAGCTTAAAATCATAGGATGTTACATTGCAATGATAGTTAGCTTAGCTGGATTTTTATAACACTTTTTTCTTCTTTTTTGTGCTGCACAAAATCTGAGATTTTACATTTGTGATGCTATTTGCTTTTAAACAGGCCTACATTATGCTTGCACAGTTAAGTCAATGTAAGGTAACTTACGCTGAACTAATTACGTCAGCGGCTACACTATACTTCCTCCCTCCATTGTAAGTGTCCTATTACACTGACATAACTCCTCTTCCACAACTGGATTAAGTCTTATGTCGGTGTAATTAGGGCAATGCAGTATTGGTGTAAACACTGCATTATTTACATTGGGTGTTAGCTGGGATCTGGGGCAAAAAACTTGAGTGAGTCCTCACTGCTCACTCCCTGCCAGGAGTGTGAAATTAACAAGACTGCCCACTTCTGATGGGGAGTGGATGGGGAAGGACTGAGGAGCCAGGGCAGTGAGACCCTGCTTTCCAGGGGGTGAGAAGGCACAGGTGGCTTCCGCCAAGTGCTAGCAGGGAATGGGAATGCAAGAAACCACAGGTGGCTCCGCTGCCACACACACACACACACACACACACACACACACACACACGCAGTCTCAGTGAGAACAGGAAGGCAAGAAACCCTGCTTGTCTTTCTCCTGCTCCCAGCAGTGTGGAAGAAGCAGTGGTGGGGGGAGCCCACTAGAAGCCTGTGGGGCAGCCAGGCTGCCAGTAGGGAGCTTTCAGCAGAGCTGAGAGCCTGAGTTTCAGTTCCCCTACATTTCCCGTCTTAGGTCAGTGGAAGTGCTCTTGGTAAGTACATGCATCGCCGGCCCAGGGAGGGTAGTGTGGATATGCTCCAGTACCTGATTGACTTACCTTTCTAATGTTGACATACCCTTTGTTAAGTTACCTTAGCTTTCCTGTGTGTCCATGTATAGACAAACCTTCAGTAAATCATGCAAGTGTTGGAATGACTCCTTATCTGCACCAAGAAACATGTAGGAGCAAGTCTATGGAAATAGTGCAAATCATAGAATCATAAGGTTGGAAGGGACCTCATGAGGTCATCTAGTCCAACCCCCTGCTAAAAGCAGGACCACTCCCAGCAAATCATCCCAACCAGGGTTTTGTCTAACTGGGCCTTAAATGTTTCCAAAGATGGAGATTCCATCACCTCCCCAGGTAACCCATTCCAATGCTTCACCACCCTCCTAGTGACAGTTTTTCCTAATATCCAACCTCGACCACCCCAGCTGCACCTTGAAATCATTGCTCCTTGTTCTGTCCTCTGTTACTACTGAGAACAGCTTAGATCCAGCCTAGATCCCTCCTTTTTGGAGCACCCTTTTAAATAGTTGAAGGTTGCTATCAAATACACCCTCAGTCTTCTCTTCCGCAGACCAAATAAGCCTAGTTCCTTTAGTCTCTCTCATAAGTCATATGCCCCAGCCCCTTAATCATTTTCATTGCCCTCCGCTGGACTCTTTCTAATTTGTCAACTTCCCCTCCCCATGGCTGTCTGAATGGCCTTCTGAACTTCCTGCCACTTGGATTTTTCTGTGTAGGGGGCATAAAGGTGACTGCAGTCCTAGAGTTACAACAAACCCAGCACAACTACTGTCAGAGAATGAGGCACAAATGGGATCCCTGAACTGGGGTTTCCCTCCTGTCTCTATCTTTACATATAGTTACTTTTGTAGAGGCTGCAAGTCATGCTCATCCAGTTGACCTTACCTTTTTCAATGGCCTACAGCAAAGAGAGCAGTGTCTGTATTGTTGTCTTTACTGACCTATTATTTGTTTGGGATTCAGACAGCAGAACTGATGCGCCAATATGCAGAGAAACGTCTACATGAAGAAAAGGAAATGAAGGAGTTGGTGGAGCAGGTGGTGGAAGGACATAAAAATGTGAAGCAAGCACGAATGAAACTCCAGAAGTACAAGCGACAAATAGGTATTTGTGTTGCCAAACCACTATGCAATGATGGCAAATTAAAAAAAAAAATCTTAATTTTAGTGAGCAACTCATCTAAATTTTGTTAAAAAGAGGCAGAAAAAATCCAGAATTTATGTTTCTAAGTGGACCCGGTGTAATAAGTGAATCTTTCAGAGCTCCCTCCAGTTGAAATGAACATCTAATCTATTGGCCCAGAGAAATTATCCACTGTTCTAAGGGGGAAGATGCAGAATCAGGCATTCCTAAACCCTGCCAAAAGTGGAACATGCAAATGCACGTTCTGATTGCTGTAGCAGTATATGGTGATCAGGTTCCTGGGACTCGTACTGAATTCCCAGTGTCCTAAAGAGGGGACATGGTGGGCCAATCAAAATTTTTAAAGGAGATACAACTCATAATTGGCCTCTTGCTGGCTGTGGAGGAGAGGAAGAACACATCTAGTGCCTAACACCTCTGCTTAACATGCAGAAGGTCCTGGGTTCGATTCCCAGGGGGTTGGACTTGATGATCTCATTAGGTCCCTTCCAGCCCTATGATTTGATTGATTGATTGATCTATTGAGATAAGGGTTAGTTCCTTCTCTCCACCGAAGTGAGAATCATTGGGGTTGAAAAAAGCAGAGCAGTGATTGGAATGGAGAGAGCCGATGTTCCTCATCTATCACAATTCCAAGGAGCTGTTCCACTTAATTAGTTTTTAGTCCAGCTGACTTAAGGTCATTCATGTGAGGAAGTCTTATCTGTGCCTGCTGTGGTCAGCTCTCCCATGCCACTAGGCTAGCCAATGACAGCACAAGTGTTCCCATCACACTATGCAGGCTCTGCTTTCCCTCAGCAGGTTAGCAATAGCACTCTAATCCCTCAGTCTCTGAGACTCTCCTTAGATCAGGGGTCTCAAACATGTGGCCTGTGGGCCGCATGTGTCCCCTAAAGCTATTTCCTGTGGCCCGTAACAACACTATCACTACTGATCTTCACAATATTGTTGTACAAAAAGGTTTCAGTGGTGCGGCTCTTGGGCTAATGTGCTAGTCCTCCTGCCGCCCTTGTGGTGATTTGAGTTTGAGACCCCTGCCTTAAACTGTCACCTACTCCATTGGCCACCATGCCCCAGCTTACCAGATACACCTCTCATTACTGTTCTGCTTAACCACATATCACTTAGGGCAGTTTACAGTAAAAATTTGTTTAATAGAGCATAAAGATTCAAGTGATAACAAATAGAAATATTGGAAATAAATGGATGCATATGAAATGCAAACACATTTTAGAACCTACACTGACTTAACAAGTTACTGTCATGTCATCAAGGGCAAAGCTCACCTAAAATCCTTCCAACATATTACAGCAGACTTGGCTGGGGTTTTTCCTTCCTAAGACAATTCCTGCTATTAGCTTATCTCCTCAGAGGAAAAGAACCAACAGTGCCTCTCTGTACTTTTAGTTATCTTTGTCTTTACTCATAAACAGGACGTTATTATGTCTTTCTTGTCAATTTTACAGTTTTGCATTGGGTTCAGACTATAGATAGGCCTCCATTGTGAAATGGACGATATACACATGACCAGCCAGAGAGAGAGAAGAGTTCCTTCCCTCCTATCTGACAGGATTGTGTTTATCACTTTCTGGTGACCTACCTTAACTCACTTATCTTAAGAACATAATTTCTTAAACATTATCCATACATAGATTTTGCAATGGTTATGATGACCAGAAACCTCACATGCCGTCCTTTGGTAAACTTAACTTGCATACATCTGACCCAGCAGATGCCTGTAAAACTCTATTACCCTCATGTGGCCTCTGGCAGTTGGCACCAAGAGGTTCCTGAGTCACACTGAGTAAGCCAGTCTTTATCTTAGATGGGTCTACCAGAATCCATAGCTTTCCAGAGTACATGCAACTTGGAAAGCTATGGATATTTGATGTTGTACAGAATCTGTACATAGAACAAATGAAACTGTTCGTTTTCCTACTTTTTGGTATCTTGAGTCTAAACTGGAAAATAAATTATTAAAAAGCGATTTTCTCCGATTGTAAGCATAAGCTACTTTATATTTCAGTGCTGTGTATGTAAGTTTCAAAATCACAAATATTAGCAGTGGAGAGTAATTAGCAGTTTCTTTAATCATCCTTGCCATTGGGGAAGCGTTGTTCCCTGAAGTATATTCAGATTAGTATTATCATTGTTAGTCATACTTGTACAAGATTTAACTCCAGAGGTATTGCAGCATCAGACATGCAGCCAACATTCATTATTTATTTTCTGTCAGTTCAGGAAGTGTCTGAAGAGAGCCGTGAACTTCTTCGTCAAGCTCTGGAAGTAGAGGAGGAGAAGCTAAGGAAAAGATATGAATTGATTCAACAGATAAGAGCTATAGAATCTCTGCCCTTCTTTAGGAACAAGCTTGTTGACTTAACCCAGGTAGGCACATAAGGTAAAATCATTGTTTTAGAGTCAAGAGTACATTTCATACAGACATGAATTATGTTTCATACCCAAATAGTGCATATTGGATATTGTGATAAGGTCAGCTCAGAGGGCTACAGAAGGGTGTGGCAGGGCAGATATGTAAGCCCCAGGCTGCTAAAGGCTCTTTACCCTGGCCACAGAGAAAAGGTCTCTGCAGGCCAATTGGAGACACCTGGGCTCAGTCAAGGATTGGCCCAGACCTATAAAGGCAGCTGCTACCAGAAGGGAGGGGGGAAAGACTGAAGCTGTCTCCAGGTCTGGAGCCACTCCCAGGAGGAGACAAAAGCTACCACCCTAACCCCTTTGCAGACAGACAGACAGACTGAGAAGAGAAGGAGGACTCAACTGTGACGCCCAGGGAAGTTTCCCAGAAGACCTACCTGGGCTGGGGCAGATTGGCCTCTGGCCCATACCGCCAAGGGAGAGTTTTGGGGCTGGCGGGTCAGGCCCTTCCCCTCTCCCCTCCCCGGAGGGGCAACCTTGCCACACATGGTGTCAGGGGAGGGATTGCCCTTACAGGCAAGCACTAAAGGCCAGCAAGAGGCGAGGCAAATCTTCCCAAGATGGAAGATGTGGTGAAAGCCCTGATACAGGCCATGGCAGCCCAGCAGGAGGCTACACGGGGTTCAGATCGCAGCCCAGCAAGAATCAGCAAGGCTGCAACAAGAAACCAATCAGCTATTGGTAAGCCATTGGCCTGAGGGCCAGCAGCTACTTAGAGAAGATGACAGTAGATGATGATGTAGAAGCTTATCTACTTGCTTTTGAGAGAACCGCTTTGTGAGAGGCTTGGCCACAGGACCAGTGGGCCAGCATTCTGGCCCCGTTTCTAGATGGGGAGGCGCAGAAGGCCTACTATGACTTGCCAGCAGAGGCTGCCTCGGACTATCCTCGGCTGAAAGCAGAAATCCTGGCCAGGTCTGGTGTGACGACAGCAACCCGAGCCCTGAAGTTCCACGAGTGGAGATACCTGGAGGGCCCAGTGCCGAGGTCTCAGCTCTATGACCTGATTCATCTAGCTCAGAGATGGCTGTGCCCTGATATCCATGATGCTGATCAAATCATTGAAATCCTCATCCTGGACAGGTTCATGAGGGGGCTACCCCCAGACTTGTGAGGGTGGGTAAGCCAGAACGACCCCTACACATATGATGACCTGGTCGCCTTTATTGAAAGACAGTTGGCGGCCAAGGAACTTTCCCAGACTGCTGGGGGAGAGTGGCGCCGCAATAGGAGACCAGTCCCCAACCCAAAAGTGTGGACTCCTGAGCGCCCATGCAGATCTGTGTTCGGAAAAAGGGAGATGGGAGAATGGCCTGAGTTAATGAAGGTGTTCAAGGAACCCAGGGGTGAGGGTCAGAAATCTGACATCCACAAAGATAGGGGGGTATCCCGTCTAGGATACAGGTGCTATGCTTGTGGGGAGCTTGGGCACCTAGCCGCATGGTGCCCAAGGACTGAAGAGCCCATGCAGTGTGGGCTGGGTGAGCTTGAGCGGCCCTGCAGCTTAGTCTACCTGGTGGCAATGGTAGAGACCCCACATAGATACACCCGGTCAGTAAAAATGAATGGCATAGAAACCACAGCCCTAGTGGACTCTGGAAGTGCCATCACCTTAGTCTCAGGGAAGATGCTGGGCCACGACCAGTTGTCTCGGGCGAAACACACAGGTGTGACTTGTGTGCATGGCATGGTTAACTGCTACCCTACCACACCCATCTGTGTCGAGATAGAGGGCCACACTATGAAGGTAATGGCAGGGGTGGTCCCAAAACTCCCCTACCCTGTGCTCATAGGCCGAGACATCCCAGGATTTGGGTGCCTACTCCCTGTGGGAGAACCTCAGGTAGGTAGGGACGAGGGGCTTGGTAGTGAGTCCTGAGTGGGGGACAGTCCTCTCGTGTTTGCTGAGTTTGCCCCGGACCTGTTCCATACCACAGAAAGGCGGCGAAAGTCACAACGAGAGAAGAGAGCAGACAAAAGGCTGGGAACCCGAATTCTGGCTCAGAGCCAGAAGGCTGCCCTAGTGGGGGGCCGAGCTCACCCAGCCAGCCAGGGAACCACCGCGGGGTTTGACGAACCAGAGGCTGAGCTAGGTCCTAGCGGGACATTACCTGTTGAAGAGCCAGAAATTGGTTCCCTTGAGATCGGAGATATTGGACCTGCCCTAGGGAATTTTGCTCAGGACCAAGCCAATGACCCCCTATTTGCCAATGTTAAGAGAGAGGTGGTAGAAGTTAACAGTGTCCCAGTAGAAGGACTAAGGGGCCTGGACCGTACTGCGTGATCAGAAATGACTTGCTATACTGGGTAGTCCGAATGCAGGAAGAAGAAGTGGAGCAGCCCCTAGTACCACGGTGGCATCAGAAGGCAATCCTCGCCTTAGCCCATAACCATTTGTTTGGAGCTCACCTGGGGGTAGACAAGACGCTAGATCGAATCTTGCTGAGGTTCTTCTGGCCAGGAGTGTACATGGATGTTCGCTGATACTGCGCATCCTCACCAGAGTGCCAGCTCCACAGCCCTCGCCCACGCCTAGGGGCCCCACTCGTGCCCTTACCAATCATTGAGGTCCCTTTCGAGAGGATCACTATGGGCCTGATAGGCCCACTAGAGAAGTCGGCCACAGGTCGCCAATATGTACTCGTGGTACTGGACTATGCCACCCGTTATCCAGAAGCCATACCCCTCCGTAATACGCTGTCCAAGACAATAGCGAAGGAACTGATCCATATCTTCTCTAGAGTGGGGATACCTAGAGAGATCCTTACAGATCAGGAGACTCCCTTCATGTCCAAACTGATGGAGGACCTGTGCACATTGATGCACATTCGGACCTTACGAACATCAGTCTACCACCCCCAGATGGATGGTCTTGTGGAATGTTTTAACCAAACACTGAAGAATATGGTAAGGAAGGTAGTGAGCCAGGATGGGAGGGACTGGGATACCTTACTACTGTAACTGATGTTTGCCGTTAGGGAGGTTCCCCAGGCCTCTACAGGGTTCTCCCCTTTTGAGCTTTTATATGGTCGCCACCCCCGGGGCATATTGGACATCACCAAGGAAGAGTGGGAAGAGCAAACCAAACAGGGACAAAATGTTATTGAACATGTATTAAAGATGCGAAACAGGATTGCCAGAGTTATCCCTGTATTGCGGGAACATCTTGAGAGGGCCCAGGACGCCCAATGGACCTATTATAATCGCCAGGCAGCTCTCTTGTGTGCTCACATTGCTACTTGCACTATTGTGACTGAATGATCCTGAACAGCAGTGGTGCAAAGGCACAGTTTCTTAATGTAGTTCGGGCTTGGATTGACAGAGCTTTCTAAATCACACAGACAGTTGTAGAGCAATATTCAATGTCTGGTTCATGAAAATGAAAGAGACGGGAATTCCAATACATTATCATTTATAGGCTGGTCGTTCATTCCATTACCAGCGACAGTGAGCAAAATTCGGCAGTCAGCTCCTCACATACAGTTCACATTGGAATACCATTTGTATCACAGGGCAGAATTTTGCTTTAAGTGTGGTTTCCTATCTCAGTCATTCCTGAGAGGAGCTTCATGTAGCAGGTGAACACAACAGGATTGAAGTCATAGTCAAAATACTCATTCCAAACCAAGCCAAAGGGAAGCCCTTGCTAAGTTTAAATTTGCTAAACGTGAGCTGGTCATTCAAATTACATTCAGACACAAAAAGAAATGAATGACAACTCCTAGATTTGCATAACAATTTCCTAGAAGTGTTTAAGATGTGGCTGCAGTTTGAGCTAGTACATTTTGTTTACTTCCCCTGCATTTTTATTTTGCAGAAATACTCTTTCAAGCTAAATAAAATAGAATTTGAGTCCATGAAATTCTTACTTTCATAATCTTTAATGTATCCAGCTGTCCACTTGGTGGCACTCCAGTTCCATGAACAACAGTGTTATCTTCTGTGCAGGAAAAGGAGCCACTTACAGGATTACCGGTCAAAGGTTTCTGAAATTCAGCAAAATAAACAAGGAGTCATGTGGCACTTTAAGACTAACAAATTTATTTTTTGCATGAGCTTTCATGGGAGAAAATCGCACTTCCTCAGAGTCTCTGATGATAGTCGTTAACAAATCATTCATCAAGTGCTTAGAAAGATGGAAGTGCTCAGCAACTGGTTTCTTTGTTCTGTGATTTCTGATATCAGCTCTGTGTTCATTTATCCTTTTACGCAGCGATCGTCCTGTTTGTCCAATATATAAGGTGTTGGGGCATTTCTTACACATGATGGCATAGACCACATTAGTAGATGAGCAGGTAAATGAGCCTTTGATGGAGTAGCAGGCTTGATTACGACCTATGATGGTATCTGTTGGCAGATATGTGGGCAGACTTGGCAGTGTAGTTTGTTGCAGGGGTGTGTGCCTGCTTCAGTGCTTCTGTTGTTAAATCTGTAGTTGCTGGTGAGTATCTGTTTAAGATTGGGTGGTTGTCTGTAGGTGAGGAGAGGTCTGTCTCCCAAGGCTTGAGAGAGGGAGGGATCATCTTTTAGAATAGGCTTCCCATGGTTTGAACCTAACAACTGCTTTGATTTGCTGTTATTGTATGACCTGATCCTATGTTTTACACCCCCTTGCATTTATTTTCTTTCCATTCTGTAAGTTCACCCATCTTTGAAGCATCTAAGGAAGTGGGATTTTCTCCCACGAAAGCTCATGCGAAAAATAAATCTGTTAGTCTTAAGGTGCCACACGACTCCTTGTTCATTTTGCTGGACTAGACTAACACGGCTATCCCTTCTGAAATTCAGTCACCACATTGAGCTCCTAAGCAAATCATCTTCCAAAAAAGAATATTCATCAGTCTCCCTACTATGTTTGGACACAGCCACCAGAATTCCCATCCTGTATTAATGCATTTCCTTTTCACTTTGTGTTGTTACTGCCTGCGTAAAACAGAAAGGGAGAAGATATTTCATGGATGTGCATCTTGAGATATGAATATTAAAATGCAGCAAGATAGATAAAAATGATAGAAAATTATGCATTTTTGAAAGGAAACTATTCAGAAGCCTATGCACATATACACCTTATATTGGTCCAGGATTGTGGTATGGCTGCATATGGCATGGAGACCAAGCAACGTTCTTTTGGAAGAGAGATTGCACAGAGGCTTAATGTAGTGATACATAATTTTGATGTTTGACTGTCAGACATCTTTGATGTTCTGTAACAGGGTTGACAAGTTCCAGAGGGGGGTAGCTGTGTTAGTCTAGTTCAGCAAAACAAACAAGGAGTCCTACAGCACTTTTAAAGACTAACAAAGGTATTTGTGGCAAGAGCTTCTCTAAATATGCAAAGAGATCCTGTTCCTGCATAGGAGATAATTTTGCTGTTCTCATGGCTTTGGGAGTGGGCCAAAAATTTAAGACTTCTAAACTTCTGTGCTGAAGTAGCTATACGTGGTAAACACTTCTGAAAGTCAAGTGACTTCTAAGCCGTTTAGAAGTGGTCTGACTTTCAGAGGTAGTGACCTCTCACAGCTACATCAACACTTCTGTAACACTTGCTCCTACTCTTTGGGTTCCAAAATCCATAATTTACTACCAAAATTAGGCACTCAGATTTGAAAATGTTGGCTTTCGATATTAACAGTCTGATCTTGCCGGGGCAGAGACTTGCTAATTCCTATTAAACTCAGCAGGAAATGCAGGAGCACAATATTTTATAGGATCTGGCCATAATCTGCAACTAGATTACTATTCCACACGAGGGGCAAACCAGATACTACAAAACAAATACTCTCACTGTCAGTGTATTTTCCCTTCAGGTTTTACAGACTGCACTTTTACACTTTACACTTCTTCAGATTTAAAATGATGCTGTTAACTTTTTAACTTCTTATTAAAATTGAATGTTGTGTTGTCTGGAATCATTTCAGACCAGATAAAACAGGTCTTTCATATTTGTCATTACTTCAATGTGTTTCCTAGATGAGACTTATTCTGTGAAAAGTTGTATTGCCACATCAAAGCCTAATGTACTATGATACATCTCTGAAAATAACCTGTACACCACTGAAAGTGGCTGGTAAATAAATTAGAGCCAAACCCTGCCTCAGAACTCCCATTGACATTGATGTGAGTTAAAACATGATCAAAATACTCTCCTTCCACTCACTGATTTGTATTTCTGTAGACGGCTGGCTATGGCTTCATTGGTGAGATGTCAATAGTGGAACTACGTGAACGTCTAGCTTTACTAAAAGAAGCACAGAAGAAGGCAGAAGAAGAGAAGAGAGATCAGATAATACATGAAAAACAGGCAAAGGAACAACTTCTCCTAGACAAGCTGGAACAGATTTCTGTGTTCAGAGCAGCACTTGGAAGAGCAGCTGCATTAAAGTTAGTTTTAAATAACATAGAGATGTTTGGAATAGTACATCTTTGCTAATAATCTTATTTGCAGGAAAGAAAGATCTCAGGTGAAATCCTGACTCTGTTTAATAGAAGTTCCGTCCTTGACTTCAGTGAGGGCAGGATTTCAGTCTTTCTTTTCAAATTAATTTATAACAGAAGGTGGAGAAAGCTACTGGGGAAGAAGCTGTTCTAGATGTGATTTTGACCAATAGGGAGGAACAGGTTCAGAATTTAAAAATGGAAGGCAGCTTGGATGAAAGTAATCATGAAATGGAAGAGTCTATGATTTTAAGGAATGATATGAGGGAAAACAGTACAATAAAGAGAATAGATTTCAAGAAGGCAGACTTCAGCAAACTCAGAAAATGGGAAGGTAAGACCCCATGAAAAGCAAGTATAAGGGAAAAAAAAGTTGAAGGGAGTTGCCAGCTTTTCAAAGAAATAATTTTAAGGACACAAGAGCAAAATATCCCACTATGGAAGATAGATAGGAAGAATGGTAAGGGACTATACTGGCTTAAGAAGTTCTTCAATGATCTGAAATGCAAAAAAGAGTCCTAAAAAAGGTGGAAAGTAGGTCAAATTACAAAGGATGACTATAAAGAAAGAACACAAGTATGTAGGGAGAAAATTAGAAAGGCCAAGCCACAAAATGATATTAAAGTAGGCAGAACCATAAAGGGTAACAAGAAAACATTCTACAAATACTTTAGAAGCAAGAGAAAGACCAAAGACAGGGTACAGGAAGATCAAAAACAGGCCCTATTACTTAATGAGGGGGAAAAACAATAATTGAAAATGTCATAATGGAAAAACTGCTAAATGACTTTTTTGTTCCAGAGGGGTAGCCATGTTAGTCTGTGTACAGCAGAAACAAGAGTCCTGTGCACCTTTAAGACTAACTAATTTTTTGGGCATAAGCTTTCATCGGGTCCAATCCACTTTGTCAGATCTGATGAAGTGAGCCCCAGCCCACAAAAGCTTATGCCCAAAGAAATGTCTTTAGTCTTCTAGGTGCCACAGGACTCTCATTTCTTTTGTTTGTTTTCACCATAAAGGTTAGTAGCAATTGGACATCTAACACAGTGAATGCCAGTGAAAATGAGGTAGGATCAGAGGCTGAAGTAGGGAGAGAACAAGATAAAAATCACTTACACAAGTTAGAGGTCTTTAAGTCACCAGGACCTGATAAAATACAGCCTAGAATACTCAAAGCACAGACTGAGAAGATACCTATGCCATTAGCTATTATCTTTTAAAAGTCCTGAAAGACAGGAGAGATTCCAGAAGACTGGAACAGAGCAAATACAGTGCCAATCTTTTAAAAAGGGAAATAAGGACAACCCAGGGAATTACAGATCAGTCATCTTCATTTAATTAGCCAGAGAGATAATGGAGTAAATAATTAAGCTATTAGTTTCAAGCACTTAGAAGACAATAAGACGGTAAATAATCAGCATGGATTTATCAACAACAAATCACGTCAAACCAACCTGATAGCTTTCTTTGACATGATAACAAGCCTTGTGGATGGTGAGAAGGCAGTATATTAGGTAGATTAGATTAGAGTCATAGTCTCTAAAATCAGAAGGGACCAGTATAATCATCTAATCTGAACTGCACAATGCAATTCACAGAACCTCTCACCTAGTCCTGTAATAAACGTCTAACCTAGACTGAGTTATTAAAGTCCTCAAATAAGGTTCATTGCTGCCCCAATACAACATTTGGGGCACACCCCCAGACACACCGCCACCCAAAACCATGTTCCAGCCATTTCCCCACTGAGCTCCTGCCCCCCAGCTGCGCCAGTCCCAGGCCCAATCCATCTTCTGCTGCTGGGCCCAAGATGGGATCCTGCCACAAAGGCCATGTCCCTGGCCAGGACCAGATCCAGCTCCTGTTGCTTCTGGTGGCCCTGAGTCCCTGGCCAGGGCTGGATCCTGCCACCACCAATGGCAGCCCTAGATACCCAGCTGGGACCAGATCCTGCTGGTGGTGTACCGGTTCCCCAGCTGGCTCTGGGGCCAGATCTGGCTCCTCTCACCCCAAATAGTGGCTCTGGCTCCCCAGCCAAGGCTGGAGCCAGATATGGCTCCTGCCTCCACTGGTGGCAGCCCTGGGTCCTTGGCCGGGGCCAGCTCCTGCTGCTGCCACCAGTGTCCCCAGATCCCTGGCTGGGGTTGGATCTTGCTGCTGCTGCTGGCAGCCCCAGTCTCTGGCCGGGGCTGGGGCTGGATCCTACTCCTGCCACCACTGGCAGCCCCAGGTCCCAATCTGGGGCAGTGTCAGGCTCCTGCCCGTGGCCCTGGATGGTGATGCTGCCCAGGCCAGGGTCACATGCTTCTTCAATCCTGACCCAGGTGCCAGGACCAGTTGCTAGTGGTTGCCCCCCCCCCATCTGAGAGGAGAGATTTAAATTTTCCTCCTCCTCTCTTGCTCTGCACCATGTGCCTCACTATGTGCTGCAGAGCAGGCATGGAGGGAGCTCAGGACTGTCACAACCTCTCTGAACCTGCACTGCCATGGCTCGGGACACTCGGAGCACTGCCTCCAATACACAGGGCTCATGCCCGATGCCAGCAATGCCCATGCCTCAAATCATGGTTTAAAGACTTTAAGGTACAGACAATTCACCATAAATGAGCTGTGCCCCATGTCACCCTGGAAGGTAAAAAAAACCCCAGAGCCTTTGCCAATCTACGCAGGGGTAAAAATTCCTTTTCAATTCCAGATATGGTGATCAAGTAAATCCTGAACACGTGGGCAAGTCTCACCAGCCAGGTGCCCAAGAAAGAGTTCTGTGTACAGTAATAACTCAGAACCCGCCCCTATCTAACGTCTCACCTCAGCTATTAGCATATCCACCAGCAGCACTCAAAGAACAGTCAATTGCCAAACTAAGCTGTCCCATCATATTATCTTGGTATTAATGAGGTTTCTGTAGCATGTCACTTAATCTTCTCATAAATAAAGTAGGCAAATCATAGAATCATAGAATATTAGGCTTGGAAGGGACCTCAGGAAGTCATATATTTCAAACACAACCTAGATTCAGCTATTGTAAGATAGTGCAGAGCTGGTTGGAAACCCATCCCCAGACAGTAATTATCAGTGGTTCACAGTCAAGTGGAAGAGCGTATCAAGCAGGGTCCTGCCAGGATCAGTTCTGCTTCTGGTTCTGTTCAATATCTTCATCAATGATTGAATGGCATAGAGTACACTTATAAAGTTTGTGGGCAATATCAAGCAGGGAGAGGTTGCAAGTGCTTTGGCAGACAGGATTAGGTTAGACTGTGTCAGGCAGGGATGTTGCTGCCATTGGGAACAGGAGAGAATGGGCCCCCAGTGTGCCCAGCAGTGCCCCAAGTTACACCAGGGAGCTGTGGCCAAGGGGGGCCATTTTAAATCTCCCATCCTGCTGCACTCCCAGGGAAGTAGCCAGGGCAGAGCAGTGCGGAAGATCTGAATAAGCTGCAGCCAGCGTCTGAAGACTTCCCCCCTCCAGCACAGATAAATGCTGGGGCCTGGAGGTCGTGGGAGCTGGATATGGCCATAGGGCTGGGACTAGTGGGCCAGGAGCCAGGTGGGAGCCCCAGGAGCAGTGGTGGAGAGGAAACCGAATGTTCCAGGAACAGCCACAGCAGCTGGTGAGAGCTCAGTCCAGAGCTGGATGTGGCCCAGGGCTGCAATCAGTGAGCTGGCTCAGCCTGGGTCCCGATGCAGCCTGAGGCTGCAAGTGGTGGCTGGCGAGCTGGCTCGGCCTGGGGCAGGATTCAGCGGCTATTGAGCCAGGTCAGCCAAGGCCAGATCTGCCTCGATTGGGGCTGGTGGGGGGGGGGGGCAGATTGGGGCCAGTGCGGGAGGCCACTGTCATGGGAGGGGCCCATGCCCTGAGAATTTTTTTGCCCTAGAGACACCCATGGTGTCGGGGCACATTGCTGTGTCACCACACAGTGGTGTGTCATGGAGAGCTCAGAACATGGCTGGATTCAGCCTGGGGGGTGTGGGCAGGCAGGAGCGTCACTGGCGCCGGACACGCGGGGCCTGTGCCCTGAATCCCGGCACCAGTGCCCAGGCGGGGCCCTGCCTCTCCTGGTCTCCAGCCCAATCAGGCCGGAGATCCGGGGCTCAGCCCCCCACAGCAGCGGCGGCTGCTCCAGCCCTGTCCCCAGCCAGGGATCCAGGGCCCAGCTGCCTGTGGCCGGTCCCAGCCCCATCCCTGCCCGGGGATGCTGGACCCAGCCATCTGCGGCCGCTCCCGGCCCCGGCCCCGGCCCCGGCTGGGGATGCGGGGCCCAGCCGCCCATGGCAGCACGCGGCAGCTTCCAGCCCTGCCCTCGGCCGGGGGGCGTGGCCTGATGGCTGGGGCGTGGCCTTTGGGGTGGGGGTGGGGCCTGGGCTGCTGCCCTGGGTCCTTCCCCAGGGCAGCAAAGCTCCTGTGGGCAGGTGTGTCCTGTAGGGTCATAATACGCAGGCAAACGTGTCATGACCTGCAAAAGGTTGAGAACCACTGAGTTAGACAAACACCTGCCGGGAATAGTCAAATATCTAGTCCTCCCATAAGTGCAAGGGACTGGCTAGAAGATCTCTTAGGAGCCCTACCAGTCCTATAACTGTATGAGTCCATGAATACATTAACCTCGCAATATCTTTCCTTAAATCTCATTCACTATTTGGAGAGGCTGAACTATGGATCTTAGAAATGAAAAGCATTTTAGGAAACTATCCCTTTCCATAATTCACCTCAATTATCTATAGCATGAGGACAGATCAAGAAGAAATATCTTAAAAGATTGTCTAAATGGTATTTATTGTTGTTCACCATTGTAGAGTGCCTACTACTCTGATAGGTGTCTCATACCCGCAGAAGGCAGGTCCCTGCCCTAAAGGGTTTATGAATCTAAATTAAAATAATTTACAAATAAAGGAGTGCAAGAGATGATACAGACTTGTGGAATGCACACACATACATATGTGTGGGTGGTGTGTGAACCTCCTACATTTTATTGTATCCTGACTTCATGACTAGTTGATATTATTTTATTGCTGATTAACTTTAATCCTTTCATTTTGGGTTTTGTTTGATATTTTAACCCTTGCCATATTTAATTTCTGTACCAGCTTGTCATGTGTCAATGGGTCAAAGTCTTAAGACATGTTCAGTGAGGCCCAAAGCAGCTGCTTCTTCATTTTTCGGAAATGTTTCTATCACTGAGGTACAGAAAGCTGCTACTTGAAGTTCAGTTCATGTTATTTACTTAGCTTTCAGTTCTGATGCGCAGTCCCTAAAAAGCAGCCCTGCAATCTTTATTTAACTGGTTCCCACTCTGATTTGGTTTGTTACTGCAAGTTAATCTCTAGAGTGTGGAGATGTATTCTGACAATACTCAAAGGAGAAAGAAAGGCTGTTATTTAGTAATTGTAGTTCAAGTCAATTGACAGAATAGGTATGTGTTGCCCAGTTCTCTGGTATCTCTAGATTGGATTCTGATTAAAAATGATGGAACTGAAATAGAGCTGGGGCCATGGTTCCTTTTAAATTCCTGGTTCTGAATTTCCAGCACTCAGGGGGAGCATGCAAGCAACCCCGAGAGCTACTACTTTCCAGGGTTTACATACTACCAAGAATGTTGTCCCATGCTGTCTACTCAAAGGTTTACTCTGCTAAATAAGTAGCCTCTGCTGTTTGGTCGATACAAGGTTCCTTTAAAAAATGTAAGCTTTGCATTACTTTAGATTTAAAATAGTTCTAATACTGCAGATAAGGCTAAGTTCAATTAATTTTCTTAGCTGCTTTTTTGGAAAGTGTTCTTGAACAGACTGTCAGGCCAAAGATGATAGGACAAAACCCAAATTAAAATAACACTTGTTTGCAGGCAGTGGTTTTATTCAGGCTCATGATGACAGTATGAAAAGCTGCTTCAGTTTGAAGGAGACCTTATCTAACAATCAAAGATTTTTACAGTTTTAATAGGAAATTAGATACACCATGACTTTCTCCAGTCGCAGTTCCCTTGTAATCTACCTATACAACCCATAAGAGTCAGTAAATTGTACCAAGCACATTGTTCTCAGGCATGTGCTTAGCAGTATTATCAGCAAGTGTGGAAGTCTGGGATAGTAATTCTGCTACTACAATAAGACTGATAACCTATTTGCAAGTGATGAGCATGTTTCTGCAGCTTGCATTTAATCGGAGCAAACTATTGACTTGTATATTAATCCTACTACAGAGCCTAAGTCATGCATTATCTCAAGTCATCTTGATTCATTGCTCGGGTTGTATAGATCCCACCCAAGAGGATTGCTCCTAAAGAACTCATTAATTAGAGGGACTGAAGAATGAGTCAGATAGCTGACATTCCTGAGATATTGCTGTATGCAACACTAAATTACGTGTCCTTAGCACAGTTAGTCTCAAGTCCCATTATATTAAAACCTAGTACTAATTAGCCAAGGCAGTAGTTTTCATACTTTTTTTCCCTCAGGACCTCGTTTTAAAAAATCATTTATGTCTGCAGATCAACAATTACATCTTTCATCAGTGTGTTCAAGTCTTTCAGTGGTGGCAGCTGGGGGCTCTGTGACCCTGTACCTGAGGGTCTGCAGCCCAGTATTGGGTCCAGACCCGCAATCTGAAAACCACTGAGCTAAGGTCATGACTTAGCTTTGCTTAAAAATGTGCTTTTAATTTTTAGTTAGTCTTTAAAAGTGCCACAGGACTCCTAGTTTGTTTTGCTGAAATAGATGAATACAGCTAACCCTCCAGAACTCTTAGTTTTTGTCACTCCGTTTAACTGAGTCCTTTAATAAACAGCTTACTTTTAATATCATTTATGAATAGAAGGGCACCACCACACAATCGCACTTCAGACAAGCATATAATTAATTATATCAAACAAAACAGAAAGTGAAGCCTTAGAAATTACTAGGGTATCACCCTTTAGTTTTACTAGATTGGAAAACATGGTATCCATTACACATGTAACTATATGAGTGCTTACAGAATACTTGAGAAATTAACTAAGTGTCATAGGTCATCTCGTGATACAAGGATGCTGTCTGTCGAGGGAAAGTCGTTAACAAGAGTTAAGATGACTGAGGAATCCAATTCATGCTCTATAGATTTCTCCACCAACTGCCGTCCTTGCAGAGGAGTAAGCGGGGTGACTGGCCCCAGCCCCACAGTTCTGCAGGCCCTCCACTGCCATGCTGTGCCCCTCTCCTGCTCCTCTGCCATCTGTGACAAGCAGAAGGTAAAGGGTGGGGCAGAAGCATGGAGCCCAGCCTGCCCTGCCCCAAAGGTGGAGCAGCTGGCCCACAGGCGAGGTGGGAAAGCAGAGTCCAGCCTCTGGGCTGGCCCACCCCACCCTCCCAGCTCAGGTAGGGGCAAAGGCCCCCACAGACCAATTGACCCTGGATGCCCTGTTTCCACCTATATGACAGGTGGTTGCTTGGAGACCGCACAACTGCTGGCCGGGATGCTGTACGCTATCCTTCTTCCTCTGTCATTTCTCAGCCTCTGAGCAAAGTGATTCTCTTCAAAACAGGCCAAGGCTTGATATATCATGTGATGCTGTTGCAGTCTGCTCTCAGTCAGCTCTTCCCAATTCATGGGGTCAGTCCCTCCCTTCTTATATACTTTCAGGGTGTCCTTGTAGCATTTCTCTGTCCTTCATAGGTCTTCTTACCATCACTAATTTGAAAAAAGAGAGCTTGCTTTGGAAGACGAGTATCAGCCATCTGCACACAACGACTAGCCCAGCAAAGTCGATGTTTCATGATCTTTGCCTCAACACTGGTGATGTTTGCTGCTAGGAGAACATTGGCATTGGTACAATGATCTTCCCATCTGATATGGGGAATCATCCTAAGTCAGCACTGCTGGTATCACTCCAGACACTTAAGATGGCATCAATAAGTTTTTCACCCATAAAGAAGGGGGGGGGCGGGATGACTACTGCATTATCCACCAGGATCTTAGTTTCCATCCACAGATCTCCGATAATAAAGACATGAGAGCAACTTTCTGAAGGATGTGCTGGAACAACAGATCCCATGTTCAATATCCACCTGAAGGTTGGCTGCCTAGGAGAGGTGGTTACCAAGATAAGGGAGATACTCAGTGTTTTCCAAGGGTTCAGCCCCAGTGACAATTTGTGCAAGAAGGCAGTCAACTTGTGCTGGGGTAGGCTGTTGGAACACTTTAGTCTTCCGAATATGAAGGGAGAGTCCTAGAGTATGATAAGCACTTGAGGAGAGACCAAGGGTGGATTGCAAATTAGCTTGTGTGTGTGCAAGGATAGCACAGGTGTTACCATGCTGCAGGTCAGTATGAACGGTCTGGACAACCTTAGTTTTAGAATGCAGATGCCACATACTGCAAAACTGGTCAGCCAGACAACACTCAATGCCAATTCTGGAGGAAAGGCAATAACAAAAAAGAACCAACATTACAGCAAGATAGATGGAGGAAAGGGTTGGCCAATAAGACTGCCCTACATGTCATCAGTATGGATGGTGAACAGGTTTGTTTTTAACCCATTACAGAGGACAGTGGCAGTCATTTCATCCTGAAGTAGCCTGAGAACACAAATGAACTTCAATGGACAACCAAACCTAGACAGCACTTGTCATAAACCATCATGATTTATGGAATCAAAGGCGTTGTTTAGGTCAACAAATATCAAACAATGGCTGTTGTTGTTACCCCTCTTCAAAGCATCTGACAAAGTGTGATTTTTCTCTCACGAAAGCTCATGCGATAAATAAATCTGTTAGTCTTTAAGTGCCACAAGACTCCTTGCTGTTTTTAGCAAGATAGCTAGAAAACCGTTAAAGTGAATGTGTCTACATCAGTGGCTCTCATCTCCCTGATGGTTACATGTATCCCTGAGGATATTCAGATGTCTTCCAGGGATATAGTAACTCATCTAGGTATTAGCCTAATTTTACAACAGGCTACAGGAAAAGCACTAGTGAAGTCAGTATAAACTAATATTTCATACAATGACTTGTTTGTACGCTCTGTGTATTATACACCTAAATGGAAGTACAATATTTATTTTCCAGTTGATCTATTTTATAATTATGTGGTAAAAATTAGAAGGTGAACAATTTTTCAGTAATAGTGTGCCGTGAGACATATATTTTTGTATCTGATTTTGTAAGCGAGTGGGGGTTTTTTTGTTTGTTTTTTTTAGGCAAGGTATGCAAGAAAAATCAGACTCCTGAAAGGGGTACAGTAGTGTGGAAAAGTTGAGAGCCACTGGTCTATACAAGCTGCATTAATACACTGTGTTTGCAGTGTAGACATACAATATTTTAGTCCTGGCATCCAGTGAAAAGGGACTGCAGATTATCCTGAATTGGTCCACACTGGTTAATGGTGTTATATGAACAACAGTAATCAAGCTGAGAATACCACATTCATTCCCTCATATAATGTAAACCTGATTTCATTTAACTGGTCATAGATGTAAATGGCTGATGCATTAACTCATGATTTGCAAAGTAGTATATTTTAATTCTAAATAATTTGGATTGGATTTATTTTGTAGAACCTGTCCATCTATTTTTAACTCCTTCTTTTATTTTTGACCTTGCAGGCAGGAAGAGAAGAAAAGAAAGTCCCAGACCTCTGAAGCACCCGTGAAAGATGAACGTGTTATAGATCTGCAGAAAAAGATTACAGAGAAAACCATGGAGCGTAAAAAGCAAGCTGAAATCTTGAAGATTACTCCTCAGAAAGATGGTGAAAGGTCGGGGAGAACGTGGGAGCCATATGAAGTAAGAAAATAAGTATCGGAAATTAAATAAATAGTCATTATGACTTTTTTTGTTTTTGTTTCTCAAGTTTTGGTTAGTATAAGGGAAGTGTGACAGATAGGGTGATTTGTTGCAATATTCTTGGGAAACCTTATTAGATTAAGTGTCTTTGGGATCTAATGTATTAAATGAATGGTTATGTCTTATGTGATGGAATTGTATAACTTCTTGAGAGATAGATGTGACAGATGTGAGACTTAGGGATACAACGGACTATTTTAAACAATATGCCAGACAAGAATGGATATTAGGAAAAAAATCATGTTAAGTAGTTTTCCTGGGGATTATCTAAGGGAAGATGAATGTGAATTCCCCACCTCCACTTATGCAAACGGTGGGTAACCTACAGTAACCATCCTTCTTCAAGATGGGCTGCTTGGATCCATTCAGTATTAGGTGTCTCCATGCCGGAGCGCTGGATTGGTCGGAAAAGCTTTTGTCCTAGCCCGTCAGAAGAGGGGAGGCGGCCACCTCCCCTCGCGCCACCCACAATTATATATACGGCCGCCTCCCTGTCCCCTCCTCAGTTCCTTGGAGTCACCAACTCCAGAAGCGGGAACGGAGGAAAGGGACCTGAATGGATCCAAGCAGCCTATCTCGAAGAAGGATGGTTACTGTAGGTAACCCACCGTTCTTCTTCGAGCACTGCTCGGATGCATTCAGTATTAGGTGACTACTAGCCATGCTGACGGATGGTGGGTGGAGTTGGTACTTCCGCCTTCAGCACAGCAACAAGCCTCGTGAAGCAGACCCTCCAGCAAGACACTTGCCGAGGAAAAAACGGCAAGCGGGCCTAACGGCCCGGAGGGCAATGGCTGAGGGTCCGCCAGGATGGGGTAGGCCTGAACCACAGTGACCGAAGAATAAGGGTCAGGCCAGGTCACCTGGGCTGGGAAAAGGGAAGGCAATCTTGGATCAGACTGCACGGGTGCCCTGCCGAAGGGGGAACTCGGAGCATAACAGTCCGATAAGTTGGCCCATGGCGCAACTTATGAACGTGCAAGAGAAAGTCAAAGGCTAGCAAGAGGACTAGCCAAGTAGGCGCGTCTTGGCGGGATGCAAGAAGGCATAGAGCACCGCAAGCTTCCAGTATCCAGCTAGTCATAGACTAGTTGGTGGTTGCTAGTTGCATATGAAATAAAGGAAGACAGGCAATGGCCGCCATGGAGAGTGTGGCTACGCTGGCTGTCTGAGCCAAGGAAAAAAAGGGATAAAACCATGAGGTGGCTCGAGGTTGGCTGAGAAGGCCACAAAACACGGCCTACGGTCTATGGGTTTGGGTCAAAAGGGAGGGGGCCAAGGCCTTCGGCATGAATAAATGACCCCAAGTGCGGAAGCGCATGATTCAACCGGAATGGCCCTATAACTGGCTCTCATAGGAGAGGCATGGGAGGTACTGGCTGCGACGTGGCCTAGCAATTGGCGAGGAGGCCTATAGGCTACTAGAATATGGGGGGGTCACCCCCCCCCCCATATGGACCCATCAGATTTTCCCTTTGGCTCTTACTAGAGCATGGGAAGACCAGGGGAAGGTGGAAGGAAACTTCCACTATTGTTTGAGAGTCCCTCGACGATCAAGAGATCGAAGGCAGCCAGGAGAGAACTTCCAGCCTCAAAACCTAAGGTCTTTATCTGGCGAGTTTCTCTACCATCTTGTCTGCCAGGGTTGTCCAGGAGGCATCTCTAAGACACGATATGAGGGAGGGTACCCCTGAGGTCCTTCTAGGCTTGAGAAAGGAGCCTAAGTTGAGCGGTCACCAGTTGAGGGATGCCCCGTTATGAGAGAACCAGATGGGATCCCCGCCCAAAAAGGGCAGGGGATGGAGGAGTGAAGAGGTGGGAGAATTGCCAGAGCCGCTATATGTCACCTGGGAGAAAAGGGTTCTCTGCATGTTGCAACATGGGAATAGCAGTGGTGTCAACGGGGTCCTTGAGAGAAGCGAGGGGGACTGCAAATATGTCTGATGCCACCGACGCATTTGGGGAGGGAGCGGTAGCCCCAAGGGCTGCACTGGGTGTAGTGGACCGTACGCAGGTGGGCAGGGCGGGAAGGGGAGAGAGAGAGGGAATATGAGTGTTGCGCCCCGCCAGGGGAAGATTGAAGGTAACGCTATGTAGGTGCCCAAAAACGGGAAAAACCTTCATCTAATATAGACGGCCATCCCCAAGGCGGCGGATATTGAGTAGTATGTGTGCAGGCACTCGAAGGAACCCGTCAAGGTGTTCCCCTTTCGGGGTTAGGTGTCCCCAGTCATACTTGTTGACCCCGGGCACCGTGGATGACCCTAAGGGTGATTGATCAGAAAGGGGGATGTTGGTTGGGTCCCCAGTTCCCAGTAGGTATCCAGAGGTAGGCTAGGGATCCTGCAAGGTGGGAGGGAGAGAGGGAAGTGATGGACCGTACCTACGGTTCCTACAGGGGTATACCTCCCTCTATATACAGCTTCCCAACAATGACATCCCAAACATCCGTGTTTTCATATAGGTGTGACCTGTTGTCTGCAGAGGAAATTCCCGGCAGAGGGTCGCAGTCTCATCACGGGCAGCTGTGACTAGGCCGTCCCCCCCTTTTCTTCCCCCAACCTGGGTACACGGGGTCCTACCTGGAACATGTGTGATGACCACTGCAGTCCTACTAGGGGGAAGGTTTTCGGACATGCGCATCTCAGAGCCCTACCAAAGCTAGGCTGCAACAAGGAGCGTCACTGTCCCTTGATGGGGCTAGGGCGGGAAACGTGATGGGCGCAATTGGGGAGGGAAAACTGTTGTAATGAGGGGAGCGGTTTTCATTGGCGGGTTCAGATCTAAGGGGAGCGCCACTGCCAAACCCTGGATGTGTAGGGCGCGCGCCCGGGTAGGGGCTCGAACTCTGGACCGTCAAGTTGAGGGCCTGTTGCTCAGCAGCTAGCCAGGTAGGCCCATGAGAGTACGAAGGTGGGCCTAGGGGGGCCTGGCCGATCTGACCTTCCTATGGGAAGGGGAGACGGGTGGGCTAACGGTGCCTTAAGCCAAGGGGTTAGCGGTAGCCAGGCGGCTCACACCCCTGAGGGTGGCTAAGACCCCTTTCTATCCATTTGCCAACGAAAGGCAAGGGGTTTTACTCACCCGAGGAGTAGGATTTAGGGCGGTGGGGTGGCACCCGGGAGAGGAAGGCCAAAGTACTTGGCCTCCCCTCGTGGATCTCTGGCTGTGCCCACCACTGGAAGAGTTTCGGGAGGGAACAGCACCTCTCCTTCGAAGGCAGGTCTATGACTGCCTGCTGTGCATTCAGGCCCACTCTGGCCTCCCTAAGCCAGGCTGCCCTGTGAAGGTTAACTGCTGACGCCATGGTCCGGGCAGCGGTGTCCACTGCATCACGAGCGGAGAGTAGGAGGTCCTGTGAGACCGTGTTGCCTTCCTCCAGGAAGGCATCATAGTTGTCTCTAGCCTTGAGTGGGAGCATGTCCCTGAATCTCCCCAGCGATTCCCAAATGCCCAGCAGGTACCTGCTGGTTATGGCCTGGTTGCTGGCCACCCGCAATTGAA
>ML681996.1:41772031-41835270 GCA_007922195.1 Podocnemis expansa | reverse complement strand
TGAGCAGCGCTGTACAGCGCTGACCTCCGCCAGTGCCTGCAGCCCCCCTTTGCAGGCACCGTAGGGGAGCAGCGCTGGGGAGTGCTGCAGCCCGCCGGTGCCTGCAGCCCCTTAAGGAAGCGAAATAGCAGGTTCACAGTGTGAACCTGTTATTTCGTTTCCCGTTTTTCTTCTTATTTCGAAATAACATTTTGTTAATTCGAAGTATGTTATTTCGAAATAAGGTGTTATTTCGAAACAAGTTGTTTCGACACAACTTGTTTCGAAATAACCCTGTGTGTGTGAACACAGCCCATGTGGTCTTTGCCCAAGCACCTAAGGCACGTCCCGTGGGGGTCATCCCTGGGGAAGGCCTTGCCACATTTGGCGCAGGGTTTAAACCCTGGCATGGTTGAAAGCTTCAGTCCAACGACAGAAGGTTTCTTGGAGTGGACCTAGTCCACAGTAGATTCTCCCGGTCAGCGAAGCTGATCTCACGGGACAGGCCGCTTGCAACAGCAAGGAGCGGACGTTCCAAATCCAACGCACAAGGCGGAAGAAATGAAACTGAGGAGGGGGCGGGGAGGCGGCCGTATATATAGTCGCGGGTGGCGCGAGGGGCGGTGGCTGCCTCCCCTCTTCTGACAGGCTAAGACAAAAGCTTTTCCGACCAATCCGGTGCTCCGGCATGGAGACACCTAATACTGAATGCATCCGAGCAGCACTCGAAGAAGAAACCCCTGACACTTGAAACTGCACTCTGAGGAGAGGGCATTGTTTGTTGAAAATCTGTTACTTAAGGAGCAGATCAAAGGTCCATGCAGTGTAGGGGAAAGACTGAAGTATTCATTGTTACTGTGGTTCTGGCATTGAGACAATTATGAATGTGTAACCATGGGGAAAACCCAAATGTGGGTTGAAGCACTGACACTGCAATTGGAATTGGGGAGATACCTGGTACACTTTTTAGCATGCCATCTAGGTTCTTTTATTGTTTTTAATCTGGTTGCTCTGTAATGCTTTCACCTTAAATATAAATGTGTTGCTTATAAAAAAAAAGTGTGTGGTAACTTATAACTGTGGGCCTTCACTATAGTCACAGCCTCTGGAGAGAACCAAAGCACAGATGTTAGCCTGTTCAGGCAGTCTGGCTTGCAGGGAATATTGCTTAGTGTAGGTAGGGAAGTGTGCAGCCTGGAAGAATCTTGGTCAGGAGCAATGAGGATGTGTACCAAACAGGTGACAGCCGAGGAGCCAGGAACTTAGAATTGATGCTCTCAAGGAACCACAGATGGGAAATACGGATGCAGTTGCCCTGAACTGATAACAGGAAAATATGAGATAAATGGACAAATCTGTTGAAATAATAACTGTGGATCGATTTTGTTAGGTGGAGCTGAATTTGCAGCCTAGAGGAATAAATAGCAGAATAATAAGTAATATAATACTGTTAACCTTTCACAGGATTTCTTTTTGCTACTTCAGCATCTCCATTTAAGGCAGAAATTCAGCACAAACATAACTGCACCCCTGTTCAGCAAAGAAAAGTATCTGAGGCTTTATTCAGAAAAGCATTTAAGTGTGTCTAAATAGGGGTGCTTTCCCAAATCAAGGCTTGAGACACATACTTAAATGCTTTTTCTGAATCAGGGCCTAGACTACAGCAAAGTCAATAATTAGAGGCCTCAAATGAAAACTGTAGTATAATAAAGGTATTACTCATATCAGTTCAAAGAGTAAAGCACATTTTGAAATAATAAAAAATTATAAATCTATAGACAGGATCTTTGAGAGTATGACATAGAATCTGAGTCTGTGAATGCAACTCTCATTTGAATATGTAAGGAAGAGTTCTGCAACTTTTGTTTTGTTTAACTTCATACTATAAATATCGCAGGATATTAGTCCTCTTCCTTCCACACCAGTCCTAAGGTTTAAATCCTAAGCTATAAAATATCAGTTTTAATTAAATTTAAAGTATCAGTAAAACACAGATTAGTGGAAGATATGAAGTTCACTCCAGCCCTCATCAGTACTGCTTGAGTTTATATACCTGTGCCCAAGTTTAATTATAGAGAACAAGCCAAATTCTTGTCAGTTACACTCAGCAACCCATTTAGTCTGAACTAAGTAGTTAAAAGTAGTTTGGTTAGTCCGAACTAAGTAGCTCAAAGTTAGTTTGAACTAAACCATGTTTTTTTTGTTCGAACTAACTTTTTAGTTCAAACTAAAAAATTACAGGTAGTTTGAACTAAAAGTTAGTTTGAAGTAAAAAAAAAAGTGGCTAGTTCAAACTAACCAGCTATTTAGTTTGAACTAGCATGGTGACATTGCACTAGTTCAAACTAAAATTTGAACTAAGTGCTTAGTTCAAACTTACTGTTCAAATTAACTACTGTAGTTCAAACTCAACTTTGCTTAGTTTGAACTAAAAAGCTTTTTTTTGTTCAAACTAGGGAAAGCCTAGTGTAGACAGGACCAAATTAGTCTGAATTAAGCCTCCTTAATCTGGACTAGTTTGCTAATGTCAACATAGCCGAAGTGTTTCATGGGTTTAACTTAGCGCAAAAAGTGGTCCAGTATCTCCCTTGCAAGAAAGGAAGCCTTCATACTGTGCAATAACTTCAGTGTGTCCCTCTCTGCATGTGACTTGTTGTGCTTCCCACCTTTTTTACGCCTTACCTCTCTCTTCCTGAATGCAGTGAAAGAAGAACATCCTCCTTTTGGTCTTGAGGTAGCAGGACCACATTTTGGCCTGGTTCACATCCATGTAAGCCCTTTAAACTCAGTAGGTTTATGCAGCTGTGAATGAAAGCAGAATTTGTTCTGCACACATAATTTTAATCCTTGTTAAATTCATAGTACAACAAAATTTATATTACAATTTAGAAAACTAGCTATGAAGACAAATATGTTGTAAAGCAGAGAGAAGTTGTTCTAGCATTGTTGATGACAATTAGATGTGAAAGCTGCTTTGTCTGTCTGTGCTGGTCTTTTCTGGAATACTGTTTGTGAATCTAGCTGTTGAATCAGAACATCTGTAAAGTTTGGGATAGGGAATGTATGCATCTGAGTGTTGGTATATGACTTCCAGGATAAACTTCTGAGAAGGAGATAATGTAAAAAAGAGGCAGTGGAGCATAACAGTACAAAATATAGTTTGGTTTTATCATGGCTTCAGATATTGTACGTCGTATCTGTTCTCAATCTAGCTTAAACAAACTGGGCATTCAGCCTAGGTTTTTTCTATTTGTCACGGCCTGTATAAAGTTGCTATGCTTGCCCCAGTCATGATACCAAATGGAACGTGATCTGACAGCCTTCCAAATTGTTGTGTAAAAGTTTATTCCATAATTTGGTTGGTCACTCCTACTGTGATAATCTGTGTTTCCTTTATGCAGAAGTCTCTGCAAGAGTCCCACTGGAAAGAGTTGGAAGAGAGTCGGGAACGACAGTTCAAGATGCTTCAGTATGGCTTAATGTCCAGAGAAACAGCTCAGAAAATGACTGCATATCAGGCAGCAAGAACTGGAGCTACTTCTTGTATATTGCGATAATATGGAAAAATCCAGACCTGGTGGAAATGGGAGCACTCCCTATTGTGTCTGATAATGCCAGGATTGAATTTATCCCTTTTTCCTCATATGTGTAGACTGCACAGTAAAATGGTGGGCTGTACTGGCATATCTGAAGCAGAATTTGATAGCTTTTATCAGTTAAATTACATTTTTAATATGTATTGAGACATTTGTCCTTTTATAACTAAAACACATGACAGACTTAATATGACTTTGAAATTTGCATGATGTGGTGACAAGCTAACAGGTAAGAGTATTGTAGAGAGAATCTTGAGTGTGTACCCTCACCTCGTTATATGCTTATGCCAGTTGTTATGTTCATTTTCTGACATAAAAAGGAAACATATGTAAAACAAACAGCATTTTTATTTGCACACTTAGCTTTTTACAGGATGTGGTCAAGCCAAGTTTGGAACAGGGATCAATCATATTTTCTTTCAACAGCTGTGGAATGTGATTACTGGCCTAGACCAGGAGGGCAACCAGCTGGGCTAGATCATGACATGCTGAGGCCCGAAGATATGTCAAGATTCAGAGGCCCTGTACCAAAAAACGAGAGAGAGAGAGAGAGAGAGAGAGAGAGAGAGAAGTGCATTACATTAGAACAGAAAGGGTAATGAAAAATAAATGATAAACCGTTATATTTGCATATATACATAGGCAAAGATACAATGAAAAACAACTAAATAAAACATACATATTACAAAAAGCCTTATTTGCATTATCAGTTTCAATTAGCATAAATCTTAGCTATCTCCAACATATTTAGAGGCCCCTCATAATGTGAGGCCGTAAGACATGGCTTTCTTGGCTTGTGCCTAAATCCAGGAGTGTGACCAGTATTAGCATTGGGCTAGGAAGGGAACCAGGTGTGTGTCCCAGAACCAAATGCAGCAAATTTCCAAATGCAGTTAGGCTCTCTGCCTCACCTGTAAAATTGAGACGAGAACAACTTAATTCCCAAGTCAGCATTTTACTTAAGCATGGGCCTACCTGTAAGTACCCGTTCAAATCAAGTTGCTCAAAGCAAAGTCCCTTCATCTCAAAGTGATGATAAGGGAAAGTAACATTTCTTATACTCGTTAGAGAGCAGTTTTCAGAAGCAATCAAAACCCTACTCACCTAGAAGATAATTTGACATTTATGCCCATTTCTGTAGTGTTATGTCCATAAATGAACCTTAAAGTCATAAAAATGTGTGTAGACATAATGCCAGAGGAGATGTGAATCTCAGTTGAAATCTGTGCAGCAGTAAGAATGTGTAGTTTATTTCTATCTTAAATTTGTGCCAATTACAAGATATTTAATTACTGCCATTGCAAATATTGAAATTGAATCAGGTTGTATCTGACATTAAATTCAGGGACCTGCTTTTAAAGCTTACGGAGCATTACAATTCCTCCTCTTTACCAAAAGAAATGTAATGGATTAAGGAATTCTTTTGTTGCCATCTAGCTGTGAAAATCTTTTTGTCTGCAATATTTATGAAACATGCTGTATTTTTCATTCATCAAAAAGATTGCCGTCTGTGGATAAACTGGAGATGATTTCTGTTGTAGTTCAAGAGTGCTATTGATCCAAAGGTTACCGGTTTTAAGGATAACAGGAAGCCAGCGTGGCATGGAGGCAGCAGTTCAGTAGGAACAGTTCTGGGAGTTCAGGAGAGCAGGAGAAAAGAGGAGTAGCGGCAGTGTTGAAGAGGAGAGAAAGAGAGGGATAGCATGAGCAGTCAGGGAGAGAACTGAGCAAATGAAACCTGGGAAAGGCTACTGAGCAATTCTGACAAGCTGTTTGGTGTTGGAACTATATCTTTCTTTGTGTTTGTCCAGCGCCCAACACACTCAGTCCAGTCTTGACTTGTACCTTTCAGTGCTGCTACTGTAATGCAAATAGTGATGCTAATAGTCAAACCTCTGGGATAGCACAGAGTTGAATGGACCCCTTAAACATACAGCTGTCTCTCACATTCTGAAAGTGCAAGAAAGTCAAAGATAGAAAGCGGATCACTGTGGCTCAGTTCTTTTGAGATGCGGTTCCTGATCTTCTAACCTCTTAAAGAATCAGGATCAAGCTATATCAGTGAACATCTCTCCTTCTATAGCCCATGCCAGCAATAATGACGATGTGGTAGGTATCACCCAGATGAAATTAATAAAAGGCTGGAGGAAGAGTGTTCTCACTGGAGAACCCAAGGTATGGAATTTACTGCTACCAGAAGTCATGATCATCCTGGCTTTTGCTGCTTTGAGACATGAGGCACATGACTTATTTGGATAACTCAGTAAGTCAAGGGAGAAATAGAGAATTCTGGGGACAACTCACTGTGATCCTCACTTGTTTTTATATAGACCTTTGCTTTTATGGTAATGGATGAATTATAGCAGAGCATTCAGAATAAAACCAATGTTAACCAACCTTCATTGTGTGACAAACTCATAACTGGATATGTGAGATTTACATCATGTTTATGACCACGTGCTGCATTGGCACATGACAACCTATTGTGACAATCCATGTTTCCTCATCATATTGAATTGAAGCTACATTTGGGTAGATAAGTCTGAAAGTCCTAAGAAATCTGACTCACACCAGGGCTTTCAGACGTTCCAGGTTCATTTCTGTGAAGCCATGCATCTGGAACTCCAGGGAGGCCCAGCTCTTGCTAGGTTTCTCAGTCGTAGCCTCAGAGCAAAACCAAATTTCAAAATGCTGAAATGTCTCACAAACCGAGAATTCCTCATTGCAGTCAGATTGAGGTCCATATCCAATCCAATCATCCAATGCAGGTAGTCTTAGCTTGGAGTGTGGTAGCTTTAGAGGTTGCTTCTGAGATGGCTAAGAAGGAGAATGTATAATATGAGAGATTTGGGGCTCTTGTAGTGGTGGTGGATGGAGGTAGATGTCTTGGGTGAACAATCTCTCTCTTGGTAAACCAGGAAAGCCTTAGGTGTCTAACGGTTTGTAATTCAGATGGTTGTTTGGTGTAGGATGACCAGATAGCAAGTGTGAAAAATCAGGACTAATGGTGGGAGTAACAGGTGCCTCTACAAGAAATAAAGCCTCGAATACTGGGGTTGTCCCTATAAAATCAAGGCATCTGGTCACCTACAGGGCACACATATTAGCTGGAGTCACTGCTCTGCCCCAGGGCTACCCAGGCAAGCAGACAGCCCATCTCAGCTCCTCTTTCCAGCTAATGCACCCGCCAACAAACTTCCTTATGAGGAACTGGAAAACAAACAAGGAGTCCTGTGGCACTTGAAGGCTAACACATTTGTTTATTGCATGAGCTTTCGTGGGGGGAAATACCACTTCATCAGCAGTGTCTAACAAAGTGGGATTTTCTCCCACGAAAGCTCGTGCAATAAACAAATGTGTTAGCCTTCAAGTGCCACAGGACTCCATGTTTGTTTTACAGTTCCTAAAAAGGAGGTTTGTCTTTGCTGAACTAGACTAACACAGCTGCCCCTTTGGAACTAGAATCTGTGGGAGTTCCGCTGAGGCCTGAGAGCCACTCCAGTGAACTACCGTCCCCAGCATGCCCCGGGGCCGGATGCAGGGCGGGGCCGAACCCCCAACGGCCAGCTAATTGATAGGAAAGCCGCCCAATCAGCGAGCGGGGAAGCAAGGGTGGGCCGCGGCGCCGCCGCCGTTCTGACGGGCAGTTAGTTTCCCACCGACCGGCCCGGTGAGTAGCGTCGTGTCGGGGACGGGGGGCGCCTGAGCCCCCCGAACGGGCCGGGGGAGCCGAGCCACCACCCCCGGGAGATGGGCGTGGCCGAAACCCCGCTTTCCTTGGCGTCACTGCTCCCCCCCGCACACACCGGGAGATGGTCCTAGCCGCCTCCCCCCCCCGGGGGGGAAATGGGCCTGGCCGAGACCCCGCTTTGCTTTCCCTCAGTAGACAGGCCTGTGGCCTCACTGCTCTCCCCGCCGCCCCAGGCGATGGTGCTGGCCGCTGTGCCTCCTCTCCGCGCCGGGAGATGGGCCTGGCCGTTCCCCCCGCGGGGGTAGATGGGCCTGGCCGCTCTCCAGTTCTGTGCCGGCTGCCGGCCTGTTCCACTGGCGCCGGGCGGGGGGGAGCCTTGTTCCTCGCCCGGCTGCCAGGCCGCGCCTGGAGGGTCAGGCCCTGTCCTGCAGTCCTGCCTCTGCTCCCCACCTGCCCCAGGAGAGGGGGGCGGTTACTGTGCCTACCCTGCCAGCTGGCGACTGGCTGCCAGGTGGGTGACGAAGCAAACAGGGACCCCTGGCACTCTTAAAGACTAGTGAGTTTATTTCTAGCATGGGCTTGGGTGGGCACAGGCCCGCCCCATCAGAGGCGTGAAATGGGAGCTCTGCTCTGTTACTCAAAGAGGGGCCCTTTTAAAGACTAACCTATTTGTTTATCCCATGAGCTTTTTGGGGAGACAGTCCCGCTTTGTCAGATCCATCTCCAGTGAAAGATCACGTGATAATTAAAATGTGTTAGTCTTCAAAAGGGCCACCAGATTCGTTTGTTTTGCTGGACTAGACTCATATGGCTCCCTCTTTGGAATCTGCTGTGTGTTAAGTTTACATACGTACGTACACACAGAGAGAAGGATTGGTTATAAGCAGGGGTTTAAGTGTAACGTAGGGGGCCCTGGAATGCTCCCACATGGGTGCTGCTCCCACCAGCGCAAGCTGGGCCGCCCCAACACTTACCGGCGGTCGCACAGCTGCTGAGGAGGCAGCAGGCCCCAGTTTGGGGTGGGGCCAGGAAGGGGAGGAGTTTTGGTAGGGCTTGAACCCTACAGAGGAATACCCCTGCCCCTGCCTGCTGGAAGGTCACTCCAAGGCTTGCTATTTTAAGGGGCCCGGAGCTCAGGCCTCTAAAAATGGAACGTGGAACCAGAACGCCGCATTCCAGGACCCACTGTTTTTAAATGGTGGGCCCTGGAATGCAGCGTTCCAGCTCCACAGTCTATTTTTAGGGGCTGCTGAACACTGAGCCCATAAAACAGTTGGTCCCGGCATGGCGTTCCCGCCGCATTCCAGCCCACTTTAACCCCTGATTATAGGACCAATTTAAACAGTTGCAGAAGTAATATCTTTCACTGGAGCAATTCCTGCAGGTGAGGTAGACACACTTTTGTGCTCTCACAGAGCTTTTCTTCATGTCTGGGAAATGTAATAGAGATGGGGGAGCCAGTGGAAAGATTCAAAGAGAGGGATGATGTGGTTGTAGCTCCAGACTGGAAAACTATCTTCTGTGGCAGCAGTCTGAATGGACGCAAGTGGGGGAAGATGGCATTTGTCCAGGCCAAAGAGAAGAATGTGACGGGATGGAGATAACAGTACTTTCAGCTGTACAGATTGATAGGAAAGGCCATATCTTTTATGGAGGGGAAAATCGCAGTATTTGGATGTAGCGTTGGTGCAAGAACCTGCAGAATAGTCTGAGTTAAAGATAGTGCCAAGGATACAGGTCTTAGTGGTAGGCAGAGTGGTGGTCAAAGCGATCAAGGAGGAGCTAGTAAAAGCTTCAAGGCTGAGGCATGAAAAATTTGTGGTTTCTTGACTGCCATCTGGTATGTTGTTTCTGTTAGTTGTGTTCGTAACCTCTGTGCAGACTATGCATTCTAAGTGAAACTGAAACTCAAAACAGCGGACATTAAACTTTGCCCAGCATTTCAGTGTTGAAATACACTAGCAATGAAGGTGTGTTAACACAAACCCCTAGCATAGATTGGCCATCAGGGTTTTAAACAATGTCATCTAAGTGTTCAGAGTAAGATCGATTGATATGGTGTCTAAAATGGCAGTAGACTGTGTGCTTCCCAGTTGCAAACAGTGGTGGCGCTGAACTGGTGTTAATAATAGAAGGACTTGTCTATATGAATTGCTTTAGTGCAAACAAGGCTTGCTGTAGAGAAGATAGCACCTGGTTGGTTCGGACTGTGTTCTGTGTTAATCAAAATAGCATTTTAACTGTAGCAAGTATATTCAGGATACAACTGTAATACATTCCCTTTGGGAGGATTATGAGACACAAAAACAGTAGCAATATGTGGAGAACGCTCAGTCTAAGGGAGGAGTGGGGTGTGGTTTTCCTTGTACTGTCTCATCCTTTGCTTTAATACAGATTTTACCATAAGGTGTAGTGAAAGGTTAAAGATAGTCAATAATTTATTGAACTGAGCTGTTTTTCTCTGTAGATCAAGGTGTATCAAAAACTCAGAATCATTTAAGCTTCATAAATTTGATGCTAACCATAGTTGGTGTGTCACTCTTCTACTGAGAACAACAGTGTGTTTCTATGCCCAAATCAAAACTATTCAGTTATGGTCCTATCCCTATAGACAGTTCTCCCAAATTGGGGTGGGGGGAAGAGAAATCCCACCATCAGTACCAGAGGTTTGATTTCCCAAGTTCTCTTTAAAGCCATTTTAAGCCTTTATAACTGCCCGGGCTGCATCAGAAACAGCTATGCATTTTGTTTAATAAGACATTTCTTTCATGCACCAGAGGTCTGCTAATTTGAGAGAACTTCTTTGTTCCAGGTGAATCATTGTATCTACCAGTGGTTGTTAGATGACCTGAAAAAGGAGAGCTTGCACATGTTCATATAAAGATGGCATGAAAGCTTTTTTTTCAGGAATATTTTTTTTTCCTCCCCCCACTTTATAACTTTATAACTAGGACTTTGTTGAGAAACTAATTCATTGGGGTACTAGAGTTTTTCCACACTTAATTCAGTATAGACTGAGGTGGAGTGCTTGAATTTCATTTAAAATTTCACTCTCGAGGGCAATTGAGTTAATAAGTGTGTCATGAGTCCACAGGATTGGTGTGGTGCTATGCCTTAGCTTTTAAGCCGTCTTGTGGAGAACACTTTCTGTATTGGAGACCCCCTACCCCAATGATGCTCACGCTTCATTTGGGGTGGGCCACACAGCCGCACTGCCTCTGGGCTTAAGCTCTCTTGTTTCACAACTTGAGCTCTGCTCAGCTTGTCCATTTCAGATAGACTCCTGGTGACAGAGTGTACGCTCTTCAGGGACTAATGCACCTCAACAATATTTTTAGTGACACCAAACAGTGGAGCAGGCCCCAACAACTCAATATTTCTGATTGCCGTGGTGACTTGGTTTAGTAGCTTGTAACTCCACTGCAAAAAAAAAAAAAAAATTGCTGAGCACTTCTTTCTTCCTAATCACTCCATTGATTTGTTAATGATGATCCTCAAGAAAATCAATGGGACATCAAGATTTCGAAGAGAAACAGCCGAAATTCAAATAATATGCAGATTAGATTGTGTGAAAGCAGGGCCGAATCCTGATTATGGATTCTTTTCATGCTATAACAGGTAATTTGACTTCTCTCTCCCTCTGTGTGTTGTTCCCTAGAGTTTGAATCCTTGGAAAAGCTATGATTTGCTGTTGCAGTATGACCTGATCACATGTCTTACACACCCATTAATTTCTCATCCAATTCTGTAAGTTCCTTCTCTTGAAAGTGCCTGACAAGTCTGATTTTTCTCCCATGAAAGCTCATCCAATAAATAAATCTGTTAGGCTTTAAGTGCCACAAGACTCCTTGCTTTTTTTGCAGAAATGTAATGGAGGAACATCCTCTGGCAGCCAGAAGTAAAATTGCTGGCGCCTATCTGTGAGCCAGTTTTGTCCACCTCTGGAGTAGGGTTTAATAATCAACTGGAACACAACATTTTAAGTCCTTAGGTTAACACAGAGACGTGAAGTAAAATACATCATTTATCTGGCCAAGCCAGAGTAAACCACCAGGCAAGCTGTAAGTAGATTCCATTTGACTGTTCCCTCTCTGACCCTTTGGTGAATCCCTGGTGAGAACAGCCAGCCTCTTTCAGAAGCCCATTCTTCATCCCCTACTGGCCAGCTTTTCCTTTTCTCTCCCCTTTGTTTATCTCCAAGCAGAGCCATGCTGATTTCCCACCATCCAGCCTGCTGGAGCTTCCTACTGTGTAGCTTAGATCAGTAGTTCCCAGCCTGTGATCTGGGTATGCCTGGGGCTCCATGGAGTTATTGCAAGGGGTCTGTGAATATGTCTGGTCCCAGCCATTGCTGGCCAGCGGCAGGCAACCTGGGCCCAATCCACTCCCAGCTGCTGCCAGCCAGCGATCCATGGTGGAGAGGGCTCTAAATGAATTGTATTTGTCTGGGGTGAACAGCCACACCCTGGATATGTCCCCAGCTCTTGGGAGCAGGCAGGGGCCAGGTCCTCCACTGCCCTCAGACAGCCCCTGGTAATAACTGTTATCATCTGGGGGTCCATACATTTTTTCATTAAAAAGGGGTCCTCATACTCAAAAAGATGGGGAACCACTGGTGTAGGTTGTTCCATTCTTGGGTCTTCCATTATCTCTCTGGACTTTTTGTTGATCTGAGGAAGTGAGTTGGGACCCATGGAAGTTTATGCCTGAAGAAGTCTGAGAGTCTTTAAGGTGCCACAGGACACTTGTTGTTTTGCTGTAAATGGACTAACAGGGTTACCCCTCTGGAAATCAATCCTTTAGTGACCCATTCATTCCACCCATGCAGTGAATTGACACATGCACATACCTGTGTTTTCTGCAATGTTCCAGTTTTACCCTTTTGCATCCACTTCTTAGCAATGCAGAGTGCAGAAGAAAACTGAGGTATGCATAGGCTTCCTAAAGATATTACAGAAAATTCCTACTTTATCGTAAGTTAATTTGAAAAACAATCTAAAAATTCCTTCTCCCCTCAGCTAAAATGTCTTGATGCTTATGAGGTATCTAGTCCACAGACAGCCATATTCTTGTACTGAAAACAGAGTAGAAAAGAGTGCTGGCTAATGTAAAAGCAAACAGTGTAAAGAGACCCATTTCAAATAAAAATAGCATTTGGAGGGTTTATATCTCAGAGAACTAAAAAGCAGCAAAAGTTTTTTCCACTTCATTCATTCAGCATAGAAATCTGGAGCTCAAAAAATATAGCAAAACAGTTAAAAGGAAGCACCCTAATTTGTAAATGATACTTTCAGGTTTTAAATTTAGTTTAAAATACTTACCTCTCACTAATACTTGACATTGTTATGTATTTAATATTCAGTTTATCTCTATACTGTTTGCTTTGGGCAGTTGCAACAGATGATTCACTTTGTGTTTCTAGTCTGTTCATTATTTGCGTATTGTACAAGTGTTAGTATTGCAAACTGGAAGAGGGAGGGAGTAATGCTAAACTGAAACACACTTCCCAAATATTTTTAAGTAGCATGGGGGGTACTTTAGGCTGTCATGTGGGTTTTCTGTATTAATTAACTTCTGTAACTTTGGAGATCACTGAATTTTAACTTGTCTCATCCTTAGGTCTGTATTTTTTTTTTATTTTTTTTTGGAGTGCTATGTCTTTGCAAAGGATCTAGTATTTGACTCTTCTTGTGACAAGTATGTTGCTGGAGACTGCTTGTAATCTTATGCCTTGACCCTAATGGGCATGCACCTGAGCTTTTCCCATCAATGTGTTTTCCCATTGACCTTCACTGGAATGTTTTGTGACACTACCCTAATGTGTGAGCAGTGGTCCCTGCCCGCAATGAAACTACAAAAACCACCACATAGCCTGCTTCCTAGCTTCCAAAATACTTCTAAGGAAGCTTTATTTATTCCACAAATATATATGTAACATAACTTCAGCCACAGACTAAAACATGGACAATAGTCATTAGTGCCGATAATACAATGTAGGCAACAAGTGACCTTAACTGCTTTGTTTGTTTGCATTCCATCTGTTTCAATACAGATCCCTTCAACCCAGAACTGATGCCTGAGATGCATCACTTGCAAACTAGTGTTCTTAGGTGTAGCCTATTTTTATGTTTCTTTGGACATAATCCTGGGCCTGATGCAATAGCTTCTTGATTGGACCTCAAGGAAGTATTGCTGATGGAAAAGAATAGACAGACACTGTAGATGTACCATATTAAAAAGTCTAGGAAACGAGTTCCTATAGCGAAAAAAATGACATCATGAGCTGCCACAAGACCATTCAAAAATGTGAAACTCCATATGAAGGGATATTCTCCATAGCTGTTAACTTGTTGCCAAGTTCCAAAGGAGTAGCTGGGTTAGTCTAGTTTAGCAAAACAAACCAGGAATGCTGTGGCATCTAAAGACTAACAAATCTGTTTATTGCTTTTGTGGAAGAAAATCCCACTTCATCAGACAAACTGTGCAATCCCACACTATGCTCAGTCCCATTTAAGTGGGTGTACATGTCTTTGCAGGTTTGGGGATCATAATTCTTCACATTGAAATTCCCTTCTACCTCCCTTTAAACTGAATTTAAAGCTGTTGTAGAAAGTGCTTATGAAGGCAGTGAAGTTGGGAATGCAGAAGCTGTCCATTGACCAATGTTCTCTTTCCTGGGCAGTTTCAGATGTCCCAGTGGTAGGTGATCTTTTGTTTTTTACAAGACAGTAGTTAGGCTTGGCAGAACTTTGTTTTACAACCTCAATCAGTAATATCAATGTTTATTTTTTAAGCGTTTTTATTATCAATATAAATTTTCACAGTTGTGGGAAATATTGGTTGGTAGACCGTATCTTGATAACTATGGTCACTCATAGTGGGTTGGAGGGGGGTGCAGAGGGCCAGGGCTCAGAGTGGGAGGGCCACTGCTGCTGCTTTGCCTCCCTCCCAGCTTCAGCTGGCTCCATCGCAAGTCATAAGCTGCTGCTTTCCTTCCTGTAATGATCTTGAGGGTTCATTAAAGATGATACCACTGAATGAGTAAGGAAGAGAACTTTAATCATACAGACAGGTATCCAGGTGTGTACCTGGGAGCAGCCATGTTAAATCTTCTCTGGAGCACGTCTCCCAATTTATACAACAATGGCCCATGCTAGAGAGTCTCTCTAAATTCACAGCCTTCTACAAGCATATCACTATGCTTCCCCTTCCCAGGTCCAGGAGGTGCTGGAGAGCTGGGGTGGGGTGGCAGAAGGCAGGTGTATAAGTAAGGGTTTCTGGTGCCCTGGCCAAGTCTACATCTCTGTCCCCCATGCTTTGCAGGCGCCTCTGTGCAGGGAAGGTGGTGTCCCCATGTAAGAGCGGTGAAGGGGGTTGGAGATAGAGATGTCTCTGTTAGCTCTCGTCCCTTCAGGGCAGCAGGGGCCATTCCCACTGCATGCCCAGCTCCCAGCAGTAGCAAGACAACTGGAGGCATTGCAACCTCCAGACCTTCTTTTGAGCCTGTCTGTGCAGCTGCAGCAGGTTCCATCTTGTGTCCCACTTAGCCTGTGTCCCCAAACCCTGAGAATTCCCTTTTGGTCACTCCCCACTCTTCCTCACTGGCTCACATTGCTGGGCAGAGGGAATGGGAATCCCCCATCTGCAGCTGTGTTGTGAATTGTGCAGCCAGGTAAGTCAGGGAGCTTGGAAGCCCTGGCTGCTGTGCCCTATGTTAAGCTCTAGGAGGGGACTGGAAGAAGAGATCACAGGCCCCCAACCTCAGGGCCAGTGCTAGGGTTTCTGGCGCCCCCCTGCAATCTATAAACCAGCACCCTCCTCCCTCATTAGTATTAATCAGTTTATTATAATAAGAAAATTGCAGTGAAGGACTGAATGCATATTTATTTGAAATATTTACTGAGCAGTAAATACTTATCATTATATGAACATCAAAAATCAGTTTTTTAGTTATTTAATTAAAAAGGAAAGGTTTTACAAAAGGTTACAATAGTACTTTTTGTGCTTTCATGTTTACAAAATTTGCAATTAATTCCTTCCAGTCTAACTGGGCACCTATATCATTCTCAATAGCAACCATGGCAAGGCTTACAAGCCTTTCTTGAGAACTACTTGATCACAAGTAATTTTTTACTTTTTTTATCATGAAAATGATCGCTCGCCACTTGCCACGCTGACAGGAATTGTCAGCAATATTCTTAGGGCAATGCTCAAATTTGGAAATGAGACGTTATTTGATTGAATAAATTTGAGAGTTGCATAAGGATTATGGAATTGGTTTAATTTGTACTTCAACAGATCTTTAAAGACACATAGCTCATCATATAGTTTGATTGCATTGATATCCTTATCACCGACTGATAAACAAAGTTGCAAATCATTGCAGTGCTGTTGGAGCTTTTCGTGGTTGGTTTCGGCAAGTTTATGTTGTACAAAAATTCAGATTGATTATGTTGTTTTAACTGTTCAGATCTTTCATTGAGGGAAGTCATTGCAACATCCAAAATTGTAAAGAAGCAGCAGCAAGTTATACCAAATGAGTACCTGAGATCTTTTCAGGGGGGAAAAGGCAATATGCTGCATTTATCACAAATAAAAACAAAATATCTAATTTATACCTATGCCCCCCCCCTCTCTCACACACACACACACACACACACACACACACACACACACACACACACACTCTCTCACTCATCTACCTGCCCAAGCATAACAGATACTGTTCTGCAGTCTGTGTTATTACCAGTCCTGACAGTGCTTTTGCTGGAGTCTGTGCTAGTGTCTGTCACTGGGGTTTGTGGCAGCTGCCTGGCCAGGAAAGCTGGACAAGAGGAAGAGCAGAGTCTTTGTCAGGCATGAACCAACACTCCTTTCTTCCAGGTGGTGTGCAGAACATTTTCCCCCTTTAGCGTTTGGATCTCACCCAGTCTTTATAGCTTTGTCATGCCAGTCCAGGTGCTCTGTGTGACCGTTAGTGGCAGCTTTTGGGGTAGGAAAAGCAGGCGGCCACCTGAGACCCCAAGCAATAAGGGACCTGTCTTCAATTTGGTAGATAGTGGCCTCAGCTTTTAATTCCTCAGTGTGGCCATTTATCCTGCCATTTTTTTAAATTTTGTAAAATATTGCCTTTTCCTTTTCTGTATTATCTGTTCTTTTGCCTTTTCCTTTGACTTTGTGACAATTTTTACTTTGGCTTTGTTTAGCTCAGGTTACCAGGGTGGGCCGCATAGGCTGCTACATCTAAATACAGTGCTTCCCTTAGGCAATCATTACACCTGTGTGTGATGTCTATGCTGTATGTCTTTGTTTTGGAAAGTAATTTTTTAGCTTCTTCTATACTTACTATTTAATATTTCTGAGAGGGCCAAAGTCTTATAAACCTGAGTACTTCAGAGAATTTCATTGAAATTTGGTGTTTTTCATTTATAGCTACACACTAGAAACCTTATTTTCACTTATTTTGGGGCTGGTTCACCCATACATCCACCCTCCATTCACACCTTTATACCTATTCATTCCTACACAAAATGGGGTATATTAGTATGCAGTTTATACATTTACAATATGGAGTATGGTATGTTACAGAGATTGGGGGAAAAGTGGCATTATACCCATAGCTTAAAGATAGATAGGGACAAATTGAAACACCATTAAAAGCTGGGCCTGAGTGGCTCAGGGGCAAGTGCTGCTTCTCCTGCAGTCTAAGTGAACCCCAAAGGACAGTGGCTTGAGTCTAGTGCTCCCAACACCACAACCAGTGTGGACAAGTGTGTGTAGTTTCAATCCCATGGAATCTGAAACAGTCTGAGGTTACTGCTCTGCTCCAGAGACGTGGCTGAGAGCAGGGAATGTATCATCCATCAAACTGGGACCTTGCTGTCAATAGGTCTGAGTGACAGTGTGTGCCCATCCACTTCCCAAAGCATGCTGAAGAGAGAGCAGAGAGGACTTTTTTCTGTGTTCTTTTCTAATCTTGAGAGTCCATGGACAAGAAGTACACACGTCTTCAATTTTCTACACAGCCCTGCTCTTCTTTACTTCTGCTGCTGTAACTGTGATGCTTTATGGGCCCAGCTTGAACCAAAAGCGAATGAGGAAACATTTTCTCTTGTCAAATTCCAAAGGGGCAGCCGTGTTAGTTTAGTAAAGCAAGGAGTCTTGTGGCACTTAAAGACTAACAGATTTATTTATTGCATGAGCTTTCTGATTTGCTGTTGCAGTATGACCTGATGCCATGTCTTACACTCCCCTGTATTTATTTTCATCCCATTCTGTAAAGTTCCCCCATCTTCAAAGCGTCTGATGAACTGGGATTTTCTCCTACTCAGAGCGCTCTGGTTTGGCTCTTAGCTCATGAATATTCATGAGTTCGTTCGGCATCATATGGTGGTATGCCTCTAATTAATTAAAGGTAGCAAGGTGTCACAACAGAGAAAATGTTGGGAACCATTGGACTAAACAGAGCAGCAATCTGCTTCTAAGGTGTCTCTTTAAAGATCCTCACGTAGTAAAACTAAGTTTAATTCAAAGAAAGTCTGTGCTGATCTTTAGGGGATTTAAAGTGCAGTACTAGAAGCATCAAATCTCCCCTGCTTCATTTACAAGTAATCACCTGATCACCCCCTTCCCTGCCTCACTAGCAAGCAAATACAAATCAATAGGTTTGAGAGTTTCTCTCAAGCAAAAACAAACAAGGAGTCTTGTGGCATCATGCCCTCTGCAGTCCTGACCTGGCTTACAGTCCAGCCAGCCCTGCTCATCAGGGGAGCACAACAGCACTGTCCCCTTTTGGCGCCCTTCAAACGCCGGCGCCCCCATGCAGTGCAGGGGCTGCTTACTCCCTAGCACCAGCCCTGCCCAACCTTGCCCTTTCCCCCTACTCCCTCAGGGCTGGAGGCAGCTTTCAGGCTCAGTATAGCCACAGCTGGGGACAGACACCCCCCCCCCCCAACTCCAGGGCAGCCCATTGCAACGAACCCAGGGCAGCCACTAGCCCACACCTTTGCCTGGCTCTAGGGCTTCCCTCTGCCCCATTTACTATATTGCTGCTGAGGGAGTCCCTCCTCCTGTATCTCCCCCCCTTCAACTGCTCTGCTCTGGGAAGCTGAAGCAGAGCAGGGGGGTCTCCAGGAAAGAAAGAGCCAAGCACTCGAAGGGGACGGCTCTTGCTCCAGCGGTTGGCCACTCGTCCAACTGCCCAGGAGGATATTATCATCAGAGCCGTATTAGCTTCTTTTCCAGCACAGAACTTGAGGTGTGCTGCCCCTGGGCTTTTTTTCCATGATTGTTGGGCAGTGAGTACAGAGGCAACTTCCAGTACCAGGACCCAGGAGGCAGCTGGCTTTGCCGCTCTGTGAAGGGCCAGTCCAGCCTGGCACTTGGGCAGTATCCCCCCCACCCCTGTTCTGATGGGAGCCAGCTGCCCCCTTGCCTTCGGTGGGGGGCAGGAGGGCAGTGGGTACTGGTTTAAAAAAAAAAAAAAAAAAAACCAACAAGGAGTTGTGTGGCACTTTAAGACTAACAGATTTATTTTTTGCATGAGCTTTCGTGGGAGAAGATCCCACTTCCTCAGATGCTTCGAAGATGGGTGAACTTACAGAAAGGAATGAAACTAAATGCAAGGGGGTGTAAAATGTAGGATCAGATCATAAAGTAACAGCAAATCAGAGCAGTTTACAGGCTCAAACCATGGGAAGCCTGAAGTCAAATTACCCTTTGTAATGGGAAAAGAATCCATAGTCTCGATTCAGTCCTGCTTTCACGGAATTTAGCTTGCATATTAATTCAAGTTCAGCTGTCTCTCTTTGAAGTCTTGATGTCCAAGGTACATCTCTAACGACAGTCGTTAACAAATCTGTCATCAAGTGATTAGGAAGATGGAAGTGCTCAGCAACTGGTTTCTTTGTTCTTTGATTTCTGATATCATCAGGCCCTTCTCAACGGGGAGGGGAACACTGGAGGCTCTGTGCCTTTCAGAGCCTCTTGCGTCTCCTACAGGGCTCCTTGTGGAGGTGTGATGAGGCAGGGAGAGGGAGCACGAGTTTGTCAACCCTTGGCATATAGTCAGGGATTAATACAAGTGGTACAGAGAATGCAGCTTAACATTTCAAAAAATGCACTGCAAACTAACTCGAATTAATATGCAAATTAAATTCCGTGAAAGCAGGATTGAATTGAGACTATGGGTTCTTTTCCCATTACAAAAGGTAATTTGACTTCAGGCTTCCCAGGGTTTGAACCTAACAACTGCTCTGATTTGCCATTACTGTATGACCTGATCCTGTGTTTTACACCCCCTTGCATTTATTTTCATTCCATTCTCTAAGTTCACCCATCTTCAAAGCATCTGACGAAGTGGGATTTTCTCCCATGAAAGCTCATGCGAAAAATAAATGTTAGTCTTTAAGTGCCACACGACTCCTTGTTTTTTTCAGATGCATTCAGACCAGGGGTTGGCAAAAGACAGCCTTGGGGCCAGATCTGGTTTCCCCCCTCCCTCCCCAGGCCTCCATTCAGCCCCTTGCCCTGGCCTATCCCCCACCTTCACTCCCCACTGCTGGCACTGCCCTCCCTTACAAACTCACCCCCTCCTGCTCACCAAGACCCACTGTCTGCAGCCCCCCCACCTCCCTTTATTGCCTGCCCTGGTTAGGACTCTGCATCAGTGAAAGCAAAGACTGTAGCAGGGCCCCACCCACTGCCACCACATGGGTCCCTGCATCTCTAGTCTGTGTATGCCCCAGAAAGCTGTGGGCTCTACCAGTGTTGGATAACAGAAGCCCTATGCACAGATATCTCCGGATATATCACTTTGATGCCTGTGTGAAGTACATTGGATTGTGCCCCCCACCCACTTGAACAGGGAACTGGTGGATGGTTGACCCTTCATGGTGAAATGACTGATTTGTTCTGAGCTAGTTTCTGCGCTCCTTTTCACTGTCAGAGAGCCCCCAGCATTATGGGCCCTTGGCTCACCCCAGTTGTGCCTGGTGAGCTTCATAGACTGTGGTCTGGAGGTGAGGGGCATGCACGGTCCCTTCCCCCAGCTGTGAGTGAATGTCGACAAAGGAGGTCCCCATTTCTGTCTCTCCCAAGCCGAAGAGCCCAGCCCTGACTCTGTCCACGGAGCCCCTGTTGTCTCCTTGCGGCAGAAGCTGTGAACGGGGGGCAGCTGGACTCACATTGGCTGTGCTGACCAAGCCGTGCTGGAGCATGGCAGTTGCTCCCCCCTTCTCAGCACCCGGTGGGGTCCTGACTGGGAGTGCTGCGGCTGCTTGACAGAAACCCAGCACTACCCCCCAGGCATCCTTCTCCTATGTTACCAAGTAAAAGAAATAAATATTAAACCCTGAGAAAAACAAAAACAGTGCCACCAAGCTCCTTCCCTCCAGGTTCCCAACCTACCTCCTGTGCTACCAAAACAAAAAGTACAGCAGTGCAAAAAAGGGGGGAAAAGTGAAAAAACAAGTGCAAAAAACTGCCTCCTTGTTCTATCCTAGTGTATGGGTTTGATCAGGGGTGTCAAACTCGTTCATTGTGGGGGACCACATTGAAGGGCAGGACATCTGATGTGGGCCATGTGTCCGCAGAGGCTTCCCAGCCCTTTCCCCTGCCACATTCAGACTGGCGTGGGCTCCCCTTTCCCCTCTTCCCCTTCAGGCCCAGACACCTTCCCTTCTCCTTGCCTGTGGGCTCCCTTTCCCCACTGGCTCTCAGACCCTCTGCTGCTGGGTGCTCCCGAACAGTCCTTCCGCTTCCCCTGCTGTATGGCACCTGGCAGTCAGTCTGTCACAGTCACAGGCAGGCTGGGCTCCTGCCTCCCCCCCTCCCTGCCCACTCACTGTCATTCATTCAGCATGCTGCCCTTTGGCTTATTCCCACGTGGGCCCCTGCAACTTTTTCCTTTATTTGTATTCGTGCAATGGGCTGTCAATCAAATTAGCATGCTGACTGATGACAGTGAACAGTTGGGGTGTGAGGCGGTGCAGGGGATCTTTGGGAGCTGAGCCTAGCCTGCTGTAACTGAGACTCTGATTATTTGGCAGACCACAGCAGAGCTGCACCAGGATTGGTTGCAGTGCTTCCTTTGTGTCCCTGTGCTGTGACTCCGTGTGAGTGTGAGTGAGCCAGAAGCTCACTTACACCTGCTGTGCTGGCAGCCGCCTGGCTTTGCTGTTTGCTGTGGCTGCACAGAGCTCCCAGGTACAGTCTGTGAGCCGGCTCGGTACCCTTGGTGGGCTGGATCCGGCCCGTGGGCTGTAAGTTTGACACCCCTGGGTTAGATGAAGATGGCCTCTGATATCTGAGTACCAAACTATTTCTGCTAGTATTCATTTGACACCTTTGATCTGAAAAAATGTTAACTCCTGTGTTTAGAGCACTGGATAAGATGAACCACTTGTTGTGAATGGCATGTTTAGGACCCACAGATCTTGATGGGTGTGTTGTGTGGGGTGTTGATCGTTGTAGCAGCGGAGATGGGTCTAAAGGTTTTGCATCTCTTCTTCTGGTAGGGTCTAGGCTCATTTTGAGTTGGTGTGTCCTGGTTTTTGTGAGAGTTTGCTTCTGATGATGAGGTTGAGGGGTTGTTTGAAAGACCGGAAGAGGGGGTTGAGGAAAGATTTCTTTTAGGGTGGGATCCCAGTGGGGTATGGGTTGTATTTCTTTGATGGGTTTCAGTGTTGAAGGTTAGGTGACAGCTAGCGATAGAGGTCAGAGCGGTTTTATTGTGTATTGAAGCAGGTTTTCTCAGGATATTTAGGTGGTCTGTTACGTTACGTCAGGGATCTCAAACATTTGGCCCATGGGCCGCATGCGGCCCTAAAGGTATTTCGTGCAGCCCACAATGACACTATTGTTACCAATAGTTGCGATATCATTTATGAAAAGGGTTCAGTGCTGCAGCCCTCGGGCTAACGTACTAGTCCTCATGCGGCCCATGTGGTGATTTGAGTTTGAGACCCCTGCATTATGTGATCTGTTCCCCTGGTGGAGAATTCTTGTTTGACAAAAATGGTTTTGAGTGTGTTAAGGTGACTGTCCGACCTAGACTTTCTCCTCTGTGGTATCTAAGTGCCTGTCTGTACATAATAGATTTCTTGGTGTGTTCAGTGTGGTTACTGGATCTGTGCAGGTAGGTGTGGTGGTCCATGGGTTTCTTATATATATAAGCTGTCTGCAGGATTGAGTCCCTCACACAGGTAAATGATAAGATGACCCCAGTCACTCTTCACAGAGTGGTCACTCTGCATTTGCTTTCCAAGGACTCATCCGCAAAAGAAACCTGGACAACACTTTCAAAGGACAAACCCAGGAACTTAAATTCATGACTTTGCTAGACATTACAAATACTGTTCTTAAAGATACTGTATTTATGGCTTATTTTAGTCTAAAGGCCATTAACAACCCGCTCCCCCCAGCTGCTTCTCACCCTTTCATTTCCTTCCTGTGACTGGAGGGGTGTTAACAAGCCACTTCACCTTGAATGTTTCCATGAAATGTGTTGACTCTTTATGCTAAACAATCTGTTCTATGACGTGTTTAGCTGTGACAATACCTTTCCCATTGCCAGACTTGAGACAGAGCTCTGTGTAGCTCAGAAGCTTCTCTAACATAAGTCGGTCCAATCAAAGATATTACTTCACTCACCTTGTCTCTAATATTCAGCGAGAGTAGGCATTGAAACTCAAAGTTAAAATTTTATGCACTTTAAAACATCAACTCGTCAAAATATACAGAGGCTGTAAGTCGACCTAACGCAGGTTGACTTAGCTTTGTAGTATAGACAAAACCTTACTTTCAGCTATTGTTAGAAGAATTTTTCATCTTTTTCTCTGTGTACAGAGAAATTAACATGGATTAAAAAAGTTAATTATTCCAGACCTAAAGAAGGTCTAGCATGATGGTCGGTTTGGCAACAATAGACCTCTGGAGAGAACTGATAGTTGTCATGCACCATGAGCATTAATATCCATTTTGAATTTTCATCCTATATACGATTACTGTGGATATTAGAATGAATGTCTAATCTTACTTTTTAATTTTCTTTGCTATGACATCTCATGACTATTAGTTCTATTGGCTAAATATGCCCGCTTGCTTTTTAATTTTCTTAGCTCTCCCTGAGGCCAGCTTCCCCCCCCCCCCCTTTTTAAATTGCAGCTTAAAATTGTAGGCTTTTAAAGAAGAAAAAATTACCTCCACCCTCCTTTTAGCCACTTGCCTGACTTTAAAAAGTGATGAGACCCTAACCTTTCCCACTGAAGTTATTGGATCTGTTAGTTGCTTAGCAGCAGTGAAAATGACACTACTTAATTAGGAGTTTAATTTCAGGTACCTGCTCCTATAAATCTTGGGCTTTTTTCCCTCCTAAAAGAGCACCCAGTCAATCTTGTTTGTGCCATATATTATTTTATAAAATAATATAACGGCTTATTCTTTCTCTAGCTTGAATTGTCCTCATCTTTTTTAAGCCATTTTCTTTAAGGAATAGAGTGGGTTCATACTACTGCGTGGCATTTGGAGGCAGATAGCTTTCTGTATATTGATAAACCAGATAGCTGAAGATCATGCATTGGTCAGAAGCTATGTTGCGGAAGAGACTTTTTAAACAAGAAGTAAAATTTGAAAGGAACAAACATTTGAGAGCCTAAAATTTCAGGTCAGAACTTGTTTGTACCTATCATTTTCCCTTCTTATGTTGAAGATGGCCCACGAAAGAGAATTTGTGGCTGTACACTCTAATTTCTTTCGGGTATATAAACAGATAAAGTGCAGAGGAGTTAGCTGTCTTTCTTCTTAGCTAACCTTAGAAATAGCAGTTGTCTGATCTGCTGGAATTTTAGAATGGAGTCCCTATGCACATGCACTGGTTTTCTTATGATTTTCTTTGAACTGTTCTAGGCATTTGTGTAAAAATTGTTGGGTAATAGAATTTAAAAAAAAAACACTCTTCGGTTAATCGGGTTTCACTTTCATGAATGTTTTTGATGTCCTGGAGTAATTCTCTAGCAATCCATTAGTCTTCCAGGGCAGGCAAAGCTTGAATTTCTGGTCATCTTCATCAAGCAGTAAAACTGCACAAATCAGTGTTACTCTCTCCCTCAAGAGGGAGAGGCCATCACCTGCCAAGAGACTCAGCTATACAGATAATCTTGGAAGCAGTTTAATCAGACGCTACTCCAAAATGGCTTTTGAATTTGTGCAAGTGAATTTCAGTGCTCCACTTCCTCTGGCAAATTGCAACTGAGTTATAACTTTTACTGTGCTCTTAACACTTTGGCCATTTCATAGCCACCCTGGTCACAGCTATTGGTTTGAGTGGCCAAGGAGCTGAGAACTCCCCATTCATTGTGTTTAGCCGCTAGCCACTGTCAGTGGAGCTGCTTTTGGCAATAGCTGTAATTTTGTCAGAGATGTGGTTAAGAGCCCACCTTTCCCAAAGCTCTTAAGGAAAACTACTTAAATGTCATGGGAGAGGTTGGATAAAGGAACAAGATGGGGGAGAGGGTGACAAATATATTGGTGGAGCAGGTGGTGGGGAAAGTGGTACCAGGGAGATTCTGCTCCGAACTTGGCATGTTTGAAGATATTCCGTCTAGTTACTAGTGGGCAAAAAACAGTCTCTTAAAGCAGAAAACCTGTTCTCCTTTCTAACATTTCCTGTAAGTCAGATAACTAAAGTGGCTTTCTTCAGACTTGCAGGAATGAGCCATCTCATGAGTCTCTCTCAGATCAAGCAAGTAAAATTATAGTCCCAGAGAATTATTATTATTAGCAACATTATGGAAGATGATTTCATTGTAGGCATAAAGATTCTATAGGTACCCTCAACAGTAGGGCTTACTTGTGCAAATGTAAAAGCTATACTGTTAAGTTGTGTTTTGAGAACTTCTAGCCCTTGACTCTTGTAGCAAGTGCTTCTCGACTTTAATTAGTGTAACACTGGTGAAATACTAAAGATGAATCATAATGCTACATTTTTAGCCTTAAACTGGTAAGGTTCTGGTACTCTGCTATTTGAGTAAGGATTGTGTAGAGGAAAAAAGATCTTACCCACTGTGAAGAAATTACCATTAAATTTAACAGGAAACTATAAGTTTATGCAACGGTATGTCTATTTATCTTTCTGTCAGCTATAAATTTGAATACGGAAACATATTGCTACTAAGTGCTATTGTAAGAGTGAGTAGGTAGATTTTTTTTCTGAAGAGTATTTCAAAATAAACTATTTAAATTGCTTTTGAGTAAATATATGAAAATCTTTGCTATTGTCTGTGTATCTGCTCAAGTACCTTCAAACAATTAATCCTAAACTGAAGGACACTTTGAAGTCTCAGTAATATTATCTGGACTCCAATCTCGACTTAGCATGTGTAGCAGAAACAGAAGATGATGTCTTAAATTCTGTTTGAAGCTTCATCTTTAAATGTTTCTTAATTTAGCTTGCATGCAGTTCTACAGATGCAATCTTTACAATTCACCTGGCATAAGTAGGTATCTTCTGCATGCCAATTTCAAAGTTGGTGTTATGAGGACTTAACAAAATACAGGCAGAGTGGTGGTTTTGAACTCAAAAGGAGAAGTTTTAATCTCTCAAGCTGGCTTGTGTTGGTGCTGACTCACTATAATATGATGGCAGTTTCTCAGTAGGTATTCAGTGATAGCCGTCTCTACAAGACACCAATTCTCAGCTCTACTTCCATCGAGATATCTGGCAGGAATTTCCAAATAGGATTTGATCCTATGGCAACTGCAGATGTGCCCCAGACACACCACTTGAATACATTTTTATTCTTGTTGCTATAGAAGAACCTGTCATCAGTGTCTAAGACCTGGTTTTGTCAGTCTAGCTACATCAGTCAAGGGTGTGAAAAATCCACATCTGGAGCAGCACAATTAAGTGCACCTAACCCCTGGTGTAAACACTGGTGGGTTGACAGACACATTCTTTTGTCAGTTTAGCTACAGCCTCTTGGGAAGGTAAATTTCCTATGCTGACAGGAGGACTTTCCCACTGCTTTAAGTAGTATCTGCACCATTGAAGCACTACAGTGGATGCGGGAAGAGCCGTTGATGTGATATACCTTGACTTTAGCAAGGCTTTTGATACGGTTTCCCACAGCATTCTCATTGGCAAATTAAGGAAGTATGGGTTAGATGCATGGACTGTAAGGTGGATAGAAAACTGGCTAGAACAACGGTTTCAGCGTGTAGGAATCAATGGCTCCATGTCAAGTTGGCGGGCAGTAACAAGTGGTGTGCCCCAGGGGTCGGTCCTGGGGCCAGTTCTGTTCAATGTTTTCATTAATGATCTGGATGATGGGATAGATTGCACACTTAGTAAGTTTGCAGATGATACCAAACTGGGGGGAACGGTAGACACCCTAGAGGGCAGAGACAGGATTCAGGGAGACCTAGACAAACTGGAGCAGTGGGCCAAGAGGAATCTCATGAGGTTCAACAAGGATAAGTGTAAAATCCTGCACTTGGGACGAAAAAACCCCATGTACTGCTACAGGCTGGGGAGTGATCAGCTAAATAGCAGCACTGGAGAAAAGGACCTGGGAGTCATGGTGGATGGGAAGCTGGATATGAGTCAGCAGTGTGCTCTTGCTGCCAAAAAGGCCAATGGCATACTGGGCTGCATCAAAAGAAGTGTTACCAGCAGATCAAGGGATGTGATCATTCCCCTCTATTCTGCACTAGTGAGGCCACATCTGGAATACTGTGTCCAGTTTTGAGCTCCCCACTACAAAAAGGACATGGACAAATTAGAGAGAGTCCAGAGGAGGGCAACCAAAATGATCAAAGGGCTGGAGCACAAGCCCTATGAAGAAAGACTGAAGGAACTAGGCTTATTTAGCCTGCAGAAGAGAAGACTGAGGGGGGATTTGATAGCAACCTTCAACTACTTGAAGGGTTGCTCCAAGGAGGAGGGAGCTCGACTGTTCTCGGTAGTAACAGAGGGCAGAACGAGAAGCAATGGTTTCAAGTTACAGCTGGGGCGGTCCAGGCTGGATATTAGGAAAAACTTCCTTACTAGGCGAGTGGTGAAGCAGTGGAATAAGTTGCCTAGGGAGGTGGTGGAATCTCCATCTCTGGAGGTGTTCAAGTCCCAGCTGGACAAAACACTGACTGGGATGATCTAATGGGAGTGGTCCTGCTTTTTTTGGCAGGGGGTTGGACTAGATGACCTTGTGGGGTCCCTTCCAACCCTATGATTCTATGATTCTATGATTCTAAGTGACCCTGCTGCTGCAGTAATTCAAATGTAGACAAGCCGTGAGTGAGGGCTTGACAAAACCTGGTGACCTGGCACCCAGTTGCAACCAGGTACTAAAAAGGGCAGAATGCCCCCCAGGTGCACCCAAAAAAAGCCAACTTGCAGCTTCAGCTCATATTTCCAGACTCCATCCCAGGACCCTGTGTGCCATGACTTGCCACTCCTTAACCCCCAGCTCAGTTTGGCAGGTCCCCTGGGTCATGTCTTTACCTCCCCCAGGTACCTCTCACCCATGTATCAGGGTCTCTGCTATGACAAAGCCCCAGCAGTCCCCACAGGCTGACCTTGGTCCTGACTCCTGCAGCCGGCTAGACCCCTGGTTCCCAACCTTTTCAGTAACAGGGCACACTTCAGAGACAATTCCATGGCACGCCCACTTTTTGATTTTGCTTTGATTTTTATTCTTCTCTCTCCTCCCAACTAGATTTCTCGCCTGGCATTAACAGATGATTCAGGCTGTGCTTCAACAGGGATCTGGGGGCCAAGGCTCCCTTGCAAGTAAATGGAAAAACTCCTTGGGACTTCACAGAAGCCATATAGGGCTTCTAGTGGGTGGTGACAGCAGGTCCTGCCCCACAAGCTTGGGGAAGACTGCTCAGAGCAGAGGCTTCAGCCTTCCTTTTTGCAGGCTCTTGGGCTCTTGTTGGCTCTACAGCCGCCTACCCCTGTTGGTAGTTCTCTTTTTCAGGGCTTTTAACCCATTTTACTATCACAGCAGGGAAAGTACCCTGCTACAGCTTATTTCAGTCATTTATTACTACAAGTACAATGTATGAACTGCTGTCCTGCATTTCTTATTAACAAACTAAAAGGACAGTTCAGGGCAGAACAATTTGGCAGCTAAATTCAGATCCCTGTATGTAAGAGGGATGCAAAGCAGCCGTGTCATCACCGTTACAGAGAAAAGTATTGCTTAGTTTTGAAATCAAAACACACATCTGTTATGATAATTTCAGATTCTGTTAAAGAATCTACTCCCCTAGATAGGGATGCTAAAATAGCTTAATTAGTAGTCTGTTAAATATGTCTCTGTCCACTTTTGTTGATCTGGAGGTTTACTTGCCCTCATTACTTCTGATGTATAACTTATTCATACACTTTAAAAATATCTATCCCACTCAAAAGAAATGCTGCTGTTTTCATGTTTGAGGGCAGGTTATTAATTTTCTTTCTTTAAGAAGCAATTTGTGTTCTATTTGTTGTATTTTGAGCACTCACATACACATAGCTATTCAGTTTCCATATATTTGAATCTGAAGGTGGGCATTTCCTGGAGAAAAAAATTACTTGTCTGTAATTCTTGGTCTTTGAAGATGGTTATTTTTGGATTAACAATCTCCAGCACCAACTCCTCCCCCAGGTTTGGTGATTGTGTAGGGTGTATGCATGCCCACTTGGCTCCTAGGAGTTACCACCTCTTGTTTCAAAGGCAACTTCATTTGGTCTTTTAGGTACTTTCCCAGAATGATGATAAACTGACTTTGGATTATAGTGTTGGGAGTAGGACAGAATACAAATGTCTTGAGGCATACCTCTATATGCCTTAGAGGCTCAAATCTTAAACTATGAGAGTTCCTGACTGATCTCAGGCAGGAAGCATTGACTCAAAAGTGAGAAATCATAGAGATGGCTGTCCTTAAGAGAACAAGAATTACAGGTAGGTAATCTTCTCTCTCCTTTTCTTTATAGGTTTGGAAGAGCAGGATTCTAAGATGCTGAAAAATCAGGAATTTTAACTGTATACTTCCTAAAGAAGTATAAGGAGTTGAAAATTGTAGCCATCTTGCAGTATATTTTATGGTATCTATACCTCTTACTTTCTCTGTATTTTATATTCAAGACACACCATGAGCACAGTAAGTATTTTCTTAATGAAGAAGATACATAACTGATTATTTTCTTTAGCGTTTTTAGACTTGTGCCATTTCTATGCATAATTTGTGGCCAGAACAATCTGGAGAAAATGGAGATTGTAATGAAAGTAAATTAATCTCATATTCTGTCTTGGTTAAATTTAATGTCTAGTTACTAGTATTTACTCCAAAATAAATAAATAGAACACGACCTTAATGTTGGGAAAAGTCATGTTTTAGTCCAAACTAGTAGTCAGTTTGAAGCTGATGTAATTGTGAACTAGCCCTTTTGGTACCAAGTGATTAAAGAGTACCTTTTGTGCCTGGTTCAAGTGGTAAGAAACATTGTGATGATGAATTTACTTTGACATTCCTAATTCAGATACTGGAGTGAACCATACAAAAACATGTGCATATGCTTTAGTCTTTTAGTTAGAATGAATATTTTAGATTGCTGCTATAAAGATCAGGTCTGCATTAATATTCTCTTTTTAAAAAAAAATTAAACATTCTTTTCTCTCCTAGACTCAAAGAAAACGACGTGGAGGAGCAGTAAATTCTAGGCAAACTCAAAAACGAAACAGACTGGTAGCTTCAGCTTCAGAAATGGCTTCAGAAGCAGAGCCAATAGAACTTGAAGAAAGTGGTAAGCTTTTAAAAAATAAATAAATAAAAAAATAAAACCCCTGGAAAAAATACTTGCTTCTGGAGTGTTGGGAGCCCCGTTCGCGTATATTTGTACCACTTCCAAAGTAAAGATTTACAATCCAGTTTTTAAAGGGGGGAAAAGCTTGTTTAAGGATAGCCAAGACGGAAACATTTGTGTCCCTCGAATGTGCAAATACTAAACAGTGTAGGCAATTTGGAGGATAGGTAGAAGTTTGTATGTTATTATCTAGGCTCCAACTCCTTAAGATACAGGCTCCAGGCAACTTACTTCTAAAAGTATCACAGCTGGGTTAGAAATTTCCAGAGGGGTAGCCATGTTAGTCTGAGCACAGCAAAAACAATGAGTCCTGTGGCACCTTATAGACCAGGGGTGGCCAAACTTATGGAACTCAAGAACCGCACAAGTCAATTATTAAACCTTTGAGAGCTGCACTGAGCCATATAACCACATATTTTTACCTGCTCCAAAACTACTATATTTAAAATTCATTGCACACTTTGATTTTATCGTAAAAATAAGGCAAATTTTGATCCACTTATGTCAGATTCTAATAATTATTTAAGATTACCATGAAACTAGGCCTATACAGTAAAAATTTAGCTGTTGCTAGATGTAGAACACTACAGGCTTGTGGCAAGTCTTTTTCTTTTTTCTTTTTTTTTTTTTAAATGTGGGCAGCAACTTGTCAATGCAGCAGGTAAAAACTCTCTGAGATGCTGATCTCTAAGTATTGCATGATGTTTTCAATTTCATTGTGGAATATGATGCTTCACAGCAGTAAGTTGTACCAAAAATTGAAAGTAATCTATGTTCAGTTTTATACTTTTCTCCTTTGTATTTTCATTTCTTAGTATTCCACATTATGTTTAGGACTTGTAAAACATGATTTTATTTTAACAATGAGTACACTGCATTAGGGCCTATGAGAAAATCTAAACATGCTTTGGCTTCTCTGACCATGTCACGCTTCTCTCCCCCACCCCCCATTGCCACTTCCCTGCTGTCTCTTACCACGCTGCTGCTTCTCTGCTGTCCCCAACCATGCTGCACTTCTGCTTCCCACCCCATCCCGGCACCTACCATGCCCCTGCTTCCCTGCCAACATTTCTGCCAGTAAACTTGTTCACTGAAATACTCATGGACAGTGAAGACAAAAGGTCTGAGAACTCAGACACAATTAATTTTATAATGAGAGTAATAGTAAGGGAAAATACTGCTCTCATCTTAATCCTGTGAAAAGATGCACACAGGGACACCTTTTCAACTGTTCAGAATCACAACAGATCAATGAGAATTTATAGGGACAGAAAGTGCAAGATCAGAGCCTGTTTCAGTAAGTGCTTTGAAGTCCATGCACAGAAGAAACTATGGAAAAAATCCCATTGAGTTTATTGAGTTTGGGGTCAGGTCCTGTATAAATTCTAAATATCAATATTTGGTTTTTATAATGCAAAGTAAAATCTTTATTGGTGAGAGAGTTCTTCTTCAGAATGTTTACAACACAATTTTCCGTCCTCAGTCCTTCACAACAATTACCCTCTTGTCTAATGGGCTCAGATACCCATAGAGTCATTCACGAAGACTGCACTGAAATATAAAAAGATTTTGATACAACAAAAAAGAATTAATACACATTGAATGCTATTTAATCAGTAGAAGTATAGTGCTGCTATTGAACTTTCCGGTGAATGTAAATTATCTTGGTAATTGACTTAGTTATATTAATTAAAATTTTCTTATAAAATAAATGTGCTAGCAGTTCCTTCTGCAAACAGATGACATACTGATGTTTCATTAAGAAATTTTTTTTCTAAATCCAGTTTTCAGTAGTGGTGGTCTATCTTAAGTCTAAATCATTTTGCATGCTGAAAATGAACCATGATCCATAATAAGTACTTGTAACATTCTTTAAATAGAGGGTTTTTTAAAATAACCTTTTGACAGTAGTCAGTGGTTTTGGATGTAACACTTGTGTCAATTTTCAGTCATTTCTGATGATTCTTATTTAATTCTCAAAATAGAAATACAAGAGAAATAATTTTGCATTGTATTACAATATCTGAAAATGCCAGCTGATTTTTCAAAAAGAAAATTTGCAATTGCTTCTCAGGTTTAAATTGCTAATTATCATCATGTATCTGTAGTTCATTGTAGATTTGTTCTTGATCAATTTGTTGCCAGTTTTAAAAGTATTGACCCAGAAAACAATATCAAAAAAGAAAAGTATTTAAAAAATCATGCACTGATGTTATTAAAGACTGTATCATAATGCACACAGACAAGGAGGGTAGAATTAATGGTGTGGGTAAACTGTAGAATCTGGCAGTTATTGAATTTGAGTGCTTGTCTAGCCTTTCCCTGCTGGCTCTCTCAGTGCTGCCCCTCCCCTCTACGCTGCTTTTTTCTGCTGTTGAGGCTTTCTCAATGCGGCGGCCCCTCCCCTCCCTTCCTGGCTCTTACCAGGCTACTTTTTCCTGCAGCTCTGACAATGCTGCTCCTCCGCTGCTGGCTCTCACCCTGCTGCCGCCTCTGCTGTCCCTGACCACTGCAAATTTCTCGCCCTTGGCTCCCGCCATGCCACCCTTCCCTGCTGCGCTCTCTGGGGAGCTGCAGTTTTTCTGTAAAGAACCACATGTGGCTCGCGAGCTACAGTTTGGCCATGTCTGTTTTAGACTAACAGATTTCTTCTGGAATAAGCTTTCATGGGCTCCAGCCCACTTTATCTCCTACATCTGACGAAGCACGTTGGAGCCCATAAAAGCTTAAGCCCGAAGAAATCTGTTAGTCTTTAAAGTGCCACAGGATTCTCATTGTTACAACTGGGTTAGAACTTTTAAAGGCCTCTAACCTTAGCCTTCTAGATGAGTATATAGTCTGTTTGCGAAGATGTTGGGGAAGACATTTATTGTTAGAGGCAGAGTAGGCAGCACTGTCTTGAGAGAGAGAGAGACCCCCACCTTCTCTTATTTGACGGCGTATTTGAAGGTTCATGGAGGTGTTCATGAAAGTAATACCTGCAGTCAGAACATTTAAAGTATGATGATAGGGAAATTCCTGTATATTATGGAATAAAATACTGTAAAAACAGTGTTTCTTTCCTTGGAGAATTCAAATAATAAATCACACAAGTTACCACACATAAAAGTTTATGAAAATGGTGGGGGGGAGGGTGAGGAAAAGGGGGTCTATTGGTGCATTTTTTTTCTTCCTGCAAATCAAGACACTCACAAGTAGTATTACCTCTCCTAACATTTTAATGAGGATGGAGAGGCTGAGACAAGTGTTCAGTGTCTGCCTTAAGGGGAGGGAAGGGGGAAACAAAGTATTGGCGTTTTGTAAAATGATAGCATTCTGCATTCTCCGCAGTCATGTTGTGGAGTGAAAATGTTATGTGGCTCTGCATGCTATGATTACGACTGTTAATGTTGTTGTATTTTCAAGCTGGTGAAGAAGTAGTAGACCTCACATGTGAATCTTCTGAACCTGTAGTAGTTGATCTAACTCACAATGATTCTGTTGTGGTAAGTAACTGTTGTCTAAATCCTCTGGTCCAATTAGCTTTATATTGCACTCCTTAGGAGTTAGAGCTTGCATGGCAACTAAAGCCAAGGACTAGATACCCCAGACTATGTTAGCAAAATGGTCTGGATAAAGGTAATGATATTGATTGTGTGGATAAGCCCAGCAGCCAATATCTGCTAAGCAGTAGTATCTCCCACAGTCTTGGAGACTAGAACATGTTTTACAGAAGTTTTCTCAGATTATGCATGTACACTCTTGAAAAGCGGCTTGATGAAATGTTGTCATATAAAAATGCAGGCTTGAGACAGTAACGTCCCTCTTCAAGCACAGATTTCATCTGTGTTTCAATGATGGACTATATAGTAGCCTTTTAAGATCATGCAGCTTTTTATTAAAAAAAAAAAAAAAAAAAAGTTCAGAATAACTGAACATGGCCCATTTCCTATTCTTGAACACATTGTGGTTCTTCTGAATAGCGTACGTGATCACTATCCTCAGTGCATGTCCGTAAATGATAACTGAGTAGTATCAGTTACGTTGTCTAAACTTAGAGGCAGCTTGCTTCACTGCTGTATCAGATACTTCTAGAGGATCAAGTCAAGACTTTCAGAATGGGCATATTGATAATATGCTTTAGTTAAAGAAATGTGGAAGACAGTGAGTTTAATACGTTGAATAATTTGTTCATTGAAATGATTGTCTACCATCATTATTTCGAGATACAACCATTTCTTGGTTCACATACTGAAGGTGGGTCTTAAAACAAAAATCTTATAGGCTTAACTTTCTTGACAAGATTTGGGAACATAATGAAAAGGATGATGGATGCAAACTTTAAAAAAGGATTCATAAAGTTCAGATCATGGGTCCATATTCTGACATCTAAATACATGTCCTGACTTGTAAATATGCCTTAACTAGGTGCTCATCAGTTTTGAAAGTATATCATTCTTAGATGTCTTCATATGAACTGTATGCCTTAGAAGAAAAAAACACACAGAAAAAGAAAAAATTGACCACATTGTATGTAGTAATGATGTGAAAGGCAAAAGCTCACTTCTATAGATATGGAAAAAGTACAAGAGAAGTCTTACAGCCCAAACTTCAGTAAAATTATTCACAAGCCATGTTCCATGTAACAGCATGTGGGTTTAATTAAATACTGAGGACCATTTTTTGTTGTACACTATAGATGTACTCCACATTGGTATAAAAAAAAATAACAGGGTAGAAAGGCGTTGTGCTTCAGTAGGAGCAAAAATAAGCCAGTCTGCTTATACAAGTTTTGATGAACAGGCCTGGGTTCCTCTGGAGCCTGTTACCCACTCAGCAGGGTATATCTGCTTTATTTTATTTTTCTATGAATTTAATTGTTGTTGTCTCCCCTTGTGCCTTCCTGGTAGGGTCACCAGGGCAGCATGGGAAGAAAATTCTAAGCACAGGGTAACTCACTGACTTTCCACAGAGTTGGAGATGCCCAAGAAATAACACAAACAGATACAATATATTCCACACAGCCATTATATTAAGTAGGAAATAAATATAACATAACATGGTAAAACCTTATTCATAGAATCAGCAGTGCTCATGTTGATGATATCCTTGAGTTTGCCCTGTCATGTGACCTGGTGAAGCGACTGTAAAATTAGTATTTAGTTGGAATGTGTTCTTTGTTGGAACCCTTGATGGCCAGTGGCCACAATATCTTCGGGGCAGTGGTTTAGCAGTGTAGCTGCCTGAGTTCAGCACAGCCCCAAAGGCTCACACTTAGAATAAGGTGATCAGTCCCTCAGCAGTTTTAATAGTCCCAGCAGATTATCTGAAATCCCAAAATCCTTACACCTTGGCTTGAGGGCATCCTTCAGGGAGCAGGGGCTCCCTAAACAATTTCCTTGACCAGCTAACTAAAAGACAGGGCACTCGCAAGCACCAGGAATGATCCTTGAAGTCAGAGATGACCCTGGACTCCTCAGTCACTGCAGAGGGGCTGGTCTCTTCTGGAAAGGATCCTGCTCAGGCAGGCGTGAGGCTGCTTCTGATCGCATAATTCCCCTCAGCGCCAGGCAGTGCAGTGCTCCAGGTGCAGAATACAAAATTGCACCAAAAATCCAAACTTTTGGCCAGGGCTCATGAAAACCTGGGTGCCAGATTGCTATGGTGACTGGGATTTGTAGCCTGACTCCTAGCTCTGCTGAGGAAATGGAGCAGAGGAGTGCCCACTGGCAACCAAAAATAAAACTGCTGACACCTAAATGGGATCCAGTTTGTCAAGGCCTTCGTTAGTCTCCCACCCAGCACCCTGACACACTCACAGCAGGCTCTGGCTGTAGACCAGCAGCCACAGCACAGCTTGCCACGTGGTGACTCTCCTTTCTAGGAAGCTGGTCAGCTAACTCAGCCTGCTGGGGGAAGTTTTCCCAACAACATTCTATAAACCAGAAGACACCATGAAGTGAGAAGGGCTCAAGCAGAGGCATCTTGCTTTCTGGTACCAAAGGCCAGTTCTCAAGGAGACCACTGCATGTAGACCTGGGCTCACTAGCTCCCCACACACTTAGTCTTGCCCCTTTCTCCTCTTGCCTCCCAAAATGGTGTCTCTCCTCTCCTGAGCTCCTTGTAAGGGGGTATCTTGATCCCTGTTCGTTGTCACACAGACTTTTTGTCTGCCTTTGCTCCCCCCCAACCAAGCTACAAGCACACAGATCCTGAGAAATCCACGTTATCTCGTTGGGGGTTACAGAAGTAAATAATAAAGTTCCTATTAACTTCAATATGAGGAGGTAGGTCAGTGAAGTACTTCTGAAAATCCCACTAAAGTTATCTGAGAAAAATAATCCTTTTTTGAAGAGGTTATGCATTTGTCTACCATTTAGCCATATGTTGATGACTTAAAGCAAACTACAGTATTGATTTTAGAACGAGATGGCTTGCAGCACTTACTGTTGTAACATGTACTTGTCAGTGTAATATCCTATTATGATCTATTTTGCATGAGGATGCATGGCCATCACCATTAGCTTGACTTCCAGAGTTGCTGACATGTTTCAAGCAATACGCAGAGCTCTTGTTCTGAGCAGGCCTCATGCCTCCTAGCTCTGCCTGTACAGCTACAAACTAAGAATGAACATAGCTGAGGTCTTCTGAGATGTGTGTCCGTGATGTATATATGTGCACAAGAAAGTCTAATTTATTTTTTTCCTTCTCTCCTTCATGTTGCACAAGATTGTCGAAGGTGAGTAGTCATATTTCATGTATTCCCAGTTGATAAAAGAGTTGAGGCCATTTTGTAATGCACTGTGTGGTGAGTGCACACTTTGCTAGCAAGGGTATGCTTTCCAGCTGCCTTCTTTTAAAATGTCTTACTCATTTGTCTTCAGGCATACGTTCAAGAAGCCCAGTTTAAAACATGTTCCAAAGGGGCAGCTGTGTTAGTCTAGTTCAGCAAAACAAAGAGAGTCCTGTGGCACTTAAAAACTAACATTTATCTTTTTGCATGAGCTTTTGTGGGAGAAAATCCCACTTCATCAGATGCTTTGAAGTTTAAAACAGACATTGTCAAACTAAACTAGTCAATAAAAGCAAATTAGATTTCTTGCCTTTAATTACTGGTAATCAACACACTCATGTTAAGGAGACACTCTGGGTTTTCACTGTTTAGTAAAGCATCTGAAGATTTAATGTGCTGAATCAGCATTGATCTCTTGAAATAATAACCCCAGTGTGGTTATTTTTCCTTGGCATAATTCTCACTACTCTTGCCACAGATAGTAGTGAATATTATTTTCAAAAGTAAAATAAACGTGAAGATACAAAGTCTGACTTATTGGTCTGTAATAAAGTGGAACTTGACCAAAATGTCAAATGCTCCCTCTTAATCCCTCCACTAATTGGACTTCACAGTTCCTGGCTTATGTGAATATGAGGGGAAGCTATTGTGGCTTTATACTAAATGAGCAATGTTCATTGCTAACACTCCATATATCACATACAAAAAAAATCTTAATAATAGGAAGGTCAGAAAGTCAAGCATTCAAGTTAGGAAGTACTGAAATAAGTTTTTCTGTGCAGTCTTAGTTCACTCCCCTTGTTTGTAGGTGTTACGACAGTTTTCAGTTATCTGATCAGAGTACGTATTTTCCCCAGGACCTATGTCTCATTCAGTGCACTGAATGATGGTTCTCAGTAATGAATCAGGGTTACACAGTGAATGATGCTGTTGTCCTTCCTTGTCCCTCCCCCATCAGAAAGGTATGCAGTGAATGAGGCAGAGGCCTGCAGGAAGAAAGGATAATTTCAGGGTTTATGGCAGTGGTTCTGACCCTTCCCTCTGCTGTGGCACACCTTGATGCCTTTAATTATTTTGAGGCACACCACCATATAGTCTCCTAGTGAGCTCATGAATATGCATGAGCCAATCCAGAACTGAGGAGCTTTTCAAAAAATTCGGTGGCACATCTGCTCAGGCCCAGGGCGCACCTGTGTGTCGTGGCACACTGGTCTATGGCACTGAATGATGCCTTAGCAAATTTAGTTTTCATCCTGATTCTGCTCTCTGATCCTGCAAAAAAAAAAAAAATACTTAAACCAACTTTATAAAGACTGCCGTTAACCATGTGTGCATTTTCTGAGTACCCAACCTGTGACAGTTGAGGCCTGACTTGTGGGTGTACTGAAGACGCTCAGCTGTAACTGAAGTCAGTGGAGCCTCTGCTTTGAACATACCCAATGCTGTAAAACACTGAATACCCTGAAAAATCAAATCCTTGGTGTGTCAAGTTGGAAATGCAAAATTAGAAACTTTTGGCTTTAATCTCTATTTGCCTTGGTTCTTCATCTTTTAAATAGTGTCAGTAATGCCATTTTATTGCATAGGGGTGTAGTGAGGACAAATTCATTAACATTTGTGAACCACACAGATATTATAGTAATTGGCATCATGGGGTAAAAACATGAAGAAACTGAGCATTGTGTATTTAGGGCAGAATCTGAAGAGGGTATCATAAGTAAGAGTTCATGTGAGTCATGTAAAAACAGAGTATTCCCTGTGCACTGAATGGGACAGGCAGCCTGTGGAAAAAGTATGTGATCATGGTATAGGCTTTTCATAATGCATTAAGGTTGTGCAATAAACCTTTATTCTGGCATATTCTAACTATTGGGCACTTGACTTTAAAACACTGACATTTTTATGTCATTTTCTAAGTTTAAAACAAAGCAAACAAGAAAATTCCATTTCTGAGAGACCATTCCAGGCCCCATGTCGTCATTAGCAGGGTGGAATCCTTTAAATCCACAATACGCAGCTCTACAACTTGAGTTCCACACAAGGCGTGCTGGCAATTCATTGGAGCTGTGTGGTCATGAATAATGGAATTTTCTGAGAGTTCAGGTACCAACTCTAATAACAAGCTTTGGCTGAGCATGTGCCAGCAGACTTTTTTCAGAAGACCAAAAATTGACCAAACTTGGGTGGTTTTTTTTTTTTTCACTGAGATGGTGAAAGCTAAATCTGTGACACCAGAGTGACCCTATATGTATATGTGTGTGTGCTGGGGGGTTTGGTGTCATGGATTTGGCTTTTGCCATCTCAATGAAAACATGCGCTCCCTGTTAGTCAAATGTCAGTTCCCCACCTAAAAGCATAACGGCAATAGAGCTGTTCAATGAAACACTGTATAATTTTTTTTAATCTTTCAGATAGCGGTCCCTAACCTGTTTTCAGAAACAGCCAAACTGATTTGCTGAAATCATCCAGAAACAGATAAAGGGGAATGGAAGTATCAACCCAAATGGGTATAGTTGGGCAGCATATACAGCTGAAGACAAAGTCTTATGAAGGAAGCATTAGGCACTTTAACAGCAAGAGTCAGTTATAATCAGCAAACTCTGTAATATATTTTAAAAAACTGTATAACATGAATAGAGCTCTGCTGGACACTTGTAGAATATGAATAATCCTTGAGAATTGCAACTGAATACTGGAACATTAGCCTAAAATTAGGCAGTTCATGTAAGTAGCAAAGGTGTCATCCACTCCTGATTTGCTGGGCTGTTTTTTAAATTACCAGCATGTGCTGCTCAAATCCTTTTATTACGTATCCCTTACTATGCTATGCTAGTTGTAAAGTTAGACCCTGCTTCTTTTCTAGTAACCCTTGAATCTGATGTAGTTACAGTAACTGCTTGATGCATCCTTTTTCTCAGGTGTGACAGGATGCAAAATCTAAGGACTTGTCTGTCTATATGGGCAAATTTACCTGCATAAGTAGCATTAGCTGAATTACAGTAGTGCTGACATATTTGTGCAGGTTAATCTACTCATGTAGGTAAGATCCCCATTTGTTCATTTAGTACAGGGGTCTCAAACTCATGGGCAGCATACATCCCCTAAAGTTATTTCCTGTGGCCCGCAACAACTCTTTGAGTTTCTCAAATAATTGATGATGCAAAATTTAAAGTGTGTTTACTTACTTACTTACTTTTTGTCTTCATGATGATATCTCCATCTTGAATGGAAGTAATTCTTTCTTTCTTACTCTTGGTGTATATATGTGTTACTCTTCATTTTTTCATTTTGACTGTACTTTGATTCATTGTATGTAAAGGTTTCAGTGGTGTGGCCCTCAGGCTAACGTACCAGTCCTCATGCAGCCCTTACAGTGATTTGAATTTGAGACCCCTGCTCTAGTGGGAATAACGGTAAATTAGCAGTTAGGCTAAATTGTGTTTTAACGTACTATTCTGTGTTTTTGGGGATAGCTGGAAGTGTTAAGTTTCACAAGTAAGCTTGCTTTTAATTAGTTAAACTAAACACATTAGTCCACTTAAATAGTCATATAACAATTCATATCTAATGCACTGCAAAAAAAACCAAAAAACCATAAAATCCTGGAAATGAACCTAATTTAACAAAATTAAATTGTAGAGAATCAACGTCAACAGAGAAATCTAGGGTTAAGAAGCCAACGGCAATCTGACAGCTGTGTATTAAGTAGTGATGATGAAGATGAATCAAGAGATGATGTATATGTAACAAATAAAGTGTCTGGAGATTTAGAAACACTGGAGGATGAAACTGCAAGTTCAAGGTATGTACCCTATGCAACTTCTTATAGACATATACCATCTTAAAAATTTTGTCATATTGAAAAGGATGAGCGAGATAGTGTCCTATGTATAGCTTAAAATCTCCTTTTGACACTGTTAACCTATTCTAACATTTCATTTCTTTTATGTGAGAATGGGAATAGTAAAGCTGCTATTGAAATAAGGAGAAGATGGAACAATATGTTTAAGTATTGAGACAATGATACCTGGTTTATTCTCTGGATTAAAAGTCAGCTGAAGGCATCATTCAGAGCTAATGTGTCTAAGATGAGTTTTTAAGAAGTGGCAAGAGGAAATGCTAATCATAAGTTACAAATTGTAACTTACGGCAACATTCCTTCATACAAAGCTCAAGGACTACGATGAGATAGGAAACTATTTTCACTAATGTTCTACAGGAAGTGAAAATATCCAGAAAGGTTTTCTTCTTCCCTTTGTATCATTTTCATAGATCTCTATTTCTTTGTCCAGTTTTTCCTTCTCTTTTTCAAATAGGGCAGCCAAAACTGGGCAGAGAACTCCATCTTGGGCCTTACCTGTGCAAGTGGAGTGGGACAGTTACCTACCATGTCTTACGCATTACACTTCTGCTAATACAACCCAGAATATTAGCCTTTTTTTTTTTTGCAATTGTCACACTGATGCCTCATGTTCAATTTATGATCCCCTATCAACCCTGGATCTTTACTGCAGTATGCTATGTAGCTAGTTATTTTGCACTTTGTAACTGCATTTTTTCTTTCTGTTTGTAATATTTGGCACTTATCTTTATTGTATTTCATTATGTTGATTTCAGACCAATTGTCCAATTTGTCAAGGTAATTTTGAACACACATCTTATTTTCCCAAGTGCTCCCAACTCCTCTCAGCTTGGCATTATCTGCAAATTTTATAAGCATACTCTCCGCTCCATTATCTAAACAATTAATGAGCACTTCAATAATACTGGACTCTGGACTGAGCCTGGCAAGACCCTCCCTAGATACACCCTCCTAGTTAGACGGTGAACCATTGACAGCTGAGTATGGTATTTCAGCCAGTTGTGCACCCAGTTTATGGTAATTTTATCTAAGCCACATTTCTCTAGTTAGCTTTTGAGACTGTCATGCGGGAATGTATCAAAAGCTTTAATAAAATAAAGGTGTATCAAACTGTTTACCCCATCCGCTAGGCCTGTCAAAGAAGGAAATTGAGTTGCTTTGGGATGGTATGATCTTGACAAGTCCGTGGTGGCTATTCCTTATAACCTTCCAGGTGTTTCCAGTTGGTTGGTTGATTAACTTGTTGCAGTATCTTTCCAGATATTAAACTTAAACTGACAGGGCTGTAACTCATGTCCTCTTTCTTCCTCTTTTTAAAGATTTGGGTTCTATGTTTTCCTTCTCCAATCCTCTGAGACCTTGCCCATCGTCTGAGTGTGTTTTAGCTAGTCCTTAACTACCCATGTAGAAGCATAATTCATGCAGTGGTTCACTATACTTTTGCTTAGGGCAAAACAGGGAGTATGTGCCCCAAGCGTACATACAGTTTATCCTTAGAATCATTTACGTCATTGAGACTGAACTAGTCATCAGTCTACCATCAGACCATCCATTTGACTTACTAAATTAACCTAAGTGCAATAATTAATTAAATAGAATTCACCCGTACTCCTTTTTCCTCCTTTCTTGCTTTAGAAATACCAAGATTATGAAAGGAAGACCTTCAACACATAATAGAAATGCAATTACACTGTCACAGACTTTGCACATTATAGTACTTGAAAATCAACCTTTTTCATTGTCCACTAATGTAAAAAGCTTTCATTCTGTAGAGCTTTTTAAATTAGTCTCTTCAATGCCTACTGATTCCCAAAAGAAGCAGATGAAAGGTGAATGAGAGTGCCAGATGACTTCAAGATTAAGAAGACGCCTGTTGTGTTATCCTGATGGTTCTAAATTTAAAACCTATAGAAACACTTCAAATAGCTTTTATAAATGAGCTAGCTAGCCATCTCCATGGGACATCTCTCTTTAGGGACCTCTTGTTGGTGGTCTGACTTTGAAAACTACTTGGGAAAAGCCTTTTTTTTTTTTTTTTTTTTTTTTTTTTTTCCTTCAAATTACCTTCACTAAACATGTCAGGTAAGAAGGCCAGTCTTTGTTGCAGACTCTTCAAATTCTGGGAACTCCCAGTTACCAAATCAGAACATGTTTACGTAGAAGGAATATTCTGACATCCAGTTAGTCTTCTAAATCTGGTGCAGTCTTCAGTTTTGTATTAGACATTTTCTTCATTTCCCCCACCTTTGCAGACATGTAAACTGCATATTACTGCTTTTATCACTTCTTTCACCTGCAAATCTCTGGGCCAGAGGAGTATCCTGAGCTGTAGGTACAGAGGCTGAGAATAGATATATCTTGAAGTCAGAAGAAGAGATTTTTGAAAGCAATAGTTCAGGCAGTTCATAACTAGTCAGAGCTCCTAGAGTGGTACAGTCATTGGGCAGGCAGTTGATTGGGCAGTCCTGTCAAATCAGCTCTGAGGAAATGATCATGTTAGAGATGTCTGAATGCTGCCAGTGAAGTGATTGCTACCTGAGGATCAGCATATAGCTCTTTGTGTGGTATGAATTCATTGCTTATTAAAGCACAGGGGAAACTGCAAGTAACCGTTGTACAAACATATACAAATGCCAAAACTTCGTTTCTGATGAAAAATCTGGCTTGTCCAACTACTGCAATACATTGTTTACCAGACAACTGCACACATTTGCCTTATTTGGGGTAGTAATTAGCTAGCCTTTTTAATAAAATAAGGCCCTCAAACTTCATTTGACCCAACTGTCTTGAATCAGAGTATAGATGCAATCGTACAAACCCATTGTTCCACTTAGTTTCAGGTAGATTATAGCCATATATACTTTTGTGGTTGAGGAGTAAATATGTAAAGCCAGATGAAAGTAACATGCTTCTTGTGCTCTTGGAACTCAAGTTACCCTGTCCTTGTCATTCCTCCTGCTGCCTCTGCCATAGCTCATTTGTTGGGGCCTTTGGTTTTCTTAGATAGAGCCTGTTGCATTTCCCTCCCATGCCATGGGAGCTGTGGTTCTTTTAAAGCCTTATGCACTATTTTAGTAAAGTATGCGAAGGGGAGATTCTTTTCCTAGGGTATAATATTGATGATATCAGAAATTGTCCTTTTATTTTAATTATTTTCCCAGTTGATTTTTGGATCACTTTCTAAAAATCTACTATGCAAGATGACAAGGCCTATTTCAGACCCAGCCTTCTTTTGTCTAAGTGTAAATCTGAAACTGCTAAATACAGTCAACATAAGAGCACACATCTGAACGCTTTTGTGTTCTTCTGTCCCTGGAGCTATCAATCTTCTATGAAGCTCTGTACTAATGATACAAATTTCCCTCAAGAGTGGGCTGGGTAGATTGATACAAATCCCCAATTTTAATCATGATTCAGGAAGGCTTGAATTTTTTTAAACCCGTTGTAATTTTGTTTTCCATTTGTACTTGTTAACTGTTAAAATATAACTTGAAACAAAATATAGCCTTGACACTAAATTTAGTGCTCTTTTTTGCTTACCTGGAGGAAATACAATATGTGTATTTTATTTAAGCAATTATAGCTTAACTTTATACAGTTTCTTTACTTTTACCTTTATTGTTTAGAGCATGGTGAATGTTGATCACTAGATGATATCTTACTTGTGATTTGTGTCCACATGTGGATGGAAATTCAAATTATGCAAAAACAGCTTTTTAATTTTTAATTAAATCTATCTTAAATATGCTAAATATATAAGAAAAATCGTCCCATTTTATCAACCAGTTTTGCATTTTAAATTAATGGATTTATTAATCAAAGGGGAAGTATTTGTAAGTAGTTAAAGCAGTGAACTTAGTTTCTAGTCACCATGTCCTTGAAGATTTTAGAATTATAGATGTGATTAAAATGAATCTAGTTTTTAGTTGTAAATTGGAAGATTGAAAAAAGCTTTCCTGCTTTTACCAATCCCAGTTGGTTTCTTTAGTTTGAATGAGCTAGGTACTAAACTGAATAAACTGAAATGGTAAAAATATTCTCTCTGCAACTGTAGATGAAATTAGGTGCTGTCAAAAGCTGTTTTAGCACTTTAGCAAATGCTAATTCAAGTTGTTTTGTCAGTGAGTTCCACCAGTTAAATAGTTAGACGCCCTTTAAAACTTGGCAGGAAGCATATACTGCTTAATATTGATTTTTATATTTAGTATAAATTATTCCAATAAATGTGGGTATCAACATAAGTTGTCATAATTTCCCATTTTGTTTTAAATATATTTCTTTTAAAAATATACTCCATGTTCAATTTAATTTAAAAAACATTAATTTTATCCACCTTGAATGGTTGTTATGCTTCAGTATGTGCCTGTTCTCTAACATGTTATTGCTGGTCATAATCAAGTCTAACCGGCCATCAACTTCAATGGTCCAGCAACTGGTGAAAATATCTCTGTAGTGGAGAAGTTTAAGGGGAGACTCAACAGAGCTTAAAATAAATAAGTAAAATTTTCAAGCAGACTTCATTGTACTTTCCATAATCTCTGAATTCATACTGAGCAAGTTTATAAGCACCCTCCCACCTCTATCTCTTTGTGTTATTTACATCTCTTGTTCAATAATAGTTTGTGGGGATTATTGCTTTGACATACCAGATAATATGGTGAGCCTGAGCCAGTAGAGGGATTTGGGATGGAAATGTTTGCTTTCTGTTCTAAAATAAAAGGACTTGGGAGTAATTCAGTTCAGCTGTCAGTGTGCTGCTCCAAGGGACAGCTAGTTTTTCTTGGAACAGAGTTCACGTTTCTAAGCTTCTGGAGACTGCGTTGCCATTCCGTGCGCTTTGTGTATCTTCTTCTGTGCTGTAAACTGCTGCTGCTTTCTACTGTTCCTTCTATGTCATTAGGACAATCATAAGGGGGAGATGAAGGGTGAAATAGTAAACATGTAAAGGGTCTGCTTCTGTGAGGTGTAGAAGACCCTAATCTCATTAATGTTACAAATTGAGGGCGTCACATGAGCAGGGCCCATGTGAGTCTTTAAGTTTTAGGCCAAATTCTGGTTTCTTGAGTCTAAGGAAAAGAAGAGGTTCTTGCCTGAGGCAAACCACTACAACACAAAATAGCCAGGTATGATTGTCTGAAGTCTCTGGTGCATTATGAAATTAACATCATGTTTTGGGGTTTTTTTAGGCCTTCAGGTACCATTAGTTGTCCAATTTGCATGGATGGATACTCAGAGGTAAGAATTTACACCTTTTCTACAGTGTTTTTGATTCCACTGAAGGAAGAATTAAATGGAAGGTACAGAATCATTGCATTTATTAGCTGCTTGTATGTAGAGGGTCAATCTAATGTACACATCAGAGAACATTTTAGTTTATAAGTCATTGCATAAGGGAGATTGAATATTCTTACAAAAGCTCCTGGAAGGGTGCTGTTTTTTTGTTTGTTTTGTTTTTTGTTTTTTTTTTTAACAGAAAAATAATATAATGATTGGAGCCCAGGGTGAAGTAGTCAGTAAACTGTGTGTTTTAATTTCTAGTATTTCCCCTCCTACCTGTGCTAATAGACTCTTCCAGTCTCAAGTAATGACAGAAAAGCTACTAAGCAACAGTATCTCATTATGTGCTACTAGTGGCTAAGACCCTGAATTGCTAAATTTTGCAAGTATTTAAATGGTAATTTGAAATCTGATTGGTTGAGCCATGTTCCAAAACATCCAATCTGGCAGTATATTGGTTAAGGCTCTCTTGTTCTTGAGAACCAGCTGATGGCAATACATATTTATACGTTAGATCTTGAGTAAACGACACTAGTCATAGATTGCAAAGATTTGCTATTATGCAGTTGTTTATATAACTGATATTTCTTTTATGCAAAAGCTTAGTTTCTCTCCCATAGACTTCAGCTTTATAATTTCATCTATTTCAGATTGTACAGAGTGGACGACTTATCGTGTCAACCAAATGTGGCCATGTCTTCTGTAGTCAGTGCCTCCGTGACTCCCTTAGAAATGCTAACTCTTGCCCAACTTGTAGGAAGAAACTCAATCACAAACAGTACCATCCAATTTATATATAAGCGCTTGGATTCTTCTCAGGACAACCTCAACTGGATCTTGGTGAAGATGTCATGCATTTATGATGCCTTGAAGATAAAAGGAGCAACAGGTTGTATGCCCACTCAGTTGTAATAAAATGGGGTTTTGGAAAATTAACTTGTACATATCTAAACGGCTCTGTTATGGTCCAGTCACACTGTCAAAAGTAGCTTCTTGTTCTGTCACATGTTAGCGCTAAAAGTTCTTGAAAGTCTGCAAACACAATTCAGTATGTATCATAAATGATTATTTCCATCTACATCTTTTGAAGTGCTCGAACACGCATTCTCGATTTTTTTTTTTTTTTAATTTCTCAATTACTCCTCCTTCCCTCAGAGCCCTTTCAATTAAGTTGCATTGCCTGTATTATGAATAAATGCGTTCATTTGAATCTTCATGATATAGATGGCAGGGATCAGGTTACTAGAGATCATCTTGCTGCTAAAGCATGTGGTCTTGCCTTCAGTGCAATTTGTCAAAATAGAACAGGTTCCATGACAGGTGAACATTTAATGCAATATTAAATTGAATACCAGGGTAATGCTATGAGCCAATATATCTTTACCTGGCAACTAATCTCTCTTGACTCAAGGCTCGATAAAACCCAGGTGCCAGGTTGCCCTGTTGGCCAGGGTTTATAACCTGGGTCAAATGCCGTGGAAGAGTGCCCTCTAGCAACCAAAAATAGAACTACTGGCGCCTAGCTGGGAGCCCCTTTTGTCAAGCCCTATTTTAAATGAAAGTCTTGAATATTTAGATGTGTATATGCTCCATGAGGACATAGAGTACATGGCTGAATTACAACTTTCATAATATACATGTGAAAAGTATTTCATTTGTCATATCTTAACTGCTCAAGAATCACATGATTTGAATCACAGTATTAAAGTGGTTCCTAATCTGTGGTTAAATTATCTTTGGCTTTAAAACTATTCAGGGTCTCCCTACAGTCATGGCCCTCTTTTCTCTGGGCATGCTGTTGATGAATAAGACAAATCTCGTGCTCTTCTTTTCATAAAATGAATATCAGACTAGACAGCTCTCGATCCTCTCTAAAACATACCCAGTGTAATGTTTAAAGTTCAGAACATTCACTTTGCTGTTTTTAGTTCTGCTGTGGTGACACATCTGACAGGTTTTAGACACACATAGCGCCAACAGTTCGCTGACACATTTTAATCGTAAGTACATGTAATTCAGCCTTCAGTTGGTGGCTTGGTATTGATGATGTTGGGGTATGAGCTCAAAAAGACTGCAGTCTAATTGATAATTCATTGTCCTGAGGATTAAAACATGCAATAAATCTTGTATAGCTTGTTTAAAATAAATTTTTGGTCAGGCGTATATTCTGTCAAAAGGCTGCATCTGACTCTGCACAATTAGCCAGTTTGTTTATTTTCAGGACTGACTTAGAAATTTTGTTGCATCATAAAATTACAAAGAGATGTGGTGCCCAGGTGAATTGATGCATTTAACTGTAATAGATCTATATGTACCCAAGATGTTTAACATCAGTTTTCTATGATCTATACACACCTGACACTTGAGCCAACGTTTTGTTCCAGAGTACAATACAATACTCTTAACCTTATCAATCAAGGCATCTTTAATAGTGGAGGTTAGTCTATGAATAACAAATAAACTGCCAACTATTTTGAAGACCTGGAAGAATCTCTGACCAATTTATTCTTTCTTCTCTTAATCTGCCTCTCAAGATTCCCTAAGTCAGAATTTCAGGGTATATGTAATTAACATTATTTAGATAAGATATGCTAGCTTCCGACTCCATCGGTGGGTGAGTGGATTGTTTTTAAATTTAAGCAGCAGTTCTAATTACCCTTTTCAACGTTGAAGAGGTGGTGGTCCAAGACTACAAATGTTCTGTAGAATATTTAGTGTGCAGAATATGACCTATATATATTAGTATGTTGACTGACCCTAGAGAAATGTCATACTTGCCCTACTCTAGTCCTTATATAATTTGCATTAGCTTTGTTACACACACAAGCCTGCTGTTCTGCAGCCTACGCACCCTGGCAGTACTCTGTAGGTAATAAAAAGGATATAATCACCCATAATTGCTCTCATCTGCACTGAATTATTTTAAACCTAGTGCTAAATGAAGACTTTCCTAAAACATTTTCAGGTCAGTGCAATTAAATTGTGTCTTTTGTTTATAGAAAAACCATGGGATTTTTTGTTTGTCTAGGAATACAAACTGAGCAAGAACTGTATTCTCTTAAAATTATTTGGCAGCATCTATCATGCAGGAAAAAGTCTTCCACCATGGTGTTTTCTAGTAAGTAGGGCTACAAACACTCAACTTTTCGTCTTAATAGTTCCTAAATAAATTGAGGTAAATAGCCATCATACTTAAGCTACTGTAAACAGGGAAAACAACGAGAGCGTATAAATTTAAGGGATTAAGTGTGGGATTGTCGTTGAGTTGTATGTTCCTAGATCTCTAATTTGAGTACTAGTCCTTCTTTGAATTGTTTTGCACGTTTTCCTCCATCTCTTTATAGCTTGCATATCAATATATAAACCTCCTTGGACTTTAGATACTACAAGCTGTAAAATATTCAACAACAAAAGTTTTTTTTAGCTTTTGTGACCCCTGTTAAGCACCACATTTTGTGTACTTGAAAACAGATTTTAATCTTTCAAAATCAACATGGCAAATGTTACCATGGCATTTATAATTTTTTAAAAACTTGAAACAGATGTATTTTAATTTCCAATAAAGGCAGTGGCTCAGTATAGCTCATGACGTGCAAAAACAGATAGTTAGTTAATATAAATATTGTTTATGTAAGTATGTTTTTCACTTGTCGTTTGTATATAGTTCAATTTTTCCTGTATTTAATTGTATTCATGTCTTATGTCACATCTGCTTTGGACTCTACTAGTAGTCAAATAATTCTTTAACAGATGGAAATAAAACTATTAATTTGACCAATCAGAAGTACTCCATTTATTTTAGTCGCCTTATATTACAACTCAAGTTTGGGGGAAAAAAACTGAATTGCTTCCACATTCCTAAATCCTAAATGTTTCAGTGTTTTGCTTCTTTTGTAGTCTGTCCAGTACCAATAACTTGGATGTACTTTAAAAGATAGTAATGCCCAATTCAGTTCTGATTTTACATGTTCAACACATAATGAACAATATGCTTTGGAATGTAAATTTTTAAATACAAACTGGCAAGCTAACAGTAATGAGCTGGATAAGAAAGTGAATTTTTAACTACAAAAGTACATTCACTTGTTGAAACCTAATGTCAAACTACAAAGAGACAGCTGCTCTTAAGCTCTTTTTACTTGATTTTTGTAACTCTGGTCAACTTAAACTGAAATTGTGTTAAAAAGCTCTTCAGTTTTTGCAACTTATTTCAGTGCAAATTGGTCATGTGCATAGACTCTAGCAATTGACTGAGCATTTGCCTCAAGCTGGTGCTCAAGTGCATATGCCTTGTATCAGAGAACTAACTTGCATTGCTACTTATTCATAAAAAAAAAAAAAGTACATGATGGACCTGAATAGCTGCCATGTGAGTATATGTATTGCATTAAATTGTCACTGCTAATAAAATTTACTGAGTGTGCATGTTTCCCATTAATCCTTATTTCCAGTAGATTGATGCTTTTCTGACTCTAGTTGCATTTTCTCAATTCCTTAGTCTCTGGTGCTCTCTTGTGGTATGAGCAACAGAGACTGTTCATCAGTAGTCATAGATTTTGTACAGTAGAAGTTTCATAATCTTTCAGATTGATTTTATGATGACATAATTGTCTACCTTCTGAGAGGTTGTAATTGGTATGGACTGGAAGTGCCAGCTATAAATGGCTGACCCTCAGCTTTAGCACTAATGTATGTGACACTTAGCCTCTTCTGTCTCCAATCCTGGATGGAAAGCAGCCTGAAGCTGAACCTGGCTAAAACTGAGGTGATGATACTAAGAACTCAACCCTGTAACAGCTCCCCTTATTGAGTGATTTGTCCTCTTATTGTTAAAGTGACTTACAGCTTAGCTTCCGTGCTATTCTGGTGTGGGGCTAGTGTCCATTTTCATCTGACCAGCTGATTCCATTTTCATCTGTGAGTTGTGGCTGTGATGATACATATATTTCTAACAAGGCTTAACCACAGAAAATGTTTTTCAAGGAATGGCATTTTGTCCATTGACAGAGACCCAGTTGATGCAGAATCTCCCACTGCCTCTACTTTCCATCCTAGGCCTGCTTCACCATTCTACACGGGTTGTGCAATGAATACAGCTCAGTTCAAGGTCTCTTGACTCCAAATACTTAACTGAATGGAATTCTGTCTGAGACTCTCTGTAACTCTGCCTTCTCTCAACACCTCCTGCACAGTAAACTGTCAACAAATAGGACTATGGGAAGTTCACAATTTCAATAAATTGACATTAAATGAGGCCCCTGGCTTAAGCTGACTTTATCAAATCAGCTTAAACAAATGGGGCCTCACTAAGTCAACTTCATAAAGTTGACTTTAAGCCGACCTTAAGTCATCTTACCTGAGCCCTGTACTCGGAGGTGGTTTTTGGGGTAGGCGAGGCAGGCGGGGGCCTAGGGCCGCCAGCTGTGGGGGGCCCCACAGCCCCCTCAGCCTAGGGAGCCGTGCCGGTCACTCCTTCCTTTAAGCAGGGAAAAACAGCTCCTGCTCTGTGTGCCAGCTCGCCACCTTCAGGACAGAACAGCCAGCCCAGGGGCGTAGCTGGCCAGCCCAGAGGCCAGGCTTCCCTGTCTCATCCATCCTCGGAGCAGGGTGAGAGGGCAGAGCCCAGCCTCCAGGCCAGCCTGCTCCACCAGCATCCCTCCCCCTCCCCTCTGTGTCACAAGCAGCAAAAAAAGCAAGGAGTCTTGTGGCACTTAGATTTATTTATTGCATGGGCTTTCGTGGGAGAACATCTCACTTTGTCAGACGCTTTGAAGAGGGAGAGCTTCCAGAATTGGAAGCAGTGTTTCCCTTTCTGGGACCAAGGAGTCGGTCAGGGCTTTTCCCTCTTGCCTGCCCTGCTGTACTGCTCCACTAGGAAGGTGAGGCTGTGGTGGGCTGCACCCAGCAGGCAAACCCCACAACAAGCAGGCACCTACCCCCAGAGCAAAGCCTCAGATCCTCACTTCCCCAGGGTCCCAGGTAAGTCTGAGGGCCCCCTCCCCTGGACCTGTGGGGAAGGGGAGCAGGAGGGTTGGTGAGCTGACCTATGTCCGCACAGAGCGGAGGGAATGGGAACTGGCACTGAGGACCAGCCACAGCTGCTGGTGGGGGGTAGGAAAGGGACCCGCACTGGGAGCCAGGGTGGCTGAAGACATGGGTTCAACTTTCAGCTCTGCCACGTCTTGTGTATCTTTGGGCAACTCATTTAGCCTCTCTATGCCTCAGTTCCCCAGCCATCTGTTACTTTACAGTGGGAGTAGAAACGCTGCCCTGCCTCAGAGGGCTGAGTGAGAATAAATGCATTAAGGACTGTGAGGTGCCCAAAATACTATAATGATGGGGGGGAGGGCAGAAATAGCTGATAGACAGACCTAGACCCTCTATGTCACAGTTCCCAGGGTGGGGGGAAGGGGCAGGCAAGCCAGGGCTGCAGGGAAGGACATTGAGGCTGGCAGCAGGGATAGCAGGTTGGAGGGGCATACTTACTTAGAAAGAATGCTAATACTAAAAGAGCAGGTGTGTTGCTGAATGCTGGTGGTGTCTGGAAACATTAGGTGTTAAGTATTCAGTGTAGTGCAGTCAATGCCTATAGCTGAGGCATAAGGTAATGGAAACATTCACAACTCTTCCACTGATGACCAGCTAGTAAAAGGGATTCTCCTTGGAGCGCTGCTCGTGTCATTCAGTTACAGGTGTCTACGTGCCGTAGCGCACGGTAGCTCAGAAAGTCTTTAGCGTTAGCCTGTCAGGTCAGGGCGCACGGCCAACGCCCCCTCCACACCGCAGCCACAGCTATATAGGTGACTGTGACCCTGACCCTCCCAGTTCCTTTTTACGCCATCAGCGTCAGTTCGGATCAGCGTTATCTTGCAAAACGCAAGGGCCTGTTTTTTCATGTGAAATTTGAAATGCCAGGATTCAAGCCATGCTTAGGATGCTGCAAGGCTTTCCCAATGGACGATCCGCAGAAGAAGTGCCTTGCTTGCTTGGGTGAGTCCCACATCACAGCAGACTGCCCCATCCGCCAATCCTTCAAGCGGAGAACTTGGCTGGAAATGGAGCGTCGCCTCCACCTCATTTCGTGGACTAGAGCCGCTCTGCTTGAAAGGGGCCGAGCCACCAGCGCTTTTCCGGACCTTTAATCGGCCCGGGCTCAAGCTTCCCACCGATCCCTGCTACCAGGCCCAAGATCTCTGCCCTTCACGCTACCTTCTAGACACTGACCTCGCCGGTCTCCCGGTAGCCTCCCAGCCGCCCCGAGCAGGGCCACGGCTCAGGCACTGGCTCGCCAAGGGCGCTTAAATCCGGCTTCGGTGCAGAACACGAGGCAACCAGCCACAACAGCACTGCCTCCCTTGGTGCCACTGGACACGGCACCGCCTGCAAGTCTGGCACCACTGGCAAGCCCAGCGCCACCACCAAGCCTGGTACCGCTGGACCTGGCACCATTGCTGATAACCCCACTTCTGGTACCATCAGACTCGGCGCCGCCAACTCCAGCACTGATCCCGGTACCATCCTGGGCCCTCTCACCTCTCTCCAACCCTGCACCATCGAACCCGGTACCGGGCCCAAGTTCTACACCTCTGCCTCGCCGCTTCCCCAAGGAGTTCTCAGTACCGGACTGCCGTCTAGCGGGGGGGGGGGGTCATCCAGGTCATCCTCAGAAGATCCCTTTCTTCCTCCCCAGGAGGAGCACCAGAGAAAGTGAGCCTGCAAAAGCGCTGTGTCACCGAGCGCATGGCAAAGGCACCCATCGGGGGAACACCTGGCCCCCTCATAACGCCTATGCCGCCGTAGAGGTCCCCGCACAACGAATGGACCCTTGACCGGCTGAACGCGACAGCAGACGACACCCCTTCCTGGTACGCACGTTCACCTGTACCGGAGTCCTCAGATTTCGCCGACGACAAGCCAGACCCTGATTCTACACAATGAAGCAGATCAAGGGCCCCATCATCTTCGTCGCCTGACGAGAGATTAATCGACATGTCCACCGACCGCAAAGGAGATCCTCATGTCGAACAGGACCTTCTCTGCTGCATGGCAGCGAACCTGAAGCTCAAGCTAGGGGTGATCCAGGTGGAGGATGACTCTCTCTTTGATGTGTGCCATCGAGCCCTGCCAGCTAAGGTCGGAATCCCCTTGCACGCTGGGGTGTTCCGCATTGTCCAGGAGCGCTGGCAAATGCCTTCCTTGATCCTCCCAGTGTCCAAGGTAGCGGACAAGAAATATTCCATCTCCCCAGAAGAGTTTCCCTTCCTCTTTCACCCCCCGGCCCTGGGGTCCTTGGTGGTCGACACAGTCAATCAAAGGGAGAGACAAGGCCAACCTAGCACCATGCCCAAGAACAAGGAGGCAAGGAGGCTTGACCTGCTTGGCAGGAAAGTCTACTCCTCGGCTGCCCTCCAGCTGTACATCTCAAATCATTCTGCTTTGATGACGCGCTACATCTTCAACCTGTAGGAAGCTCTCCGAAATCTCCGACCAGTCATCCCCGAGGATCACCTGAGAGACTTTGAAGCGATGCTGAAGGAGGGAGAGAGAGCATCCAGGGACGCACTTGCGGCAACCTGGGATGCAGTGGACACAGCAGCATGCACAATGGCATCGGCAGTGATGATGGGCCAATTGACCTGGCTCCAGAACTCTGGCCTCTCCACGCAGATGCAACAAATTATTCAGAACCTTCCCTTCGAACGCCCTGACCTCTTTGCATCTTCCACAGACACGAAGCTGCATGGTATGAAGGACTCGAGGGCCACTCTGAGGTCCCTCGGGATCTGCACCCCGCAACCTCTTAGACGTTCCTTGAAGTTGCACCAGTTACAACAGCAGCTACAGCAACTGAAACAACAGCTGAAGCTGCAGACCCAGTTTCCAAGATCTCTCCAGTTTCCCCAGCTCCACCTCGGGGACCTGGACAGGGATAAAGGCTGGCCAGGTAAAGGGGGTAAGCTAGGCACCTCCCAGTCGGGGAGGGGCGGACAGGGGTCGGACTGTTCGTCGGGCTGCAAACAACGTTTTTGATGGTGCCTCCAAGGGCAGCACTCCACAGCCCTGTTCTCCCCCCACCGCCTCTGCCACTTCGCTCCATGGTGGACCTGGGTCACTTCAGACCAATGGGTCCTTGACACAGTAGCAAGAGGATACCTCATCCAGTTCCTCTCAACCCCCCAGGACAGGAAACCATCCCCTCCCATAATCCCAGAGAACCCTGATCTACTAGGCAAGCTCGAGGCCGAATACCAAAAGTTACTCTCCCTCGGAGCCATTGAAAAGGTTCCCAAGGGGGAGCATGGCAAAGGGTTCTATTCCTGCTACTTCCTAGTCCCCAAACCCAATGGGGACCTACGGCCCATCCTCGACCTCAGAACTCTCAACAAAAACATAAAATAAAATTCCGGTGATCTCCCTACCGCAGATCATTCCCTCCCTGTCCCCAGGAGTGTGGTTCGCAGCCCTCGACCTAAAGAACGTTTACTTCCAGATAGTCATCCGGCCTCACCACAGGTGGTTCCTCAGGTTTGTAGTGGCATGACGCCATTACCAATTTACCATCCTCCCCTTCGGGTTATCGCTAGCCCCCAGGGTGTTCACAAAGTGTGTTGCACCGGTTGCAGCGTTCCCACGCAGGAGGGGGGTGTAAGAATCTATCCCTACCTGGACGACTGGCTCATAGTGGGTAAGTCAAGTGGACAAGTACAAGACCATGTCGATGTCGTAATGAACCTGTGCGAGTTCCTGGACCTCCTCATAAACTTAGAGAAGTCCAAGCTTTGCCCCACCCAGGACACAGAGTTCATTGCGGCACGCCTGGACACTCAGCAAGGCATTGCATCCTTGCCCCCGTCAAGATTTCGGTCCATCTGCACCACCATCACGGAGCTCCAGGAGCCCAGGCTGACCACAGCGCACAGATGCATACAGCTCCTGGGGCACGTGGTAGCGGCCACATCAGTAATCCGAACAGCCCACCTGCGGATGCAACCATTCCAGTTCTGGTTCGCCACAAGCTTCCGACCAGAATGGGACCATCTTGACAAGGTAATCTCAGTACCACAGCATGCCCTGGAGCAATGTTCCCTCTAAGGTTTGGCGGCTTGTGTGCAAAATTTTCAACCCGTGTGCAAAACTTTTTCTGAATAAAATTTGTGTGCAAACTCGTGCAACAAAAATTATTGAAAAATCTAGACCAATGAAAAGTTAATATAAATTATTTAAAGTTTTTTATTACTAAAATCACCCAATTTATTTAAAATTTACCCAAATTGCTATACAATCAAAAGAAACTAATCCATGGGTTTCAAACAACCCAAGACCAAAGTTATATTCAATCAGGATCCTAGGTGTCACAATTCTGCCTAATACCCTCATCTCCTGTGTTCTACATGCAGAGTTACAGTTCACAGGGAAGCCAGCTAATTATCACTGACAGCATTTAAAATACACAAGGAGTCGTGTGGCACTTAAAGACTAAGATTTATTTTTCGCATGAGCTTTCATGGGAGACTCCTTGTTTTGTTTTGTTTTCCTGGAATGGACTAACATGGCTACCCCTTTGGAAATTGGCAGCATTTAAGATGTCTTGATGGTCCCAGAGGGGTAAATTCTATTGAAATTTTTAAAACCAAAAAAAGATTCCAGGCATCTCTTTTCAAGAAAATGCTGCTACAAGAAGGATGCCAAACACAGCTGAAATCAAAACAATGGGCTTCTAGCTGCTTTAAGATAAGGCTACAGTATTTCTTAAAAGCCTATTTTCAGTCCCTTGTATCTTTACCTGCCCCATCATTTTGGGGCTATATTTAAGAGAAAATCTCTACCAAAATACCACATCCCTTTAATGCATTATGATTTCTTCTGATGGACAGATTAGGGTGCATAGTGAAGAGAATAATCTCATGGCTCCTTTGATTCCCAGTCTTTTGGCTGTTACTATATTTAAAACAAGTACTTATCTGATATCTCTATTACATCTCTAAGATTTCTGTGAATTGTTCTTCAAAGCATCTGATGAAATGAGGTTTTCTCCCATGAAAGCTCATGCAACCAATATATTGATAGTCTTTAAGCACCACAGGACTCCTTGTTTGTTTTGTAATGAATTGTTGTAATTTACAGGATTCTGGAGAAAACATCTTCCAGGTTCTTTGAAAGCACAGGGTTAGCATGCTCAAACACTCTCACTGTTCAGTCACTCCACTTAAGTAACATCCACACTAGCTTTCAGGAAATATACAACTGATTTTTAGATTTTTCACCTCCACAGCTTTATCTAGTTACAGAAGGGACATTTTGGCACTATGCACTCCCTGTTTCCCACTTGAGGAGTTTCAGACTTCAGGATATGAATGGCACTTACTTTTTGCCATGCCTCTTGTTTAAAAAGCTGAAGAATTGCCCCAATTCCGACTCCCTGAGCTCCCTGCCCCCATTCCAGCCCTCCTAAACCCCACCCCCCAGCTCCCCATCTTCTCTTTCAGCCCCCCCCAAGTCCTCCCCAGCCCACCATCCTGACCCCTTCTCCACCCTCCCCATACACCCTCCCTGCCCCCTCGCTTTCCGTGCCAGCTGCCTGACCAACCCAACCCCTCCCCCAGCCCTCTTTACTGGCCAAAGAGCCGGGCGGGGGGGCAGGAGGCCACGGTGCTGACCGGCAAGGAGGACCCCGGACTGGAGGCTGGGGCTGGCCACGCAAACGGCCAGGCCCCGGCTGGAAGAGGCGGAGCCTCCACAGGCTCCGGGGAAGGGAGGGGAGGGGAGGGGAGGGGAGGGAGGAGTGGCAGGGCTGACCCGAGCCCCCAGACCTTCCCTTCCTCCGGCCGAGGGGCTGGGGTGAGGCTCGTGCCTGGACACAGCACTCCAGCGCGTCTCCCCTCGGCCACGCTGCCACCCTGAACTGCCCATGCGCGGGGGCAGGAAAATCCTGCGCGGCAGGATTTTTTTAAATGCGCGGCCGCGCTGCCGCGCGCCTTAGAGGGAACAGTGCCCTGGAGTCCCTCCAAATCTGGCAGGACCCCAACTTTGCAATGGGGGGAATCCCATTCAGGGAGTCCAAACCTGCAGTAACCCTGATAACGGATGCCTCCAACCTGGGGTGGGGCACCCACCTGTCCGGGGGCCTCTCCATGCAAGGCGCCTGGAGCCTCGAGGACTGTCTCTTCCACTTAAATGTGAAGGAGCTCAGGGCCATCAGACTGGCCTGCATGACCTTCCTGGACCAGATCCAGGGCAGAGTGGTCCAAATTCTCTCAGACAACATAGCAGAAAGCCGCTAGCGAATCACGAGTGGTCCCTCCACAAGGAGGTTTTCTCCCTGTTGACAATCAGGTGGGGAACCCCTCAGATCGACCTCTTTGCCACGGTGCAGAACGACAAATGCCCTCGGTTCTGCTCCCTCCGAGGTCGGGAGAAGGGGTCTCTTAGCGATGCCTTTCTCCTCAACTGGTCAGGAGTCTTACTGTACACCTTCCCGCCAATTCCCCTAATTCACAGGGTGCTTCTGAAGGTCCTCACAGACAAGGCAGTCATCCTGATAGCCCCGGACTGGCCCAGGCAACACTGGTTCCCTCTCCTACAAGACATGTCAGTGAGGACCCTGCTCCGCCTCCCACGGTGGGTGGACCTTCTGACATAGGACTTGGGATGCCTTCGGCACCCCAACCTGGGCCTCCTGCACCTGACAGCCTGGATGGTCTCTGGCTCAACGAGCAAGAGAGTCACTGTTTGGATAGGGTTAAAAAGGTCCTGGTTGGTAGCAGAAAACCCTCCACCAGGTCCACCTACTTGGTGCTGTGATAAAAACATAGACCCTATCTCCGCACCAGTGCAGGCACCCTTGGATTACCTTCTTGACCTAAGGGAGAAAGGCCTATCTCTGTCCTCATTGAAAGTGTATTTGGCAGCAATCTTGGCCTTTCACCAAATAACAGATGGGGTCCCACTCTTCTCACACCCCATCTGCCATAGATTCCTGAAAGGAGTGGAAAAACTTTTTCCCCATGTCCATAACCCCACCCCTCAGTGGGATCTGAATGTGGTGGTATGGGCTCTGACAGAACCACTGTATGAGCCCTTAGATTCAGCCACCCTGCTAGTGCTGTCCTGGAAGGTGGCTTTCCTGGTGGCTGTTACATCAGCCAGAAGGGTCTCAGAGCTATGAGCCCTATCCTCTGAGCCCCCATATACGGTTTTCTTTCCCAACAAGGTGGTCCTGTGTCACCACCCCTCGTTCCTGCCCAAGGTTGCCACCCCCTCCACATGAACGAAGAAATTTGCCTGCTGGTCTTCTATCCAGACCAATGTTCCCTCTAAGCTGCGCTGGCGCGCTGCAGCGCAGCCCGCCACAGCTGCCAGCGCAGGGAAGGCTGCTGGCAGCACACTGCCGGCAGCCAAAGGCCCTCCATAGAGCTCCTGTGGAGCAGGGAGTTTTGAAAACTCCAGCCCAGAGAAGCTCTAATGGAGCATGCCCAGAAAATCTGGGCATGCTCCGTAGAGCTTCTCTGCCCCAGGAGCTGTGGCTGGGCTGTCCGGCTCCAGCCACGAGGTAAGTGTGGGAGCGGCGGGGAACGGGCCTGGGGGGGGGGCCAGGAGTGGGAGGGCCACTGGGAGCAGGCCCGCGGGGGGGGACGGCTGAGAGTGGGAGGGCTGCTGGGACCGGGGGGGGGGAGCCACCGGGAGTGGGCCTGTGGGGGCGGGGGGGGCTGCCGGGGGCGGGGAGCTGGGGAGGCAGCTGGGAGGCCAGGACCGGGCCCGTGGGGGCTGCTGGGAGTGGGGGGGGCAGCCGGGAGCAGGCCTGTGGGGGCGTGGGGGCCACTGGGAGTGGGCCTGTGGGGGAGGGTGGGGGTCACTGGGAGTGGGAGGGCCACTGGGGGCAGGGAGCGTGGGGGGGGGGGGCAGGCAGGAGCAGGCCCGTGGGGGCCGCTGGGAGTGGGGGGCAGCTGGGGGCAGCCAGAAGCGGGCCCATGGGGGGGCACCGCAGCAAGCCCGCGGGGGGAGGGGCCAGCGCAGCGAGCAACATGAGTTGCTCAGCTGCCAGCGCCTCTTAGAGGGAACATTGATCCAGACCCACAGGTGACAGAAAACCAGAGATGGTGGCACACCCTGGATGTGAGGAGAGCGCTCCTAAACTACATTGAGTGCACCCAATCCTTTCACAAGACCCCCCCCAACTGTTCGTGGTGGTCACGGAATGCATGAGAGCTTCTCCGGTATCCTCCCAATGCATCTCCAAGTGGATTGTGAACTGCATTAAAGACTGCTACAGAAGGTCAAACACGCCTCTATCAGAGACTGTGAGAGCCCACTCTGCCAGAGCTCAGGTGTCTTCTACGGCCTTCCTCTCTAAGGTCCCAATCCAAGAGATCTGCAGGGCCGCTACATGGTCATCAGTACATACCTTCACGACGCACTATGCCATTGACCAACAGATGAGAAATGATGCTGCTGTGGGCAGAGCTGTACTCAGTGTGGGTAGACTGTAACTCCTCCCATCATCCTTGTGTAAGGGGACTGATAGCCCCTTACTGAGAGTGAATGGGCCTTTTGATTGGCCACTCCCGTTTGGAAGCAGGACTCTGAAACAGACAGCCCCAGGGCCAGTGGGAGAGGCCAGTGTCCCAGGATGGCCTGATTGACTGAAAGTGCTCCCCCGCCCCTGAGCTGAAACTGCAGGCTGGACATGCCTGGGCAAGCCAGTGTGTGTGTGGGGCCAAGCTAAGGAGGAAGCACCAAGCAGCCAGCAGCTGGGAGCCAGAGGACCCAGGAAGGGAGGCCAGGCTGAGCTGATTTGTGCAGAGGAGACCCACAGCAGCTGGACCAGCAGAAAGCCAAGTGGAGCTGAGCAGAGCAGAGCTGGAGACAGTGACAGAGCCAGAGGTGCCTGAAGCTGGAGCAGGAGGCCAGAGAAGGAGCCCAAGGTGCTGAGCTCATCTGTGCAGCCCCACAGCAGGAGGGCCAGAGGAGCCCCACTGAACCCGAGCAGTGGCTGGGAGCCGGAGTTGCAGCCATCTGGAGCTGGGTGTGGTGAGCAGCTGGGGAGCAGTGAAGGGGGGCTGACGCTGGGAAGAAGGGCCCTGCCCCTGGAGCTTGGGGACGTGTGGCCACAGCCAGAGCCTGCATCTGGCCCCCTGGATCATCCAGTTGCAGCCAGGCCTGGGCAGAGGGCTTGCAACGTGGAGGACAGACTGTGAGACTGTTCCTCAGGCCCCAGAGACTCTGTTTGTAGTGCTCCCACGCCAGGCAGCGGTGCTGGGGGTTTACTGTTCACCTTTTTCCACTTTTTTTCTATTTTCTTATTGGGTTATTCTTTTTATTTCTGTATGCTTAAATAAATTGTATATAGTGTGTATATAGTAACTGGTGGGCCAGAAGAGTGGTCAGTGTGGTCAGCACCCCGGAGTGGGGACACCCTAGCCCTGTCCTGAGAGCCCACGATAAGAGTGGGGGTCGAGCCCCCAGGAATCCTGGGGCCCAGCCTTGTTGGGGTTACAGAGACTCCTCCAAACAGGAGATTGGGAGGTGAGCCTTTGAGGTCAGGCAGGCCTTGGGGTAAAGGAAGTGGGAGCAGGGACTCAGATCCTTTTGCTACCCACCTTCACCAGGGTGGTATACAAAGTCTGGGAAGTTCCCCACAAGAGTGGGTCCATCCCCCCGCTTACACTTGGGTACCGCTAGCAGTCACCTGTAGCTGAATGATGTGAGCTTGAAGGAGAACGGTTGGTTACTCACCGTAACTGTCCTCCTTCAAGATGAGCTGCTCGCATACATTCAGGTCCATCCCACCATCCCCACTAATGGAATTAGCAAAGGTACATGGGACTAGGAGGGTGTAAATCGGGTCATCTATCGGGCAGCTGTTCTGGCTATCTAGTGGAGGCTGTCTGTGGTCACGGCCACTGGGCGCATCCAGCACCCCGAGTCCCCGCCTTCCTGCCCAGTAGGACGAAGCAGACAAAGTGAACTAGGCTCAGCCCTCTACCGGGCAAGCACAGTTTTAAAGTTCCTGCCTTCTAGCCCAGCTGGGCGAGGCAGATTAGGTAAGCTAGGCTTCAGCCTTCCACCGGGCAAGCACAGTTATAAAGTCCCTCAAGCGGTCAGTGTTCACAGGGTAAGGTTCGGCATTGGGGGTTCACGGTTGTGAGGGATGAGGGGGAGGGAGATGCAGGCCCGCCCACTCCACTGCATCTCAGCCCAGGGCCCTATTGGGTGGCAACAGGCCACCCGAAAGCCAGTGGTGCGCCTGCCGAAACACACTTGGTTGTACGGGGCTAGTCCACGCCCCTCCCCTGGGCTACTTCCTCCCTACCAAACCCCCGGGTACCTTCCCCACGGTATGCCCGTCAGGACTTCAGCCTTTGCCGCAGGTGGGTTCGGACCTCTCCTCTGTACCTTCAGCCAGCAGCAGTTTCTCCAGGTCACAGGCGTTGGTCGGCCCCGGGTCAGCCACCTCCTCTGCAGAGGGCAGCTTATCCAGGTCCTCGCCTTGGGCAGGGTAGGTGGGGTCGTCGAGGTTCTGGTTACACCCTCACTCTCCCTGGTCGGAGCTCCTCCTCCTCCCCTGTGGCTGCTCGGTCTGCTCTCTTAAATAGTCCACCCTTCTTCCAACCCAGCCCCTTTGGTTCCCGGCCCACACTGGGTCTGTGTCCTTCCCTGGCCAGCAGGGGGAGTGCAAGAGCTTGGGCCTGGGTTTCACCTTGTTACAGAGGGTCAGGGTCACGGTCACCTTTATAGCCGCGGCCGCAGCATGGAGGGAGCATTGGCCGTGCGCCCTGACCTGACAAGCTAATGCTAAAGACTTTCTTGAGCTACTGTGCGCTACGGCACGTAGACACCTGTAACTGAATGTATGTGAGCAGCACATCTTGAAGGATGGTTACGGTGAGTAACCAACCGCTCAAATGAGTGGTCGTTTGAAATTGTTCTTCTACTCTGGTAGTATGGTACCAAGGGTCTCTGGCGCCTGGGGACCAGCCCTATATTTGCCCCTTCTGCCCCCACACAGGGCAAGAGGTGTCCTGGTACCCCTCTCCAAGCTGCCTTGAGGAGGGGTCTGTATCTGTGGGGTGTGGGGAATGGGTGCAAATGTAGGCTTTGTTCACCCTCCCCCGTCCCTTGCTATTACATGTGTGTGGTATTCATTGCTCAGGCAGCCTGAGGCAGATGAGCTTTTCAGGGCAGGGCCAGTTTTTTTTTTTTTGGGGGGGGGGGGGGGG
>ML681996.1:41698919-41771931 GCA_007922195.1 Podocnemis expansa | reverse complement strand
GGAGGCCCCCCCCCCCAAATAAATGTTGTACTGAAAAAGAAAATACTAGCAGGATCTTATTCAGAGGGACAAGGCAATATGCCACATTTATTGTAAATAAGTAAGGATAGCAAAAAGCTGCCTCTCTCTCTCACACACACACACACACACACACACACATATTCTGCAATCTGGTATATAATTACCAGTCTTTTCATGTGTTGCTAGAGCCAGCTAGGCTGGGCACCAGAAGGGAGCCAGGCCTCTGTCAGTCACAATCTGATGCTCCAAGATGACAGCTGCAGAATGAGACCCAAAGTTTTCATGTTATTACCCATCTTTTATACTTGCTGATCTTCATGTAAGTCTATGGGATTTGCCGTGTCATGTTGCCTCAGGGTTTCTGTGAGATCACTGGTCACCAGCTACTTGCAGACTTGATTGTATTTTGTTCTTTTTTTTTTTTCTGGAGTGGCTCCTTCTGTTTGCTTTAATCAAAGATGTCTGCATTGTTCAGCCAGTTAGATGCTACTTGTGGTTCATCAGAACAGGCTGGCAGTTGAGACTGGCCCCTTACACACACACACACACACACACACACACACCCTTCTTTCATACATTTATATGAATATACATAGCATACGCCTAAACCAGGTTTCATCAAGTATACAAAATGGAGTACAGTATTTAAGCAGGAGTTCCAAACTAACAATATGGAGTCTTGTTGGACTCTGGTTATAATGTCTATTGCACAGGGTTACAGAATTATTTTACTTATGACACTGAAGGGCATATACAGAACATTAACTAACATACTTTCAAGGTAACTGCAATTAATTTTCTATCTCTGCCCCTACAAAGTCATAATTGAGGATTCAGGAAATGTTTCCCCCTCTCTTTTCTGGGCAGCAGTGGCCACTTGTGACACTGAGGGAAAGGAGGGTGGTCTCAGGCCCCAGCTCTCCCTTCCTCCCCAGCTTCTTCAGGGCTGGAGGCAGTGTCAGCCCTGAAGCAGGAAATTTAGGGGAACCACCACGTGAGTATGTTCTCCCCAGTAGGCCATAGCTCACACACCCTCAGTTCCAGGAGTGCTCCCGCTCTCCTTTTCTTACAATATCCCCCCAGCCAGGTAGGTCAGGGAATCTGGAAGTCAAGACTGCACCTAAGCTGGGGTGACTGAGCAGCAGGGCCAGGGAAGAGGAGAGCATGAGGGGATGGGGATGGCTTCAGAGGATATAAGGAGGGGGGCTTAAAATACAGAGCTGTGCTGCTGTTCTCTCTCTTACCTGCCAGGCAGCAATTCCCACTGCATGCCATACCAAAGCAGTAACAGGGAAACTGAGCTAGAGCTGTAGGGGGCCTGCCCCTTATCCCTGACTTCTTAACAGCTGTTGGTGCTGGGAGTAGTGTTTTCAGCCTCACTGCCCAGCCTCTGCAGCTGCACCCAGAAAGTAAGCTGGGGGCACGGGAGCCCTCATCCCAGCAGTTTACATCTAGTGTAGCCCTTAGCCTGCACCCCTACAAGCCCCAAGAGGCCCACTGACTGGCTCCTTCCCCTCCACCCTCCCTCCCGATAACAGTGCGGCTCTGAGCGAATGGGAATCCCTTTGTGAATTGTCCAGCCAGGTAGAAGTGCTCACTGCACCTGGACTGGGGGTGGGTCCCCTATCAGCTCTAGGGGACCAGAAGAGGGGGTCAGAGCTCTCAGCTTTGCCCTTCCTCTCCCCGTCCTTCACAGCTGGAGGCAGCTTTTGTTGATTTCCTAGTTCATGACGTTGCTAGCTCTTGCACATTTGTGATATTAAAGAATTTGTATTCTGGGATACTTTCTGCTAACTTGGAAGAGTTCTTTTTACTAAAATGTGTTGACATTTTATGAAATTTGATTTTTTTTTTTGTGGCTGTCCTATGCTTTTTATTAGATGACTTTATTGTATGACTTTAGTTCATACAGGGGGCCCCACAGTGGGCCTTCGCCTAGGGCCCCAGAAAACCTAAAGCCACTTCTGCCTGTACTGTAGACATAGCCATGGGGCTTAGGCTGGGGGGATGTTTAATTGCAATGTAGGCATTTGGGCTTCAGCTGCAGCCTGGGCTCTAGCACCTTTTGAGGTGGGAGGGTCCTGCCATGTTGCTGGGCAGCTGTACTTTTCCAAAACAGAAGCAGGCTGTGGAACATGCTCCCATTGCCCACGTACCTTGGCTCATCCTTCCCTACCAGGGCTGGATTAAGACATGCTGAGGCCCTAAATTGTCAAGATTCAGTGGCTCCATACCATAAAAAATAAAGAGAAAAAAATTGTATTACATTATAACAGAAATGGTAATGAAAAAATGAATGACATACCATTATATTTGGATATATACATAGGCAAAGATGTAACGAAAAACTACTAAACGAAACAACTTGCAAAAATCCTTATTTGCGTTAAGATTTACCATAAGGTATTTGTTATCTCTAACATATTTAGAGGCCCCTCATAATGTGAGGTTCTAAGTCATAGCTTACTTGGCTTTTGCCTAAATCTGGCACTGCTCTGCACCTTTGAAAAGTATCTGGAAGCACTATGTTTTCAGTTTAAATCATTATGTATTTGTATTAGAGAACTGTTTAGAGACGTAGACTGCACCCCTATATGAGAGACAGTCCTTGCACTGAAGAACTTAAAATATAAATACTCTGTGGCTCTTTATATGTGAAAGACACAGATACACACATCCTTTTATAAATGCCAGCACTGTTTTTATATTATTCCCAACTGTATTTTAAATTACTGTGTAACATCTTGGGAAGGGGATATTTTATCACAAAAGTTAACATTACAAAGATCTTGCACACTCCCGTGAAAGGGAAAATGTCAACCTGGCCTTGTGACTCTCTGCTAAGCTACTGACTTTTCCTGAGAGTCAGACCAAATCATTAGGCCCCAATCAGGGCTAGAGAAGACTGGACCTGATCCAGAACTCCTTGAAGTAAACGGAAAGACTACAGATTTCATTGGCTTTGGATCAGGCCTTTCTTGATGCAGGAGAACTAGAAGGCACAGAAAGCTCCACAGGATAGTCTCTGGAGAATAAGTGCCTCACTGTCTCATGGTTCTGCTACAAATGTGTGTTGCAATAACTGGTCCTGTAACATAACAAGGGTTCATCGAGCTGACAAACTTTAAAACAAGTGATCACTACTTATTATTTTGCAAAACCCAAAAGTATGGTGGGCACTCCTCTGAAGCCACAGACATTGTTCCACCAAAGAGCTTGCAATCTAACTTTAGATGTCACCCGAGGAGCGGAGTGTGATAAAGGGTAAGGAGGAAGGGTAAAGGTCACAGCAGTACACTTAGGTAACCCACAAAGGGTGAGTTTAAAAGTAGCATCTGATGTGTGGCTTGAATTCTGATAACACAGATTCAGAATGAACTTTCCCTCACTGGGAAATGGTTTCTGGCCCACATCAGAGGGTGATCATCCCTTCCAGCTCTAATCTACGAATCTCTAAATTGCTGCCGTCACTGTAGAGCTCCTTGTATGCACCAAAAAGTGTATCCTAACACCACACCCAGGAGTCAGAAACTTTACATTATTCCCATTTTACAAATAGGGGACTCAGGCACAGAGAGAGAAAATATATCCAAGCTCACACAGTTAGTCTGTGGCATAATTGGGTGTTAAGTCCAGTTCTCCAAGGTCCAACCCAGTGCATTAACCACAAGGCCAATCTTTCTCCCTCGCCATCCCTGTGCTTTCTGGAAAGGGTGGAGGGAGTGAAGTTTTCATCAGGTGCTTTATGGGGAGTCCCTCTCCCTCCTTGTTCAGGACACAGCAAAGAAGCTCTCAGCCATGGAAGCTCAAAAAGGGTGAGTGTAGGGTATACGGATGGGGCCAGCGGCAGTGTATGGGGCTATAGAGGCACGGCCAGAGAAGAACAGGAGCAGGGATGTATGAAAGACAGGATGCCAAGAGCGTGTGTGCGTATTGGGATTGACTGTTAAGGCAGGGGGAGTTAGGTGAGATAGGCAGGGAGGAATGCTGTGAAAGCAAGGTCAGGAGGGCTGAGTAGAGAATGGAAGTAAGAAGAAGCAAAAATACTAGAGCAATTAACCCCAGCTCCCATTGATCTGCTTCTGTATCCATTGTCCTGGTCCTTTCTTGCTCTGAAGTTCACTGAGCTATTGTCTATTCTGTGCATAGGATATCCTGCAACTTCTGTGGCCATAGTAATAGCATAGAGTAGTCAACAGCCATTGCTCCAGTGCACACTGTACATGGTAACAGATCTCTCCATATCTTCACTGAAATAAAAGTGACAGAGCCACATGGACTCACTGACTGTTGTGTAATACTTAAAGGGTATGGGAACAAAATGATATAGGCCCTGTCTTCACTTGGGATTCAACATTGGTGGCTAGCCATGAGTGTCACCGCACCAGTGCAAACTCTTTATGTAGCCAAGGAAAGCCACAATGCATAGCTGAGCTTACTCCTTGAAACAAGGTTAAGCTCAGTCAGGCTAAATGATCTAACCCATGGAGTCAACACTAGTTGCTAGCCATCAGGTGCTGAATGGAGGCTAAGTTCCAACGGGGTAGCCATGTTAGTCTAGTCCAGAAAAACAAACAAGGAGTGTTGTAGCACAATAAATTTTTTAGTCTCTGAAAGTGCCACCAAATTCCTTGTTTGTTTTGAATGGGGGCTGATTCCCTCTAAAGTTATACAAAAATAAAGAAGAATAGCAGGTGGTAATTTAGCTGCAGCAGGTTCTTTGAAATTTGACCATACATCAGACCACTTATGCGTGGTCTGATGTTTACTGCAATGCAGTCTACTACCCATCCCGTGCTTGGCAGGCCTCCAGCCAGCTGATGCACAGTCCCAGCGTAGAAGTGAAGTCTACCATGCACTTTTCCATGCAGATTTGCAGGACAGGAAACCTGGCCAGCAGAATTATATGTCTAGAACATGGGATTTTTAAAATTAGGTTCCCAAGATTATAATGAAGAAGAGTGTGACACAATGAGGGGGGAGACTAGATGCACTTTGGAAAGAGCAACTGAGCAGCCTTGACTGCAGCTGAGAGTTACACAGAGCAGTTGGTTTGGGGTGTGAAATTATATTCAACTGCTCATTACAAACCATGACAGAATGAGCCACCTTGGTGTTTCTAGTAAGTTTCAAAGCGATAGTAACAGAAGGAACAATCAGTTTTGTTTTCCCTTATATACTAAATTGACGTATTTATTATTTCAGCTCCACCACTGATAAACTGATGAGGAAAGCTGCCCTTGAAAGCATTGAAATGTTCAAATATTGACAGCTGCAGATGTTCTGGCATGTCCAGCTACCTTCTAAGGAATTAGGACTTAGGCGTATGTATTAAGTCACACCGGTTCCTCTCAACATGCTTTAGGCAGTTTAACTTTTCTTACTCTGAGTTTAAATGTTTTCCTTTAGCTCCCACCAGGATGTGTATTGTAACAATTTTGCAGCAGTCTAAGAATCTCTGGGTTTTCTATGGGCCAGATTTTCAGTGGCCAATATCCATAATAGAGGCCAGGTTTTCAATACCACTCAGCATACCCAATATATATCTAATGAGCTGAGCCGTGCTGAAAATTTGTCCCCAGATCTGTGTGATAACCTCTTTGGAAAATTCTGGTCTATGTTTAATATCAAGGAAGCCTAGGAACTACGCCTCTGATGGTGAAGGAGAATTTTGATCCCCCTGTTCCTAAAATTTATGCCTTTAGCATTCAAGCTTTTAATTTAATACACAAGTGGCTGCTTTAATTCCATCCAGTAGAGGGCAGTGGTTCCCATGCAACAAGCTAGTTTGTAACAGCATGTTCCTTATTCACGTACATGAAAATAGATGTTGTCCTATATTCGTCTCATTTAGAGGTGTTTGCTGCTGGGCCTTGTTTTTTAACCAGGTTTATGTTGTCTCAATAGATCCACCACTTCTCAAACAGCATCCCAATACCAAACAGATTTCCCTTAAGTCAGCTGTTGCTGTATTAAACTTCTTGCTACTCTCTCTCTCTCTCTCTTTAGCTAACATACTATGTTGTCCATGTCATGCATCTGATGAAATGGGATTGTGCCCATGAAAGCTCATGTGATAAATAAATCTGTAATTAGTCTCAAGTAACAAATCTACTTCTTTTTAATTAATATAAAATCCAGCCCCCAAATGTGCTATCACAGACTTAATTCATCAAGTTTTCTCTATCCCCTACAAGCTGATTGCCACCTAACTTCCTGCCGTCAAAAATTCATACATCAGCCCTGCAAGAGCAACAGAAAGAAAAAGATTGCTCCGTGAGGTAAAATTAATCATTATGGTCAAATAGGATTAGGCTTAGAAGAATGCAATTTTTTTTGTTTTAATTTGAGTGTATAATATCAGTGTTTATTTTTAAGCTTTTTTTTTTTTTCCTTTTTATTGATTTACGTTTTCACAGTTTTAGGAAATTGGTGTGGGGGGTCAGACAACAATTAATGACAGCAGTCATTGAGATTCAAAAAGTTAAAACTTTATAAAACATGAACACAGAAACTGTCAACATCACATATCAAAATATACAAAGTAAAGAGCCTTTTACCATCTTTGCTCATGCAGACATTCCACCATTTTCTAAACACATTAAAGTGGGGTGCCAATAAGGTCTCAGGCAGCCTTTTTCTTACTTTGCTTATGTTTAAATTTGGATTATGAGTGATGGAAATATTATTATTGGGTTTTGTATGTACAGCTAAATTTACAGATCAAACATCTAAGCCTTCCAAGGCTAAATACGATAGCTCTTGTGCCTGAGATGTACTCTTCCATCAGCACTCAGCTTGACACTGAGGCAAGTTAGGGCTGTGTACCAGAAGAAGAGATTTGGAAATAACCCAAAACCACTTTGGTCTTGCAAACCTATAGGGAGTCTGCAAATTTGTCTTTCCCCGACCCAGAACTCTCAAGAGGATTTTCCCTAACACCACCATGAATATTTTTAACTGCCTGCCAACTAATTGCTTACACTTACATTTAATTGTTCCTACTACAAAGACAGCAGTGAAGTACACAGTATAGTTGAACAGGGGAAAATCATTATTTGCTATCCCTGGAGAGCTGTGCAGTGACAAAGGCTTTCTGTAAACAGGGAGCCTATATGGCCAGCAGCAGCAACTATCAGAAAACTTAAATATCAATCTGTTAGGAGCATTAGCTGGATCAAGGGATTGATTGGACAGTCTCAGGTTCAAACCCAGCCTCATTTGGCAGTGACCAAATATCATTGCAGTCTGACAACTATCTGGAGCCTAAGAGTATGTCTTCACTGACAGTAGCAAAATCGCTGTCGTCAGCCTTATATTCTGGGTGTGATTAGCAGCGACTATGTACTTGCTGCTGTGCTCTGCGAGGTTGGCACCAGACGTCCTTCCCCCTAACAAACGCAGCTGAAAGCCAACCGCAAGCCATTTGCGGTTGACTTTCATCAGTGTGTCTCGGTGGCTTAGAAGGTCCCCAGCAGATACACAAGGCATTTTACGTGCCTTGTGTATCTGCAGGTCGACTGCTGCTGAAAACCCTACAAGGGTAGACTAGGGCTAAATCTACTGGTGGCCAGCTTCTAAAACTCACCATAAAACTGTCAGCCTCAGCAGAAACACCATTAATTGACTGGGTGTAGAGACCTAACTACCTACTCACCCTTAGGGAGCAACTCGGAGGGTGCCTCACAATGTAGACAGACAGATGTTTGCTAGCATTGCTTTAGCAGCAGTATGGTTGGGGTGGTGCAGGGTAACTGTCCAAATCCATACTCAGGGGGTCAGGCAGGTGTATACTCTTACAGCAAGTGTGACAGCTGCCACTCTGGCCACATTGTTATTTTTAGGCAGCTAGCTGAAGCACAGCTATGAGTCCGTCAATGTATGCTGGGAAACATGGTCCCATATGTAGAATAGACATGCACCTACCTGATACCTTCAAGGACTAGGACTGTAGCCCTTGTATGCTTTTTGGTTGCTTGTGCTACACCTTCCTGTGGATACACACAGAACTTCCATTCCTTTTACCACTAGCTGGCTAGTTCTTTCAGGAGCTCTGAATTCCCTTAGAAAAACAATAATCCAATAAAAATGAAGGTATTGCATGAATTCAGTCTGTGAGGGATATATTAAAAGGCTATAGATTTCAAAAGCAGGTATAAATAGCCCCAGAGATTTATTTAAAAACAGTTTCTGTTGTGAGCTCTCTCTAATGCTTAGAACCAGTGAGCAAGACAAAGAATATAGCCAGGTTATTCTTCCATAAGCCATGTGTCGCTGAAATGACATTGATACCGAGTCATGAGATACTTATGATCTTCTCTGGACTGAATCAATGTCAAATCAGTAACTGTGACATCTTCAGGTAGCCAAATAAGTAAAATTGTGATCTATTACTAGGGCTGCTAGAGATATACAGTATGTAAATTCCATGCTTTCTTGTGAATTTTGAGTCTTCAAAGGGGTTTCATTGTCTTTCCACAGAATGTTCATTTTTCATCAAATTATTTTTATTTCTAACCTCTCTGTCTGCAGATAGCCCGCTGAATGTGACCTCAGGGGGTGCTGTCTTACAGAGCCTGCAGACAGAAAGCTCACAACAATGTAACTGTTTAACATCAGTCCGTATTTTCTATAGGTGTTCATGATATCTTGTGTGTTCTGCAAATCCAAGGTGTTGAAATTTATCATGGTATCCATGCCTTCGCTGCAGAATTGTGCTTCAGAATCTTGCATGATTGACAAAAAAACCAAATGTTTGTGGTCATTCCAGTACCAAAGACCAGGAGTGTCAAATGTATTTGCTATGGTAGGCCAGATTTGTCTTACAAGTACATCAAGTGGGCTGTACATACATAAATTGAGATACTAGGAAACTCAATTACAGAGAGAGTGTGGATCAACAGAGCGCAGTTATGGCCTAGATGGAAGAGATTTGCAGACAGCATCCGACCCACAGGCCACACATTTGACACCCCTGGCAAGGACAACTCTAAAAATGTGCGCCGAATGTAAATTTTGCAATATTGTCTCCTCATCCTGAACCTATCTTCTAGAATAGTGGCATTGACTTGTGAGCAACCCCCTTCAGCAAGTGGAAATAATGTAAATGCCATCTTTTTCAACAGTTGTGCTCTAAAATCAAAATAATAATAGGAGCTGCTGTGAGAAAGGAATTATTCATTTTCATAGTCAAATAACTACGCCCCATCATTGCTAATAACATAAGTCAGCCATAGAGGGTTCAGCTGGCTGTCTCCGAGTGCCGTAGAATCCAGGACTCTTTCATTCACATTTATACTCTGCTTGCTCTGAATTATACAGCAGCTTGGATGTACATCAGAAAGGCTTCTCTTTCATTTCAGGAAAGTGCAAACCCCGAAGCCCAGTGATAACAATTTACTTGTCAGTATTAACTTACTACCTTTTATGTTTCAAGGCTTAACTTAAACTCTAACAAGAGAGGCCAGGAGGAAACTTCCCTTGGGCAGATAAAGAAGCAATGTGGCTTCTTTCTAGGGCTGATCCCAAGGATCCAACTTGCTGGGCAGAGCCAGGTATGGCACCACCCACCTACCAGAAGTGCTGGGGCGGGACAGGAAATGGAAGCGTAAAAGCAAGGCCTTGTAGCTTAGTTAGGGGAAAGGCACTGGACAAGGACATCTGTCCCCTGGGGCTGCACTAGTGAGGAACTGCCTAATGATGGAGATGCCGAGGGCCTGCCTCTTGTGGCTTATCCTAAGGCGGTGGGCCGTGACCTGTGAACAGGGGTGAAGAAGTAGCTCAGGAGGAGGGCTAGATTAAGGGGCCCTTGGACACCCACTTTTATGGGGCCCCTGGCCTGGGATCCTAGACCCCACTGCCATAGCCTGGGGGGGTGAGATGGGCTGTGGTCATGGCGTATTGGGCCACTGCACTGTGGGAGTGGGGCTGGTCGGCCAGCATACAAAGCAGCCTCCAATGCAGCCCTCCAGGCCCCACAGCACTGTTGAGCCTCCGTACCGGGACTGCGTGGCTCCAGCTGGCATGGCTGGTCCCTTGAGGGCCCCAATGCAACCTGACAGCTATAGGGCCTGGAGGGCTGTGCCTGAGGCTGCTCTGCATGTCGGCCAGCCCTGCTCCTTCCCCCAGTCATAGCGGCCAAGTGGCGGCTGCCCTCACAGGCCAGCTGGCCAAGTGTGGGGCAGGAGTGCCACGGCCGGCTGCCACGTCTGGCCCTAGTGCCCTGGCCCCCTCTATGCCAATGCCTGCACCCCGCAGAGTTTCACCCCAATTGTTACCCACAACCAGAGTAACAAAATCTGTGTGCACTTGGTTTTTGGGGCTGCACACATCATGTTATAAATACTTAATAGTTATTTTGTTTCTTTTATCATAAGATTTATAAAGTAAATAATAAAGCTCATTACTTTTGTTTTCATTAGCACTTGAATGTGGCAGAGTCACTGAACAATCTTTGCTGAGAGTCCTTTGAAAACTAAACCCTGGGTCTCCAGCTGCTTCTCCATAGGAGTTGGGGTTTATTTCTTTTAAGGCTCCGGAGAAGAGCAATTAAATAAACTCTAGCCCACCAGAAGGTTACACTTGCATCCTCCTTGAAAGCGTCTGGTGTTCAGAAAAGGAATAGCAGATTAGATGCACCACTGATCTGATCTAACCTGACCTTTCCCACGGTTCTATTATTTTAGCAGTAACACACAGCTAATGTGCTTTACTTAATGGCTGTAAAGAGACATTTTAAATTAAATTCCACAGGAATAGATCTTAATGTTTAAAGAGACTAGTTTGAGTATGTGTACTATAAGATCTAAAAGGGAAAGGCAGAGAGAAACTCATGCTAGAACAATTGGAAGATCTCAAATGGAAGAAAAGCCTTGGGGCAATAGGCGGAGGAATTTTTTTTAAAGAGATGGCATTTAGTGAAATGTGTATTTTAAAATCTAAACTAATAAAGTATTTGTTTTGGCATCCAAGCTGAAGTCAATGGAAAGACTCCTTGAGATTCCAAGGGGCTTAGAATTAGGCCTTAAATAAACTTGCTTTAAAAAATTCTGTCAGTTTCCAAAGGGATAGCCGTGTTAGTCTAGTCCAGTAAAAAAACGACAAGCAGTTGTGTGGCACTTTAAGACTAACAGATTTATTTTTTGCATGAGCTTTCGTGGGAGAAGATCCCACTTCCTCAGATGCTTACCCTGAGAGGAATAATTACTTCAAAGCATCAACATTTGATGACATTTCTTTGATTTGTAGAGGGCCTCATTATAACCTAAGGCCTTGTTGTCAGGCCCGTGTTAGGTCTCACGGAGGCCTCTGTTTATATTATCAAACAAATTCAGAACATAAAATATTGAGTGTGATCTGTGGAGTGAAATGTCTTTAATCACCTTTCTCTGCATGTAACCACAATGCACCTAGGTTGACAAACACTTGTAAACTGTAAACAACAATTAATCATTTAATCCTCACGTAGCAGTCTCCTAAATTCATTACAGCACTTACCTGCCAGCGCTGATACCTTTATCTGCATTCATTAGCTCATGAAGCAAATGTACTAATTTGTCTATTCCTTGCCAATCTTTTCATCTCCTTTCTAAATAAATTCATCCCTCTCATTGCCTTTACTATCTCCTTTGTAACAGAACCAACCAAGGCCATCACTCATCTATAGCTGTTTCTAGCTACACCAAAATGGTTCAACTACAAATAGCATCTTAGTAACAGCATAGCTGCTTTATTAAGTTATTTATATAGTGCCCAAGTGTGTGCTACATGCTGTGAAGACAAATGAAAAGGACACAGTCCCTCCCCGCAAAAACTCATAGTCTAACCCAGATCCTTCAAAGAGCTCCCAGTCAGGTCTCTGCAAAGGAGCAGAGCTTCCCCTCATCTGCAACCTGCAGGAATAGGGCCAATTTTAATCACAATATTGATAACTGAAGTGAGAGCAATAAACCAGTGGGGAGGAAGGAAGGACAAAAGGCTGGGATACAAACATAAGGTAATTTCCAAAGGGGCAGCTGTGTTAGTCTAGTAAAGCAAAAAAAGCAAGGAGGCTTGTGGCACTTAAAGACTAACAGATTTATTTATCGCATGAGCTTTCGTGGGAGAATATCCCACTTTGTCAGACACTTTGAAGAGGGAGAACTTACAGAATTAGATGAAAATAAATAACTTTACCCTCCTTCTGTGTGCTGTTTCCTAAAGTTTGAATCCTTACAAATGCTCTGATTTGCTGTTGTGGTATGACCTGATCCCATGTCTTACACTCCCCTGCATTTATTTTCATCCAATTCTGTAAGTTCTCCCTCTTCAAAGCATTTGACGAAGTGGGATATTCTCCCACGAAAGCTCATGCAATAAATAAATCTGTTAAGCTAAGGAGGCTTCATATGTTTGTTGGCTGCTTGTCCTGTTAGTGCCATGGGCTGTGTCTACACTAGCAATTTAGTTCGACTTAAGGAGGCTTAATTCAAACTAAATTAACCCATGGCTACACTAATCTTTCCTTAGTTCGAACTAAGAAATCCCTGAGTTTGAACTAAGGAATGCTTAGTTTGAACTAGTAAGTACCAATGGTTAGTTTGCACTAAGTATGGCAAAGACTCAAACTAGCCCTTAGTTCAAACTTATGAAGTTCAAACTAACAACATGGACTAGTTTGAACTAACAATTAGTTCAAACTAGTCCAAGTAGTTAATTTGAACTAAGAAGTTTGTGGTTAGTTCGAACAAAGCTGGGGTTAGTTCAAACTAAGCTCAAACTTATTAGTTCAAAGGAACAAGTTTGACTCAACTTTGGCTAGTGGAGACATAGCCATGATGTCTATGGTAAGCATACATATATGGGTGAGGAAAGAGTCTAGGTGTGTTTATCATTGATTGTATAGTTGCATGCATGCCAGTTAAAGGCAGTTTCGTAGGAATGTCAGAAGCTTTATTATACCCATAATATCACTGAAGGGTCTGGGATAATTTCCCAGCATGGTGTTTGGGTGAGCTGCTGCAGAACTCCCGTTAACAACAATGTGTAGTGCTCATGTAATATCGTGCACTGTGTGTAATCCTTTCCACAGCACAGTCTCTCCCTCTTAATAAAAGAGGTTCACTGATGACCTTATGCACCATGTAAAGTGTCCTTTTCTGTTGTAACACTGCTAAGACTTAGGAGGCAAGCAGAATTTCAGCAAAGCAAAGTAAATCATTTCATCCACTGAGTGATGTAAATGCAAGTGGAAGTTGTCATTGCCAACAAATCTAAAACTACTAGGGTATTTTACAATCCATTTAAACACTTGAGACTGGCCAAGGCAGTTGATTTGGGCTTACAGGGTTTGGGCTATTAGGTTGTTTAATTATGGTGTAGACATTCAGGCTTAATCTGGAGCCTGAACTCTTGGGAGAGTCCCAGAGTCCCGGCTTCAGTCCAAGCCCTAACACCTACACTATGATTAAAGATCGGTGGCACCAGAGTCCTGTGAGCACAGTTCAGCTGACATGGGCCAGCATGGATGTTTAATGCTATGTCTACCGTTGCAGTTAATGACCAAGGTAGCAATGAATACACTCAGCTTTTTAGCAATAGGGTCGCTTATCAGTTGCTGAGGCCAGAGGGAAGCCTTAGCCTCAGCAGATGTACAGAGCTTTGGAATAAAATTAGGATGGCTTCTTTCCATCTTTTTATTTTAATTATAGCCTTTTCCAACCAGGTCCAGTTTTACTGCCTGTCCTCTTCTTCTCATGTGCAACACCCTAATGCTCTACCTGAAGGACTTGTTTCAGTCACTCTGCAGTTTTATGGCCATGCACATGTCATGTAAGATAGATAGTCAAAAAAAGAGGGAAAAGGGGGATGGGAAAGCAAGGTGTGGTGTAGGTAGAGTTGTACTTATGCCCATTTTGCTGCAAACCAAAGGAATCAGAGTTATTTTATCTGATCCCTAAGATGTTTCACAGGAGTCTTCCTACTGTTCTGACAAGAGGGTAAAATGGAAGGTAAAACTGAGAGGGCAAGTTGCTGTACTGAAAGCAGTGGGGAAGTGCTGATGTGTGTATCAGAAGGACGGCTGAGTGTGCCTCTTACTATGCGTCAATCTGTGAAGTCTCAGGTGCGCTTCATTATTGTTTCCCAGCAACTTACAATAAATAATGAGGCTCTTGAGTAAAGTGAACCTGGTCCAGCAAAATGCCAGATGGCAGAGATGGCTGCACAGTCAGAGATGTGCTAGTGACGGTGTTGAAAAGAGCTATCTGCAAACCCCATGTGCTATCTTTACACGCCATTCTTCCTACAGCTGACACCACCATGTTTTTACAGTGCAAGGATACCCATGACTGCAAATTGCACGCGATGAACTGATAACAGAAACCAAGTTAGTTGATGAATGGGGCTGGATTATCACAGGGGCTAAAGAGGCTGAAGCCCTGATCTCTGGTCTCTAGCCCCTAAAACCCCTGCTATAATCCAGTGCCCCCACCCTGCTCAGTGCCAGCAGGACAGGAGTGCTGAGAGCGCTCCTGCTCCACCAGCGCTGAGGGAGCCGGGCCCTGGAGCCAGAGGCTGGGCTCTGTGCTCCCACCCTGACCTTGGGCCAGCTGGTCCACCCCCGGGGTCTGGGCTGGGCTGGCACAGACTCCACTCCAGGGTAGATTGGCCGTGAGGGTTACATCGTGGGTTGCATCAGCCAGCAACACCCCCTACCCCCCGGGAGACTGGCCAGATCGGGCTGGGGAGGGAACACACTTTAGCTCCAGGCTCCCCCATCAGTGACAGGAGGGGCAATCCCATGGTAGGGGTAGGGCTCAGACAGGGATGGTACAGGGGGGCAGCTTGGGGCCCCTGGGCCGGTTAATCTGGCCTGTTGATGAACATCCATCTGATTGCTGATAACAAGGGTTTGTCTTGCTCAGGAGAGGGATTTTGTTGTTTAAATGTACTAACAGTTTCATGTGTCCAGAAAACCCCTCTCAAAGGCTCTATCCTTGAGACCTTGAGGATAAATATGGAGTACAAAGCTGGCATCTTCGTGACACTTATTGCTGTCAATCCAATTAAGTCATTAACAGTTTGTCCTTGGAGTTCATTTTGTGTAAAGCCTTAACAATGCACAGGCAGTACCTTCCATCTGACACAGGATAGATCCATTAATTCTGGCATCAGGTGCCACGGGAGCAATCGTTCGCCATGGGGCAACCACAGTTAAGCTGGGGTCACTCAGATGAGAGTGGAGGGAAGGGGAAATACCCTCAGTGAGTTGGGGCCATGGCTACATAGCAAAGAAAAACCTAAGGTGGGCTTATGCCAGCTGACTGAGGCTCCAAGCTGTTTTATTGCTGTGCAGACTTTTGGGGTCAGGCTGGGATCTGGGCTCTAGGGTCTTCTAACCCTCACAGGATCATTGAGTTCAGCTTCAGCCCAAGCTCTGTGAGCCCAAGTCAGCTGGCATGGGCTTACCATGAAGGATTTTCATTTGCTGCATAGGCTTCCCTGAGAGTAAGAGTCCACTCAGCAGAGCTGGAATCAGGCAGGGAGTGAGTGCTAGGACACAGGGTCATCATCATGAAGGCAGAAGTATCAGCCTTCGAAGTGTGAAATACCAGGACTAGTATCGGGGCCGTCCTTAAGCTTGGGCAGTTGGAGGTGAGAGCCCCACGCTCCATACTTCTCTGGGCCCTGCAGGGCTGACTGGTGCATGGTGTGGCTTCTGGTGCAGCCTTCCAGGACCATGGGCCTTGGAAGGGTGCACTGGAGGGTGTCCAGCATGCCAGCCAGTCCTGGCCCATCCTGCCCCCAGGGGCTGATCAGCTGGCCCAGGGATGGGGTGGCAGCATGGAGCCCAGCCTCTTGCCCAACTCACACCACCATCCCTAGTGCTGGAGGGGTGCCAGGGGCCCCCACAGGCTGATTGGCCTTGGCTGTGCCCCCTCCACGGACTGTGTCCACCAGCAGCCTTGAGGAACGACCAGACCTGGTGTTGATTGAGGGGCTCTGGAACCTGCCTCCGGCTGAATACCCCAAGTAGGTGGAGGGTGGCTCCGATCCAGCTACTCTAGGGAAACCAAATGATCGTCTGGCTGTGTTGTGACCTGCGGCTAAGTTGGCAAGCGTTGGCCAGAACCCTGCTGACTCGGTGGCGGAGCTCCCAGCCCCTGCCAGGGCCCTGGGCTGGGACACTGTGGGGTGGGGTGGGACTGCGTCCCCCTTACCACTCCAACCCTGGGTTGATTGCCTCTCAGCTAGGGTGGCCACCATGGCCTTAGATTACTTGTTTGTCTGGCCAAGGGCTGTAGGACATTTACACTGCTGTTGTGCCTTGCCTGAGAGCCTGGTCTTTGGATGGTTTGCGTGTCCTGCATGGGGCTAGAGATTAGTTGCTTTGTCTATGCCACCCTGCCTGGCAGCTTGGGTGATAGGGTGTTTGCTCACCATGCACAGGGCTCAAGTGAGACTGTGTATTTTGCCTGCCCTGCCCTTTTTAAGGGCCTGGCCCTGAGCTAGAGACTGTGAACTTGCCCTTTCCTGCGGCTACAGACTGTTTACTTGGCCTGTCCAGCTCTAAGTGTGGGTCTGGGCCACAGATTGCTTGATTGCCCTATCGAGGGTTGGGGGCCCAAGACTTTAGGATTGCCCAGCTAGGCCAAAGAGGCCCAGAGCTGCTAATTTCGTCCCTTTCACATATGTAGGATGTAGTGCCTAGGAGGTGTGGCATCCCTTGGAGACTGACTCTGCACCCCGCCTCCCCCCGATTGTTAACAATATAGAACTTTGAAAAAATTGGCAGCTGACATCCTCAAACAAAATAATGAATTTATTTTTCCAGTTTTGGGAAATGAGATTTTATCCTTGGGTAAGGACATAGGCCAAATTTCAACCTAAATTGACCTACTTCCTTGATCTATGGGCCAGTTTCCTAGTGGGTGCAAACTGGAGTAGTTGAATTCCGTAGGATTCACATGTTCATGTTCGAATTGTAGAGCCCGAGAATGAGAGGATGCTAATGTTGCAAAGCTCTGCGAGCAAGACTTAAATAAATGCTTCATTTCTAGAGGTAAAATAAAGGCCACTTATTAAACACTGAAGAATTTACTTTTTTTTTTTTTATTTCTTGCTGAAAATTACAAACTGCTTTAATAAATTCTTACTGGATGATGCTCTAACAAGCAGTCATAAACACTTTGACATGTCATTGGAGTGACAATACACCCCCCTTTAATAATGAATTGAAATTGTTTAGATGGCTTGCTATATGGTGTCTTATAACATAATACATAATTCCACATTCTGAGTGCAACTTTAAGGTGTTGCAGATATTGTATAACTTTTTAGGCTATCTTGTAGTGTTTTGACTTCATGCACACTGGTATTATACCATTTAATTCCACTGACTTCATTGGTGCTACTGAGGGGTAGTAGATTGACTTTAGCAGAAACAATTTTGCTGGCATACCTATCTGTTTTCAGTAGTAATGTGTCCCCATTCCTATTGCATCTGCGCTTCTCATAACCTGTAACGTATGCAGTTTAATAACACCCTTGTGAGTTAAGAATGTGGTATTATCACCATTTCAAGGGAAACTTCGAAAAAGTCACTCACTTAGATTATGTCTATAGTGATGACGGCAAAATCGCTGCCGTCAGCCTGGCGTTCCGGGACCACTTAGCAGTGAGTCTGAACTCGCTGCTGTGCTCCCGAAACTCGGCTCCGTAAAGTCCTGGCCCCCAGACAACGTAAGCAGTCGGCTTTCCCAAGTGTGTCCTGGCAGCTGAGAAAGTCTCCAGCATTTACACAAGGCATTTTATGTGCCTTGTGTAAATGCTGGTCGACTGCCGCCGAAAACATGGCTCAGTGTAGACTAGGCCTCAGTCTCCCTCTGCCTCAGTCACACAAGAACACCGCGGTAGAGCTGCACTTCAAACCATGTCTAACAAATCCTAGGCTAGGATGCTAACCACTGAACCATTCTTCCCCTCTGCTCTTATTTCCTCTGTGAGGAAATGGAATTCAGTGGAAGAAACTCATTCTCTCAGCCGCCAGGCGCCAAGCATAGTGTGCATTAACCGGCCACCTGGTATCCACTTCCTAATCTGAGTTATAACTTGTAAGCTAGTTGTTTTTATCAGTGGTGCACCCAGCTGCCTCAGCAGTAATGTAGACAATCACACATGCTTTTTTTCCCCTAAATATGATTATTTGGTGTTTACGCATGCACTTGCAGCCATTGATACACCCCTTAAAAAGAGCAGCGTGGCATTTCTCATAGTAGGGTCTTATAGGGGCTGCGGCCCTGGGCCCTGACCTGAAGGGGGGCCTGGGCTGCAGCCCCTGAAACCCTGGTAACCTGGCTCTGCCATCACAGTGCCAAAGGGCTGGTGCGGGGTGGCATGGGGCTAGATCCTGTGGCGCTCCCATCTCGCCCCCAGTTAGCAGGTCTGTGGGGAGGGATCAGCCAGGGTGCAGAGCTGCTTCCAGCATGGCCCTTCAAGCTCCACAGTGCTGTCGGGTTGCCACACCAGTGATCCCCAGGGATGCTGGCCATGACAGCCTGAGACATTGGTCCCCCAGCATGATGGCCCAACAGGGCTGCAAAGCCTAGAGGGCCATGCTGGAGGCTGCTGCGCACACAGACCAGTACTTCCACCAAAGTGCAGTGGCACCCCTGGGGCAGACCAGCCACGCCATGGGTGAGAGCTCCATAGTTTCTGGCCCTACGGCCATGGCCTGTCTGTCCCCAGGCCAGGGTGGTGAGGGCTGGGGCCTGGGGGGGGGACAGGGGCCCCAGGTGGGGGACACCCACAAAAGCAGGCAGCCTGGGGTCCCTGAACCCTTTAATCCAGCCCTGGTGATGGGATGCCTGCCCCTGACTGGACAGGAAATGATTAAGAAGGCCCTTGGAAAGGCAGCCAATACAATGGCTGCTACGTAACTCCTATCTGCATGCATGAGGTCAGTATATGAGGAGTGACAGAGCAGAGCAACGACAGTATCCCATGAGGGGTTTGGAGGGGAAGACCTGTCACCCTCCTACACAGAGCAGTGGCTGGCTTCTGGGACTTTGTGGAGACAAATGCCCTGAAGCAAGGGTGGAGAAGATACTGGGTCTGCAGGAAAGTGGCCCAGGGAAATCTGTGAAGGAGCTGGCGGAGAGGCAGTGAACGGCTGCTACACAGAGGGTCCCTGGACTGGGACCCAGAGTAGTGAGTGGGCCTGGGTCCCTCTCCACCACCCCAGTTGCCAGAAGACTGGTAGCATGATGGAAGTGGTCTAGAACTGCAGAATCCCCTGGAAGGGAATTCTGGACTCTGACATGCGTGGAGGGCCAAGTCACAGAAGAGCTGAGCAGAGACAGGGCTAAACACAAGACCCCAGATAGACAGGCATTTGCCTGGCTGATGGCAGATCCCATAACCAGAAGGAGGTGCCAAGGGAAGGAGTTGCATCATGCTACAGTACACTATTGAAGTACATTTTGATATACTTTGCAAACTGATCATATATCTGTAATGATTTGATACAATGAGGTTGGACAAACTAAATGCCATGGGATAAATCAATGTTGCAGGTAACACGTTTTCTCATTGGGTACATCAGCGCTGTAGATTAAGTTTGGAAGGCGATCACCAAATCACTTCAATAGATAAAAAGGCATCATTGTGACAAGCTGTAATATGGCATGACCTTATTCTTACAGAATTAAATGAAAAGTGTCCCTTAACTTACTGGGCCAACACCATACACCCTGTGACTGACTTCACTAGGGATGCAAAAGCTGTGCTTTTAGGGTACAGGGGAGGGTTGCTTTAAATGAGTTATTTACACAGCGTTTTAAAATGTTCTTTCATTTTTTCAATTACTCTTGACAAACAGTTGTGCTTTTCAAGAGGTGCTGTGAAATCTCTTCACTGAAAGAGGATACACAGTTTAGGATTATGGCTTAAATTTCAGCTGTGTCTCACTGCTGTTTAAGGCCACCTAGATACCATGGTGGTCAGTATAGCATGAAGACTAAAGCAGGAGAACAAAGCAAGGTGTTTACAGTCTGCATGCTAGATGCGGGGGTGCCACTAAATATAAAAAAATACTCAGGGCACAGGCCCTGCCCCTGCCTCCTCAGCCCTCTCTCTTCCTGGCTTGCCTCTGCAAACCCACCCCCCATTGCATTTGCTCCCCCTGCCCCCAGTCCATCCCCAGTCATGCTTGCCATCCCTTTCTCCATGCTGCTGGGCCAGGCCAGGCCTGCCTTGACTCCCTGGCTCCCAGCACTGGCTGCAGCCTGGGGCCTGATCCCCTGCCCTCCCATCATGGCTGGCCAGGAGCCTGATTTCCCCCACTCATTGTCAGCCTAGGTGCTAATACTGACTGCCACTGCCACCGCTGACACAGAGCCAGGCCAGGCTGGGTCCAGGTGTGCCACCAGCCCCAACCCAGGCCCAGGTTGGTTGCCGCTACCAGCCCCCACCCAGGCCTGGCCTGGGGCCAGCCGCCACTATTTCAACCACTAGCCCCAGGGCCAACCACTACTACCATCGGTCTGACCCAGGGCAGAGACAGTGATGGCCACCATGGTCCAATCTGGGGCCGGGGCCCACCACCACCATCAGCCAGATGCAAGGCCAGCGTCAAGGCCAGCTGCTGCCCCTGTTGCACACACTGCCTGCCTGAAAGGAGGGATTTAAATTTCCCTCCTCTTCTCCTGTCCTGCCCTTGTGCCTCAGCAACATGCTGCAGAGCAGGAGACGTCAAAGAGCCAGCCCCTGCCTATCCGAGGTGAGCTCCTCCCAAGGAGGTGTTGGGGAGGCTCAGGGTAGCCGCAGGCTCTCTGCACCTGCACGTGCTGGGAGTCGGGGCACTGGCTGTGACACTCGGGGCCCATGGCCCTCTGTGCCCAGCACTAGCAATGCCCCTGGTAGACACTTCAAATGTTTAAACAGGTAGGGAGTTACTAGATGAGTAGACCCACTCAAATCGATGGGGCCAGCAGATGGGTAGAGGGACTCAAGTATTTACAGGCTCAAGGGACTCAGTGCTCAATTGTTATTGCTTTTAGTGTACTCTACAAATTTTGCCCTGTGTTGTCTTTCTGATGTCACTCCCCCCCCCCCCACCAAACAGCTGGAAGAGTATGTTGGCCCTACTGTATTCGAGTTTTTAAAAACAAACCACAACACACAAGGGTTCCCTGACTCTTCTCTGGGGTTTTGTGAATGATATTTTTGATTGTGGATGCTAAATAGGACCTAAGGGACTAGGCTCCATTTTATCCATACAAGCAAACAGTGCGATGTGTTTTGCATCCCTTTACATGGGAGCTACCTGAATTAAATAGTCTGCCTCAGATAATGTTCTCAATCCTGCTTTTGCAGATGAAGACTTGGATACTGAAGCAGCTCAAAAAATGGCTCTGCCTGCTTTGCTAATGCACAAATTACCTCCTAGCAGTTATATGACTGTTGCTGAAAAGCACATAGCATGCAAACACATTTGGACCTGAGGTGCTGAGCCCCTTCAACTCATGTTGAACTTAAGCCAATGAGATTAACACTCAGCTGCAGAGGAAACATTCAAGGGAATCCCCCTGAGGCCAGGTCATGCTTGGCAGAGACCAACACAAATCCAAGGATGCAAGACTCCATTTTTAGGTGGGATTTAGCTGGTGAAGGAGATGAACAGGATTATTTACAAGTAAGGGAGTCACACATTCTTGGATTTGTGCTAGTATTTGCTAAACATGACCTGGCCTCAGGAGATTCCCTTGATTGTTTCTAACATGGGAATGAGAGAAACCCTAACTTGTGCTACCCTGTATTTATCAATTCTGTAGTCTAAAACACAGAGCTGGCTACAAAGGACCTTTTAGTGGACTTTACATATGACCAGAAAATCCCAGTTCCCAAATGACATTAAGGAAGTAGGATTCTGAGCTGGTTTTAAGTATTTGAGGCTGGAGTGTACTTAAATACTGCAACCCTTCTTAGGAAATTTGTGATGCACAATATCTTCTAGGAGTGTCTCCTTACAAAGTAAACTACCCCAGTTTCTTTCAAGACAATCCAAATAAAGTTAAAATATGCTTTGGCTTTTAGGAGGTGTTATAAAATGGTTCTATACTCAAGTCCATTCCACTTCAATTAGCTCATCAACTAAGCCAAATATATAGCTGCAACAGGGAGTTTTTTTTTTCCAGTGGGGAGTTCCAATGAGAGTCTGAATTTCATAACTATTTCATTGCTCTAGCTTGGACCTGGACCAAAAACCTGCCCCAAACAACCTTAGATGTTTGGGAAAGTTCACATCAAGAGTTGATCTATACCTACATATAGAAGTCAGTATCATTTGTTTATAGGCATAAGCCAACTGGCCTTTTCTTTGAGATATAGTATGAAGTCTTAGTTCAAGGTATGTCCCAAGAACTTCATCCCTCCTGCTATGACCCACGTCTTGTCTGCTTCAAAGCATAAGGCTAGTATTACAAACAATTCAGAAGGTGTGTTGAAAGAGATTACATCCCAATCTCTTTCAGACAGGTTCCAGGTGTAGCCAGCCCCCATTTTCTGGCTGGGCCCATGAGTCTTCAGGGTGGAGCTGGCCAAAGGCAGCTTCCGGTCATGTGATTGGAAGCTGGCTGAGATGCTCCCAGGCTCTAGGAGCGGAGAGGAGATGAGATGAGGTCTACCCACCACAGCATCCGTCAGTGGTGCAAACTTCACCACCGCAGGTCACTGCAGTGGGGTGAGGCTCATCACCAAGAGAGTGATCCCCAGCCCACACGTGGATATGCCCGTGGGGCGGGCAAAAATAGAGAGGGAGACAAGCAGATGTCAGAGAAGAAAAAATATATTAAAATACCCATAGTTAAACTCTGGCCCTCTTGAAGTCCAGAGCAAAATTATCTTTGACTTCACCAGATGTGTGACTCCATGCCCCAGCCACACCAAATAAAGGCCCATTACTGCCATGTCAGACAAAACTTCCTCGAAGAAAATCTGACTCCAAAGGAAGTCACCAACTCACCAATCGCTAGTTGCATCTCATTGGAATGGCTACTGGGCTAATTGTTGAAATTTGAAATGCAGGATGAACATGTTCTGGAGAGTTGTGAAAGAGCATCAAGGCCCAGATCCTCCAAGGTATTTTAGATACCCACTTCTCGCAAAGCAAGGAAGACAGGTGTTCAGCATGCAGCAAGTGGCATAATGAGGCCCCATCCTGTAGATGGCTTTCTGAGGACACTTATTGGGTTGAGGCCCTCAGGCAAGTTTACACAAAACAGCCAGTGGGAAGGAATCTGCCCTTCCTTGTAATATTTAGCTTACTGATCAGGACACTCACCTGGGATGTGAGACACCCTGGTTCAAGTCCTTCCACTTGAAGGGGAGAAGGGATTTGGAGAGAGATCCATCTCTTCTCAGGGAAGGGCAGGTATCACTATAGCATTATTCTAACTCTTTCAGCGGTCCAGTTCATACTGAAGTACTCCATTGCTTAATTAACATGGAACAACTTCAGTAGGAAAGACTGAGGAAGCCCCACATCAGACTATTCTGGGAGCCTTCCGCATCCTGGGTGAGACCCATAAACACTGAGCTATAAGACAGGGATGTGGCTGAACTGTGCAACTTACCATAGGCAACTGAAAACTTTTCTTCCCTCTGTTTATGGATCACAAGTGAGTTACGTGCCTCCATTGAGCCTGGACCTAAGAGCCTAGTTCCATGAGAGGAGTGAGCATACCTACTACTACTCTAGATGGCATCTCCCATGGGCTAATTTAGGCGGCTCTTCCCCTAGAGGGCTGGTTTTGTGGACGGCACAGTAAGGCAATTCAAGAACCCGTCGCTTGCTCTGGGTTCATTTGCACTAAGAACAGTAAACGAATTGCCAGTTAGTATCAGACGAGGTGGCTGTTCTGTGAATGGCAGCTGTGAAAGACAGCAGAAAAAGCAAGGAATGCTCTTTGGGGGCTCTTCAAGCGCAGGGCTAAACTATGGCATGGCCATAAGCACTGGGGCAGCCTCTGGTGGTGCTGCCTCAGGAGCAGCCCAGGGAGCAGACTGTAAGTGAAATCCTATTGATGCAAACAAGTCCAAGTAAGACCAGATTCAGACCCACAAAACCTGAATTCTTACAATTTTCTATTACAGCTGGTGATTGAGATGTCTACTGCATCAGTTTGCAATGATAGGAAAAATAAGGCAATTAAGGCTTGCCTGCACTTGCGTTTATGCCAGCAAAATTTATGTCACTCAGCAGGGTGTGTTTTCACATCCCTAAGCGATAAAAATTTTCCAGACATAAGCATGAGTGTAGACAAGCCCTAAAGTAACAACTGAGTATTCACTCCAGTATTTTACTCTAGGTGTCTTAGTTTCTTAAGAGAAGCAGTGAAATTTCTCCTTCCTCTCACACCTTCACCACTCTCCTGGGTTATACGTAAAATCCAAAAAAGCAAAAAGGTAAATTGCATGAAAGAGTCATAGATTACCTCAATTCCAAGCTATGCTGCATGCAAAAACAGAACATGCGTCTATTTGCACAATTCCAGATTAATTTATATGGAAAAGTGTTAATGACTGCTGTCAAGTTGGTCTGTGATCAATAAACAGTCACAGACCTGCTTATATAAAATAAGCGTGCTAATTACCCTTCATTCAGGGCTAAGGGAAGGAGCAAGTAAGCCCCCTTAAGCAGTGATGGTTGGAAAAAATAGAAATCACTGCCCAAGGTGCTGGACTGCTGGGCAAGTCCTGAGGGGTTTCCCTGGGACTAGTTGCAGATGAAAAGATAAAGGAGAGACAGAAAGCAGAGAAAGTCTGCAAATAGATAATCAGTAGTGAACATGTTCCTGAAAAGGTTCAGAAAGACAGAGTTCCTTGACGCATAGGCATAGACAAGCAGGCTTAGAAACTGCAAGCTGAGAAATTGTCTGCTGCTGTTTGTTTCCACTGTGTTCAGTAGAACAGGAATTTGTGTACATTCTTTGCAAATAAACAGGGATTACAACAAAGAATACATCTGACTTGTGTCACCAGTTTCTTCTCTTAATGGAAGTAAACCAACAAGGTCCCAAATGTTAGCTAGCCTCTTGGGACAGAAGAAGAAGCAATACTGTCTTTCAGAGCTGAAGCTCGCAATATGAACTTTATTTCCCACTTAATTTTATTCCAAGGTTTATGAAGCATCTGAGGACAGATTTGTGTTGTCAGTTATTCTATTTCATCTTGAATTGCTGCCAGCATTGCTAGTGGAATAGCCCCATAGAGATTTGGCAGCAATCTGTCTGCATATCCAAAATATGATTTTTCTATGTAAAAAGTGTATCATAGCCTATTCTTAACACTACTGGAGTACAGTTTCTCTCAGCTTCTGATATTTCTGTATTGATTTGTACAATGTTTCTTTGTAAACATATTTTAAAACAAAATAGTGTAAGGCTGTGCAACTTTTTTTTAATGGAAACAAGCACCATTTTTCATTGAGCAAAATAACAAATTTCACAGGACAACATTCGATTTAATGAATCCATGTTTTAATGTCCATAATTGATAAAGTGATGCTTTACAAGGTGCTGGAAAGGTTTCAGAACATATCTCAAGAAAGAAACAAAGAATTTTCATTCACCTCAGTGTTAGCTGAATCTTTGCTTTGGAAAAAAACCTGAGGCTCAAAAGGGAACTAGGTGGTGATGAAAAAGTCTCACATTAATGCTGTTGCCTGAGCATTCAGCAAACACTATAGGTGAATATATATATATATATATATATATATATATATGCAAAGTTAGGCCAATGTTAAGAACTGCAAATGTGATTACAGGTGAAATGGACAAAATTTTCTGTGACCATTGCATGCTGTTGAGTCCTTGCTTTGTGCTGTTCATCTTTTTCATATAAGTATGTGCTAACATACCTTCAAAGTGGTTAACAGCAATGTGACAAAACTGTCACCACGTTCTGCTATTGTGGGCTGCTACTTCCCAGTTGCTGGGTCAAACTGACATGTTTTCAAATTTGATTTCATTTTTTTATCACTCATACCTGCCAGCATGAGAAGAAGTGACTTGCTTCGACCATAAAATATGGCTTTGGGTATGCTCAACTTGGCTATCTGATGGCCCTCTCATCCTATGATAGGCAGTGTGAGTGCATTCCAAATGCAGGGTTGGCCTTCGCTATGCAATTATCAGTTATGGCATTCTGAGACAGCATACTCCCTAGGTAGCAAAACTGCTTCATGGAACTGAGAGGAGCACTAGTGACCTTAATAACTGGGTAGACACAGACATCCCCACTCACGGCCTGGTACTGTATGGCAGTTTTCTTTTCAATTAGCGTGCAACTGATTGACTGCAAGAGCCAAGTGATAGTTACAAACTGAACGCTATCAAGTGAGTGATCAATCAGTGCAAAGTCATCAAATAAAAGTTCCTTAGTAAATAAACCTGCCACTTCCACGCAAGCACGGAAACACGGCAAATTGAATGACTTCCCATCAGTGCAGAACAGGATAAATACTCCTCTGCCAGTGTCATGAAATGCATCACCTAAGCATAGCCAAAAAGAAGAGCGGAAAAGAGCGTGGAATCCAGCACCCAACTTGTTTGGTGTCACTGGTAATTGGTCCACTATTTTGGACTTTTCCACCACGCTGGCTATTGTCCCATCATAGGAGAACTCAGTGATAGAAATAAATTTTGAAAGACATCCAAAGATGAACAAACTTTTCCTATGGCCCTCCAGATTAGCAGAGTTAATAGCTTTAGCTAAGTTCATAAATACCACCAAATACAGACCATGATTTAATCTTGATGCTTTTCTCGAAGTTGACAGGCTATGAAGATCATGTGTATAGTGCTCCACCCAGAGTGAAAAACTACATTGACACAGTGATGATGGTTTCCAGAAGGTCTCTTCAACATGACCAATGCAAGAATTTTCCCAGCGACAGAGAATACAGAATGCTATGGTGACTTTCTCAGTTTGCCCAATTGCCTTTATTTTCCTAGAAGAGGACAACGCTGACATCTTTGAAATCCAATGGTATTAACTCTTTCTCCTGAATAATGTAGAAGATCCATGTGAGGTACCTTACAATGTGGTAACTATCCTTTCATAGCTCTCTTCTGGAGTGCTCTCTGGTCCAGGTGCTTGCCTTTGTGACATCTGTTTGATCGCTGTTATGGTCTCACATAAGGTGGGGGTAGTGCATGCTCTTATATGATCACCTCTTCTTTTAATGGACACTGTGGAAGGGCATTAATTGTTGGGAAGATGCAAATTCTCTGCTTTTATGTTCCTGTGTTTATCATTTATTAGTGCAGCATAACATGGAAGGGTCTTTCAGCACTTGCACTATGGATGGTCATGCAAAGTCTGCAGTGTTCATCCAATTTGGAAAAGAGTCTGCATTTGCCTGCCAAAAACCACTCTCTTTAAATTCAGCTCAACTGAGACTAATTATTATTCATATCCCTAGAGTGTCTAGTGGTATCAAGGGTGGTTGCTGCCCCTCTGTACTAAGCATTGCACAAAAGCATGGGAAAAGGAAGTCGTTGTCCTGAAATGCTTACACGAAAGTTGTGCTGAGAAAAATTCAGCTTACCCAAGGTCACACAGTAGAGACAGAACTAGCACCAACATCTGCTGGGGCTCAGTATGGTGCTGTCTCTGCTAGATCTATTTCAGATTCTAAGGCCTTAAAGGCTCATGTGCTGGAAGAGAGCTTCCTTTCTTCCAGGCTTCTTACATCAGAACTTCAAGGTTTAAAAACTTGCATTAAGTCAAAGAATTTAGCAACCTGCCTGGAAAAAAAGACTGTTCTAGGTGGTGTGGTCACCTAGCTTCTGGATATACATCTTAGCTCTTATCAGCCACATCCTATCCCATTGCAACAGGTGACTTGCCTTCATCCTCCTCTACGTGCTGTTTCCCAATGTTTGAATCTTAACAACTGCTCTGATTTGCTGTTACAGTGTGACCTGACTCCATGACTTACACTTCCCTGCATTTATTTTCCTCCTGTCCTGTTAGTTCCCCCATCTTCAAACCATCTGACAAAGTGGGATTTTCTCCTGCAAAAGCTCATGTGATAAATAAATTTGTTAGTCTTTAAGTGCCACAGGATTCCTTGCTTGCTTTGCTAAACTAGACTAACATGGCTACCCCTTTGGAATGTATCAAACACAAGGTGAGATTGGTTTTGTCCCAGGCTCTTTCAGTGTCAGGCCAAGTGTCCTTGGATGAGTTACGTGGCTCCAATATAAACTTGCAGAAGAGATTAAGTGAATCCAGAATTTGACTGTTCGTGGGAAATGCTACAAAAGCTTCCTGTTCAGAAAGTTCTTTCCATGATCAGCAACATTCACAACGCTGACGTTAAACCCCTTCCAATAGTCAGCCAGAACACCAAAAAGGGAACTAAAAGCTAAACAAATAAAAATACAATAGCCTAGGGCTTGACAAAACACAAGCACCATGTTACCATATAGACCAACGTTTGTCACCACAGCAACCAGGGATCGTTGCCATGGCAACTGGGGTTTATGTCTGGCACCTAGCTCCACTGAAGAAATAATGCCAACGAGCACTCTCTGGTGACCCAAATAAAACTGCTGGTGCCTAGCTGGGAGCCAATTTTGTCAAGCCCTGTGATAACCCTAACTGAAGCCCTGCCTTTCCTCTAAAAAGGGAGATATTCCAGAGCCTCCATGAAGCCCTTCTGGGATTTCACTGTTGATATCAATTTTCTGTAGAATGAGATGAGAAACAACGGTGATGGACAGCAAGATTAAATGCTTAGTTTGATTAGACAGCATTGAAACTGATGCAAATATAGCCAGGAAAGCCTCCTTAATGTCCTGTTTTGTGACGTGTGCAATTTTACTTCATAGTCACTGACAATATGGGTCAGTGATTTGGGTCTCTTGCCAAACCAATATTTAGGACACAATTTTTTGATGTGTGGGGGAAGCTTTTTTGACTACAGAAGGCCTCTCCACCACAGCAGGATCCTTAAATGAGAAGAACCTGCTGTAAGGTCACTTGAGGCCTCCTGTTCAGCCAACAGAATAGCCTTTTAGAAGCAGCTAGCCCTTTTTATTTGGCCCGCTGGGTTCTGATTGTCTACAACCTAGTACCAGTCCTTCTAGCCCCAGAGAACCACATCTTGCAGCAATAAGATCTCCAAAAAGGGTAGCAAATGTCTTCTATGTCCCATCACAAGCACCAGTCATAATTTGTTTCTGTCATCAGTAAATTTAAGTGGACACATAAGTGGCATGTGCAGCAATTTAAATGTAACCCCTTTGGAAGGGCACTTCTTATGCCTCCACCATGGCCTCAGGGCTGGGAGGAGCTTCCCTCCTGCCACAGCCCTGGAACTGAAAGAAACTTGCTCTTCCCCCTCATGGCACTGGAGCCAGAAGGCTCTCACTCTTCTTCTGTCCCTCTCACTGCATCGCTGGGACCAGAAGGCGCTCTGTACTGGTGATTACTGGGGGAGTCTGTGCCCCTGCCTGTCCCACTCATACATGCTCCTGAGAGGACAAGTGCTCAAGTTGCACAGTATTCATTCATATAGAAAAGACGTGCAGGTTTTCAAGGAGACTCATAAACGTATCTGCTAGTTGAGTGGAAAAGAAAACCAGACCCCAAAAGTAATTTGGGAGATAAAAATAATACAGTTGTATAACATATTATTATTGCAGTGGAGAAAAATTACAGCTTTGAAATCCCATTAAGATGCTTGCATTACTCTCACAACCACTAACTCTTGTACATCGGGGTGGTCCCATTGATGTCAGTGGAACCGCTTATGTTTGTGCCTGAAGCATCTGATCCAAAGCCCATGGCAATCAAAAGAGGACCCCTTACATTGTAATCTCACAGGGGCACAGACTATAGCGTCTATCTTTATGTGCACTATCTAGTGCCTTCTGGGTGTCAACAAACCAACTCATTGTTATTAATTATGTAGACAGTAAGATCTTTGATGCAAGAACTGCCTTTTTGTTCAGTGTCTGTATGAAGCCTAGCACAACTGGGTCTTGGTCAATGGCTTGGGCATCTAAGAGCTACAATAAGACAAAGAATAAATAATAAATTATTAATGGGTATGTCTACAGTTACACTTTAAATCGAAGTATTGCTGATTATTTCAATTTAAAGTAGTGCATGTCTGCACCACTTTCTTTATTTTGAAATAAGGAGCTCCCTCATTTCAAAATAGTAAAATCTTGCTTTATATTGAAATGACGGTTAAATCAAAATTATTGTTTTGAAATAACTCAGTGCAGCCGTGTTATTTCGATTTTACCGTTATTTTGATTTAACAGTTTTTGCCCTTCTCCCTCCCAAGGTACCTTCCTTTTTCTATATATTGGGTGGGGGCATGGCCCTTTTCGGAGGCCATCTTGCCACACCTCCCATGGTGCCCCTGCCCGAAGTTGAACTACTAAGTTTTGTCCATGGACATACTAGTTTGATTTGGGTTTCTAGTGGGGATATGTTAAATCAATTTAACTTAAATCAATTTAATGATTTTTATTTCAATTCAATTAGCTCGATTTAAGTTAAATTGATTTAACAATCTAAGTGCAGACATAGCCAATAATAACAGGCAGTTTGAGAACTCTTTTCTTCTAGTGCTGGACATCATCGAGTGGTGCATTTCTACAGACCACTGTCAGTTGTATGCTAGAACATAGACACAAACCTTCCAATTAATCTGTGAAAGCTGCTTTCTGCTTTCCTATGCTCATGTGAATTCTGGATGCAGAATCTGACCTTAATTGAGCCCAGGGGAACTCCGCATAGAGCTTTTTTTGTCTCTGTGCTTGAAAGACTAAGCTACAGCACTGTGGAAGCCTGCTCTAGCCAAGCAGCAAAATATTTGAAGACACAACAGTGTTCTTACAGCCATTCTGTTCATTAGTCCTACAGTTTGTGAATGTTTGGGGTGCCGTTCCTGGCAATTTGAAAATGATCAGGAGTCCAAATAGTATGGTTTTGCACAGGATTTCAAAGTCTAAGGCTATGGTGAAAGAAACCCCAGTAAGGCAAAATTAAGTGACTTTCTCTCAGATGTTTTAGTTGAACGATTTTATTTTTCTGAGTGATGATGAAGAGCACTACAGTTGAGCTGATTCAAGTAAGAGGAAGAAAAAAAGATGTGGGCCTTCTGAGCAGTCATAGTGCAGTGAGTTTGGTTGCACCATCCCCCTGTCCCATTCCATGCTATATGCATTTCAAATGCACCATAAAACTGGGAAACTCATTGCTAAAGCTACCCAGACCTTCATCAGCAGCTAACATGGGACTGTGAAAAATGGGGTGTGGTAGCAGAGCTATGCAGGAAACCACACAAGTCTCTCATTTTCATGGGCAGTAAATTCACTCACAGATTTTAAAAAAACCCAAAACCACAACTCTGTTTTGCACAGTTTATAAATATTCACAACCCCCTCAGCTGTGGGAACTGTTTTTAATTTTGAAAACTGAATTAAAAAAACATGACCCAGCTGGCCCTTTATAGTCTAAAGAGTAAAAAGAACATGGTGGTGCTTCTGTAGGAAGGGAATTAAACATGGTAATGACAGAGTATTATTGCTCCTTACTACTGTAGTGTTGATTGCTTTTTATGATAATAGTTCCCCAGAATAAGGCATTTTAGCTCTGACACATGGAGAATATTCAGACTGACAAGGCTGTAATCTTTGCTTTTTGAAGCACAGTGTTGGATGAATGGGGACAAGTGTAAATAAAATGACAAGGAAAAGACAAAGCTGGCTCTGGATCAGACTGAAATAAGAGCATGCCAAAACACCAACTAAAGAGAGGAGCTCTCTAGATTAAAAAAAAAATACCATATGTTAAATGATACTTTATGAAGTAAAATAAGAATTTCTGTTATGGATATTTTTTGCTTGAAATAAAATGCTCTTTGTGAAGGTGGGTGAGGTAATATCTTTTACTGGATCACCTTCTGTTGGTGAGAGACAAGCTTTTGAGCTCACACAGAGCTCTTCTTCAAGTGTGTGAAGGCGTGCATTTTGTATGACCCTTCTTATTATATGCTTGTTCCACTAGGAGAATGACAGGCAGATGTGAAGACCAGGGCCCTACCCCAAAGAACTCACAAACTAACTAGTTCACATGGGTAGCTGTATTAGCCTATTTCAGCAAAACAAACCAGGAGTCCTGTGGCACTTTTAAAGACTAACATATTTATTAAAGCTTAAGGGATAAATAAATTTGTTAGTCTTTAAAAGTGCCACAGGAACCCTTGTTTGTTTTACAGTCTATCTTGTCACCATACAGCACAAAGTGGGGAGGGAAGGAAGGGACTTGATATCAGTAGTGAGATTCAAAGATAAAGTAATGCCCATCTCCCTAGTTCCATAATTGCACATGTGTACGTAGAAATAGTATTTTTAGTAGATGGGGAAGAGGTAGTCACAGAACAATTTTACTGCAGCAGCATGTTTGCGAGAATGAAAACACGAACAATTGTGTGCTTTCATTCCACAACATTATAGCGTAGAGTGTCCTTTTTGTGACTAGGATAGGAAAAGTGTAATCATTGTGCCAGTGGGGCCAGAAACACCAGTAAACTGTGATGCAAGATTGCTCTGAGTGGGGGGAGAAAACTGCTTACATCATTCATCATCATATTATCATATAGTGTCACCTTGCATTGCATCAAAGCATAACTCTCCAATACTATATGATAATGTAATGAAATCGCATCCGGTCTATGAATCCATCTGCATGCTACAGCGCTATTTCATTATATAGTTTCAAAACATAGTGATTTTATGTCACATGATTCATCAGCCCTTGCTATTCTACAACCACAGATAATCGCAGAAAATTATGTCTTGTTTATGGTTGATTTAAACATCCAATGATAGAGCAATGAATTTCTTACATGTGTACCACTGCCCTCTCCTGGATGGAATTAGATTTGTTTAATTGTGTGTAGTAAAGGAGTTACTCTGTAGACTTAAGGAGTCCTGTGGCAAGACTAACAAATGTATGTGCCACAGGACTCCTTCCTTATTTTGCTAGACGAGGCTAACATGGTTGCCCCTTTGGAACTTATAAAGACTTAGATATTCCATAAGCACAAGCAATTAGGGGGCCTGAACTTTTGAATCAGGAACCAGGTGGGGTTCATTGTTGCATTAGAAGAAGTTTAGAGGGTGAAAGTTGGAAGCACGGTGATAAGCAGGAAGATCCTCAGATCTGCAGAGGTTCTTCAAATGCTGAGTTCTAATTGTAGGCTTTACTGCCATCCGCAAAGCTCTTCAGCTGCCTGCCACCTACCCTTACAGGTCCTAAACAAAACTTACTTGGCGCCTGAAGTCCTACCTCTGGGCATGTGCAACAATGGTCTGACACGAGGTCATGCCTAAGCTCCAGAGCTATTCACAAATGCGGGGAAGATAACAAGTAGACAGCCTCTGAGCTCCCCTTACAAGATCAGGTTTCATTCAAAATCCTGCAAAGGAAGGAGGTGGCGCCCATTTTATGACTTTTAGTCCGGCACCAGAGTGGGCAAACTTTCTGGCTGGAGGGCCACGTCTACTGTATGGTGTGCCACAGGGGGTGGGGGAGGGGCGGGGCTTGGAGGGGGAGTGGTCACCCCCAGCCATGTCCTTTCCCCACCCCTCTACCATCCTATTACAGCCAACGTACACATAAATATAATCATAAATCAATATACATAAACATAAAACCTACTCGCTGTCCATTTTTCTGTCTTTTTTTGCACTGTCTACTTTTTTGCATCTTATTTGTTCTCTTATTGAACTTTTTTTGCAGTCCACTTTTTTGCACTTTCCACTGTTCTTTTCAGTTTTTGTTTGCACAGTGTCCTCCCCTCTTTTGCATTTTTTGGGGTGGTGTTGGGACCATGGGGGCAAGAGGTGGATCTGGGGAGGTCTTTTCTCATGTTTTTTGCACTGTTCATTTCTTTTTTATCTTTTTCACTGTTTTGGTACTGTGGGGCAAAGGGGTGGAGGCAGGGGGAAGTTTTTTAAACTTCTTTTTAACCTTTTTTTGCTCTGTTTGGGGTTTTGTTTTTTGTTTTTTCACTTTCGGTACTGCAGGGGAAGGGTGGAGCCGGGAGTGGGGAGCTGGATGTGCTGGACACTAGCCCCAGTGGGGACTGGCGGCTGCACTCCAGCCTGGATGCTGCTTGGCTCTGCGAGGATCAGCTGCTGCATGCCCCACGGGGCGCTGCAGTGCCTGCCTGTGGGAGGAAGAGCTAAATCACGGAGGAGGGAGCTGCCACCCTGGGCTCCTCTGCTGTGCTGCCTGTGGGGGCAGGAAAGGGGTGAAGCTGGATGGGGGAGTGGCCGCCTTGCACTCTGGCCAAGGCTCCACTGGGCCCATGGGGCAAAGAGGGCCAGAGCCTCCCAGCCAGAAGTGGGCAGTGGCTGTGGCAGTCACCTTCTGGGTCACCAGCCATGGTCTGCCGGTGGGCTGGATAAAAGGATCTGGCAGACCGTATCTGGTCCATGGGCCGGAGTTTGCTCATCCCTGGTCTAGTGGTTAATGCACTCATCCGAGATGCGGGATGCCACATTCTATTCCTCTCTCTGCTTGAGTGGAGAAAGGATTTGAAATCTCTCAGAATGCTCTAATGACTGGACTATGGGATGTTCTCACTTAATCTCTCCCGTTGGCGCTTTCTACTTTGTATAAACTCTTCGAGTCATTGGGCAAGGATTACAATGACTCTAACCTAGTGGTTAGGGCATCCAGCTGGAAGACAGAAGCCCCACTGTCCACTCCCTCTGCTTCAATGACTATTTAATTACTTTTCCAAAGTGGAAATGGTTCAACAGGAGACTCTGAGGGAGGCCCATATCAGATTATCCCAGTGCCTGCTGGTTAGAGCTCTCTCCAAAGAGGTGTTTGAGACCCTTGTTCACATCCTTCCTGCCCACCCCACACTGAGGGAGGGAAAAGAGCCTGGTTCTTCCAGACTTCCCAGTGAGTGTGCTAAGTGTGCTAAAATGTATAAGGTGGGCACTACATTGCCTGTCTCTAAGAGAGGGTTTCCCAGCTGTGGGTAACTATCAAACATAGGGTCTCCCTGAAGCTTGGACTTAGGTGCCTGCCTAGCTCTGTGACAAGCGCAGTAGTTAAGACACAGCACCTTGCATCAGCTGCCTCAGGGGATCTGCTTCTGATGAAGTGGGATTCTCTCTCGCGAAAGCTCATGTGATAAATAAATGTGTTAGTCTTTAAAAGTGCCACAGGACTCCTTGTTTGCAATGCCTAGCATGTTATTTTTTGTGGATTGGATTTTAAAGTCCCATTTGTCCCTCTTCATTGCATAGGAAGTCTGGGAGAGTGCCTACTTGTGGGCTTTGTTGACGGTGCTGTTCCTGCAGTTTCCTGGGCACCTAAAAGTTAGGCCTTGGGGTGCTCAGTGTTGCAATCATGACGTTCCCTTGTTGTCTGAAGTGTTGTAGCCCTATCAGTCCCAGGCTATTAGAGAGACAAGGTGGGTGAGGTAGTATCGTTTACTGGAAGTGGGCCAGCTTCCAGAGGTCAGAGAGACAAGCTTTTGAGCTTACTTTGAAGAAAGTCTGTGTGAGCTCAAAAGTTTGTCTCTCGCACCAACAACTGCCAGCCAGTCCAATTACATATAGGGTATGTCCACACGTCTCTGTTATTTTGCAATAACACTGGTTATTTCAAAATGAAAAAGATTAGGTCCACATGACGTTTTCTTATTTCGAAATGACAGGCTCCGTCATTTTGAAATAAGAACCATCATTTTGAAACAGCTTAAACCCCATTCATTTTGAAATGGCTGTTATTCCTAAATGGTTAGTTCGAAATAAGGCCGTTTGGACATGTTGTTTTGAAACAACACCATTGTTGCGAAACAACTGTTTTGAAACAACATGTCCAAATGGCCTAATTTCGAAATAACCATTTTGGAATAACAGCTGTTTCAACAGCAGGCTTTCCCTTATTTTGAAATAAGTCATTTTGAAATAAGGGTTTTATTTCAAAATAAGTCATTGTGAAATGACTTATTTTGAAATAAAACTTTGTGTGTAGACATAGTCTCTCACCTATATGGTTTCTCTAAGATCCTTTGTGACTGCTAATTAATGTTCTCTCAGTTGAGGTGGTAAGGGCCTATACTTTCAGAGCAAGGAGATTTAAGGACTTTCTCTGCTGTAACTGTAATTCTGAATGTTGTGCCAGGCCTGTAACTATGGCGGGGCCAATGGGGCTTTGCCCCAGGCACGCCAGATCAACTCAATAGAGCTGCTCATTTAAAAGGCACGTTTCATGGCGCTGGCCCCAAACGCCGCTAATGGCAAGGGGCGCGTTCTGATCAGAATGTGCCCTGGGCAACAAAACAGCACATTACGGCTCTGCGTTGTTCAACATGGTGAACATTGTGAAGTCCTAATTCTATCTAATTATGGTAGAAAATCCAGGTAGTGGCAACAATCGGTGTTGTTGGTCTTAGTTTCACATAGTAGTTCCTCTGCAACCAGTTCTCTCTCTTTAGCTGTTAAGAAAAAAGTTAAAAACTAGCAATCCAAAACTTACTGATAACCCATGTGGAGAAAAGAAATAGTACATGATCATCTGGGTAAAGATTACCACACAGATATGTTCAATGGCAGAATTAAAATTACATTGGCAATCCTAATTTTGAAGCTTCCTAATTTTTGAGGGCTTGACTTGTATGAGCTTAATGTTAGCTTTCTCTCTGTGTGCCTGTATTCTCCTTCTGAAGAAGCACATACTAAGAGAACAGATGCTTCATGGCAAGGCTGTACAGACCAAAAGTGGTGCATCTATAGGTCTCCAGCTTCAGTCTGGAAACATGCTGTCATAAAAAGTAACTATTAAAATGGTTTGCTGTTGTGTAATTAACTCTTCAAAGCAATTACAATCATTTTAAAAATTGCTTCGTGTTTGTGATTATACAATATTTTTGTAGAAGGCTCCTATTAGTGTGTGTCAGATTTTGCCTGCATTTGCACTAGAAGACCCTTCCTGTGTAAGCTCCAAAGGGTCAGGCCTCAAGTTAATAAATGGATGTTTCCAGAAAACAAGTCTTATATTTTAAGACATAACAAATTCACCAGAGCTCTGTAAGTTGCCCGTTTTCAAGCTTCTCACGAAGTGAGATTCTTTCCTATGAAAGCTCATGCGATAAATAAATTTGTTTGCCTTTAAAAATGCCATTAGCCTCCTTGTTCGCTTTGCTGGACTAGACTAACACGGCTACCCTTTTGGAACCACGTTTCTGAGGAGGTTAAACGCTGTCATCATCCAATAAAGATTTGATGGGCCATATCTGAGGGCAGCGTGGTTGGTCTTATTTTCAGCTCCCATTCACTCGCTAGCAGACTCAGTAGAAGTCAAACCTACATGCACCTTGGAGGGTGAACTATGGTGAACCAGTTCCAAAGGCAGCAGCTGTGTTAGTCTAGACCACAGAGGCATCGCTGGTGCCAGGCTTGTGCGACTCAAGCCCCAAGTCTGAGCCCTAGGTCCGCCAGTGGGCTGCCTGTGGCGGCAGCTATAGTGGTGGCGCGTGAGCCCTGAGTCTCACTGTGCTGAGCCCCCGATCTTTTCCAGGGCTGGCAGTGCTCCTTCTAGTCCAGCAAAAGAAGCAAGGAGTCCTGTGGCACTTAAAGACTAACCAATTTATTTATTGCATGAGCTGTCATGGGAGAAAATCCTACTTCACCAAAGTGTATGCCAAAGTGGGATTTTCTCCCACGAAAACTCTTGCGATGAACAAATTGGTTAGTCTTTAAGTGCCAGAGGACTCCTTGCTTCTTTTGCAGTGAACTAGGATGTGTTCAGAGGGCTGCATTTTGCTCTTGGGACAAACACTCCTGCAGTGCGCAGCTTAGCCACCTCACACTTCACATCTGGAAGTCTCAGCACCATTAGAACCATCCGCGTTAGGTGCAGAGCTGGGAAACGACATTGCGCCTTCTAAAGCCATCATTCCCAATGTTTTCTTTGCCCTGGCACCCCTTGCTACCTTTAAATATCGCTGTCTGGACAGGGTAGGAAACAGGTCCTGTCTGGGCAATGACCGTTGCTGGGACCCATTTAGCTCCTGAAGCATAGTTCTGAGTGAGAACTGGCTGCCCAATACTGAAGGTGTGGCCCTTTGTTCTTGGTGAATGTCTGCTGACCTGGTCCTGCTGTTGGTGTTGAACCACTTGCCGTGTGTCTCGTGGTTTCAACAAATCAAAGCAAGAGTGCAACTGCCATCCCATCATAAGAAAAGCTGGAGATGCCTTAGTTGTAGCCTGTGGAGTGTTTCTGTAGGACAACAAGAAGTTGTCCAGATGCTTTTGAAGAGCTAAACGTCCCTTTGCAGATTTTAGAGCTTGTTTCATAGTCTGTACGAACCTTTCAGCAAGTCCATTGGTGGAAGGATGATGTGATGTGTTCCATTGGCCTTCATAAAAGTTTCAAAATCCTGAGAAATGAACTGTGGTCCATTGTCACTCACCAGCTGTTCTGGAAAACCATAATGACTAAAAAAGCCACGCAGGGTCTGAATAGTGGTTTCTGTAGTAGTGGACTGCATTACAGAAACTTCTGGCCATTTTGAATGGGCATTCACAGCAATTAAAAACATACATCCTTCAAATGGGCCAGCAAAATCAACATGGATATGTTGCCATGGCCTTTCGGGCCAATCCCACGGGTGAAGAGGTGCCAACTGAGGTGCGTTCCGGATGCTCTGGCATGAGGTACAAGGTCTAGATGTTTCTTCAATGGCCCTGTCTAAGCCCGGCCACCAGAAATAGCTCCATGCAATTTCTTTCATGTGCACTATGCCGCAGTGACTTGAATGGAGCTGTTCCAACAAACGTGGTCTTAATGAAGGTGGGATAATGACACGCATACCCCACAACAAACACCTAGATTGGGTCGATAACTCAGTCCTCCTAGACACATGGGGTGGAGGTCAGGAGAGACCTGAGAGTCAGGTAAGAACATTCCATGCATCATGAAATCCATAACTTGTGAGAGTCCTGGGTCAACCCGTGTTGCTTTCTTCACTTGAGTAGTTGTGACAGGTGTGTTTTCCACCTGTTCAAAGTAAAAGATTCCTTCCTGACCCTGATCCTGATGGTGTGGCGGTAAGGGTAGCCTTGAAAGACCATCAGCATTGCAATGCAAAGAGGATTGCCTGTACTTGATTTCATATGTGTATCCAGAAATTATCAATGCCCATCGTTGCATCCGACTAGCAGCCAAATGTGGGATGCCTGTTTGTGGCCCCAAAATTGATGTCAGGGGTTGATAGTCAGTGAGAAGTGTGAACTTCTTTCCCCACAGGTACTGGTGAAATTTCCAAATGCCAAAAACAATGCCCAGTGCTTCGCGTTCAATTTGGGCATAGTTAGTTTCTGCCTTGGTCAAGGAGCGTGAAGCAAAAGCAATAGGCCTCTCTTCACCAGAAGGCATAATATGTGACAATACAGCCCCAATTCCATAAGGGGAGGCATCACAAGCCAACTGTAGGGGCAAAGATGGGTCAAAATGTGTCAGAACCTTAGAGTTTACCAGTGAGTGTTTAGCTTCATTAAACGCAACATCACAGGCTTCAGTCCAGTTCCAGACCTTTTTCGGCCCCAGAAGCTCATGTAGGGGTTTCAGGAGCGTCACCAATTGTGGAATAAACTTGCCATAATAGTTTAATAAGCCTAAAAAAGAGCGAAGTTGGCTTACGTTCTGAGGTAGCGGAGCATCCACAATAGCCTTAACCTTGGCCGGAGACTTATGGAGACCATCAGCATCAATTATGTGTCCTAAATATTCAACTGAGGGCTGGAAAAACTTACATTTGTCTCTGTGAACATGTAGACCATACTCTTCCAGTCTTTGCAGAGTAGCTTCCAAGTTCATAAGGTGTTCCTCCTCATTTTTGCCCGTGACCAGGATGTCATCCAGATAGCACTGTACTCCTGACAAACCACTCAAAATCTGATCCATTGCCCTTTGGAACAAAGCTGGGGCTGAAGTAATGCCGAAAGGTAAACGACAGTATCTGTACAACCCTTTATGTATTACGATTGTCAACAATTCTTGAGATTCTTCTTCAACATGCATCTGTAAGTACGCTTGACTCAAATCAATCTTACTAAATTTTTGTCCTCCAGCCAAACCTGCAAAGATGTCCTCAATGCGGGGAAGAGGATATTGTTCTGCACATAACACGGGGGTTGACAGTGACCTTGAAATCTCCACAAATCCGAATGGAGCCATCCTTCTTTACTATTGGGGCAATGGGTGTCGCCCACTGGCTGTGAGCAACTGGCACTAAGACTCCCTCCTTGACTAACCGCTCCAAGTTTTCTTCTACCTCGGGTCTGATGGCAAATGGCACCATCCTGGCCTTCAAACATTTTGGTTGGCAATCAGGCTTTATATTTAATTTCACAGTGATTCCCTTTATGCTGCCTAAGTCTTCACTGAAAACAGCAGCATGTTTCGTTAGTACTGCTGCTAGATTCATTTCTTCTTTAGTCAATTGATGCACTTGTGACCAATCGAGTTGGATTTTCCTGATCCAAGATCTTCCCATTAGGGCTGGGTAATTCCCCTTCACCACAAACAGTGGTAGCTTTGTGGTCTATCCATTGAGTTCTACTTTCACATCAATAATATCCAACAAGGGAACTGTCTCTCCAGTATATGTCTTCAAAACGACTACTGTCAGCTTAAGTGGCAGATGTCTAAAGTCCTTCTCATACACGAGGTTAGAAACTAAGGAAACTGCTGCGCCAGTGTCCAGTTCCATGCGTATAGGTTTGCCTTCCAACACAAGTGTTACCCAGAATTTACGTGGGCCAGCTGTTATAGACAAAACATGGAGGGAATCTTCATCTTCCAATTGGGTGTCACTATGCTCACCTGTATTCTGCTCTACTGCATGCAGAATTTCCCTCTTAGTCTGCCAAACCAACAGCCCATTTTTCTCAGGTCTGCCTCTTCTGTTTGGCTCACCCTTCCTTTGTTTGCAGGCACGTTCAATGTGCCCTCTCTTACCACACTGTTGACACAGTAGTTCTTTAAACCGGCACTCTGATGCGAGGTGGTCCTGCTTCCCACACCGGTAACATTCTTGTCTGCCACGAATCTGCCGAATGATCATATGCTTCAAGGATTGTAGTAAGTAAAGCCATGATACCCTCTTGTGGTTATTGTTTGTCTCTTCACTTAACAGCAAGCAGATCAGCTTTCAGAACAGCCAGCCAGCCTTATCTCTTTCTTGTACTTAACAACAGGCAGATCAGCTTTCAGAATAGCCAGCTAGCCCTTAGGCAAACAGATCAGCTTTCACAGCTACAACCCAACCCCCATGCAAGCAGTAAAATAAAGTTTTGCTTCTTACATTGCATTGTGGTTTTCCAAAGTTGCCAGGATTGTTGAGGATAGCCAACTCCATCACAAATCCCATCCTCTGTCACCAGATGTAGAGTTTTAGGGGAAATTATAATCCAATAATGAGAGGCAGCATATTCAGAGCTGTGGAAGGAGTCTTTATTGAAAGAGAACTGAGAGAGAGAGGACCCACAGACAGGTTCCCCTAGCACCTAAACGACCCTCCCATTTATCACTATGACAACCCCAATGACCCTAGGTAGTCCAAAACACCACAGTCATGAGCCAGTGAGCCAATCCAGAGTACCAAAGGGGCAGCCGTGTTACTCTAGTAAAGCAAAAAAAGCAAGGAGTCCTGTGGCAGTTAAAGACTAACGGATGTATTTATCGCATGAGCTTTCATGGGAGAAACTCCTACTTTGTGAGATGCTTTGAAGAGGGAGAACTTCAAAACATCTAGCGAAGTGGGATTTCTCCCACGAAAGCTCATGCAATAAATAAATCTGTTAGGCTGTGTTCACACACAGGCATTATTTCGAAACAACTTGTTTCGAAATAATGCCTTATTTCAAAATAACTTTGTTAATTCAAATTAAGGAAAAAAGCTCAAAGCGAAATAGCAGTTTCAGGCAACAGTTATTTCGAAACAAGTCACTGTTGTTTCGAAGCAACATATTTGGACAGCATTGTTTCGAAACAATCATTTCGAAACAACATTGTTTTGTCCCCACATGGGGTTTAAGTTGTGCCGTTGTTTCGAAACAACTGTGCGTTGTGTGAACAGGATATTTCTTATTTTGAAACAACCTCTGTTGTTTTGAAATAAGAGTGCTGTGTGAACGCAGCTTTAGTCTTTAAGTGCCACAAGAATAGAATAGACTCACAGACTCCTTGCTTTTTTTGCAATCTAGAGTAGCTTTTCAAAAAATTTTGTGGCACACCCGCTCAGACTGTGGTGCCGTGGCACACTGGTTGGGAAACACCAGTCTCAAGCAGCTCCACCGGATCACACCCAGACGTCGGACTGTCCTGACATCCCCTCTCCACCCACCCCGCCTGGCGCGCCGCTTGAGAGGCTGCTACCCCTTTAAAAGCCCCTTCCCTCCCCCATCACGTGGTGCTGCACGCCGCCTCCGCCCTTCCCCTTCTTTGCGGCTGTGTAGTCCGCCCGCAAAGGCGGCGACGTTGGGCAGCCTGGCGAACGGCGGGCGAGAAAACTACCCCTCCCGTCCGCCACCGCGCGGAGCGATGACATCAGCGGCCGCGCCCGACGGGGCAGCGCCGTGCACGCCGGGAGCTGTAGTCCACCCCTCCGCCTCGCGCCGAGCGCCGCCGCGGGTTAGGACTGCGTGTCCCGGCGTGCAGCGCGGCGCGGGTTCCCGTCAGCGCCAGGGGGAGCCCCCCGACGTAAAGGGGGATCACTTTCCCCTTGTGTCCGCCATATTGGAGGGGAACTCTGCTCGGCGGCGCGGGGCCGGGGGAGTGCCCGTTACACTGACAGCCCGCGCGCCGCGCCGCTGCTCCCGCCCGCTCCCTCTCCGGCCGCTGCTCGCCCTCCCGCCCGACGCCATGAGCCCGGCCGACGCCAAGCGCGGAGCCAAGCGCAGGAAGAACAAGCGGGGCGGCGGCGGCGGCGCCGGCCCCAGCGGCGGGGCGGGCGGCCTGAGCAAGAGCGGCGCCGCCCCGGCCTCCAACGCCCTGCGGGCCCCGGCCCCGGTGGCCTCCGCCGCGCCCAGCCTGGGGGGCGGCCTGACAGCGCCGCCAACGGCCGCCGCCAACGGCCCCGGGGCGGGACACGGCGAGGTGAGGGGGGCGGGGTGTGGGGGGAGGGGAGGCCGCGCCCTGCCCTGCGCGCGCCCCCGCCCGCGGGCCACTCGGCCCGGCCCGCGGGCCACAGCCGCCCCCGCCTGGCGCCCCCGACCTGGAGCTGCTGTGGGGGGGAGTGAGGCCGGGATGAGGCTCTTGGCCCTGCCAGGCGGCCCGGCATCCTCCTGTGGGGCTTGAGAGGGAAGGGATTTATTTGTCGCAGGGGTTTCAAACGCAAATCGCCATGGGAGGACCAGTACGGTAGCCGGCTGAAGTCTTGCGGCGGTCTGGGCAACAGTAGTGTCATTGCGGACCGCAGGAGATAGCTTTAGGCTGTGTTTGGGACCCTCCTGCCCTGAAATGGTGTAGTGGTTAGCAGCTCTGTTTAATAGGCAGGTGGTCCTGGGTTCAAGCCCCAGGGGGTTGGACTGGAGAAGTCCCTTCCGACCCTGTGATTCGATTCGATTTAGCGGGAGAGGGTGCCACTTTAGTTGTTTAAGTGACAGAGGACCTCGTGTTTGGGGCTGGGGTTGAGGCTCCAGGCGTTGCCAGGCAGCGCACAGGCTGCCTCTGTAATGCCAGCTGAACCGGGAATCCTCCAGTAGCGCTTGAGAGCTAACCGTTTTATTTATCGCAGGGGTCTCAAAGTCAGTTCACCGTGAGGCTCACGTGAGGACTAGTATGTTAGCCCTATGGCTGCGCCACTGAAGCCTTGCAACGATGTGGGTAACAATAGCGTCATTGCGGACCACAGGAAATAGCTTTAGGGCTGTGTTTGAGACCTTCCCGCCCTGATTTAGCGTATGAGATTTTCTGGGAGAGGGTGCCACTTTAGTCTTTAAGTGACATGGGACTCCTCGTTTGGGACTGGGGATGAGGCTCCAGGCGTTACCAGGCAGCGCATGGGCTGCCTAGTTAATGCCAGCTGAACCAGGAATCCTTCTGTGGTGCTTGAGAGCTAACCGTTTTATTTATCGCAGGGGTCTCAAACTCAGTTCACCACAAGGGCCGCATGAGGACTAGTACGTTAGTCCCACAGCTGCACCACTGATACCTTGCAATGATATTGCAGATATTGGTAACAGTAGCGTCATTACAGGCCACAGGAAATTGCTTTGGGGTCTGCTTGTTTGAGAACCCCCTCATTTATCGCATGAGCTGTCCTGGGAGAGGCTCCCACTTTAGTGTTTAAGTGCCACAGGACTCCTTGTTTGGGGCTGGGGACAAGGCTCCAGGCGTTGCCAGCCAGCGCATGGACTGCCTCGGTAATGCCAGCTGAACCGGGAATCCTCCTTTGGCGCTTGAAAACTAACACCTTTATTTGTCACAGGGGTCTCAAACTCAAATCACCACATGGGCCACACAAGGAGTAGTATGTTAGTCTGAGGGCTGCACCACTGAAACCTTTTGATACAATGACATTGCAAATATCGGTAAGGATAGTGTCATTGCAGGCCACAGGAAGTAGCTTTAGGGGTCCCGTGTGGCCAGCAGGCCACACGTTTAGGACCCCTGGACTAGTGTGTCAGCCTAAGGGCCGCACCACTGAAATCTTTTCATACAATGATATTGCAAATATTGGTGACGACAGTGTCATCGTGGGCTGTAGGAAATAGTTTTAGGGGCTGCATGTGGCCTACAGGCCATGTGTTTGAGATCATTGAGTTATATCATGAGCTTTCCTTGGAGAGAATCCCACTTTAAGTGCCACAGGATTCCTTGTTTGGGGCCATGGAAGAGGCTCGTGGTGTTGCCACATTGAGCACAGGCTGCCTCGTTAATGCAAGGTGAACCAGGAATTCTCCTTTGGCACTTGAGAACTGACACGTTTGTTTATTGCAGGGGTCTCAAGCTCAAATCACAACAAGGGTTGTATGAGGATTAGTACGTTAGCCCAAGGGCTGCACCACTGAAACGTTTCCATACAATGATATTGCAACTATCAGTGACAGTAGTGTTGTTGTGGGCACCAGAAAATAGCTTTAGGGGCTGCTTATGGCTCATGGGCTGTGTGTTTGAGACCCCTGATTTATTGCATGAGCTTTCGTGGGAGAGAATGACACTTTAATGTTTAACAGCCGCAGGATTCCTTGTTTGGGTTTGGGGAAGAGGCTCAACATGTTGCCACCCAGTGCACAGGCCTCCTCCTTGAAGCTAGGTGAGCCAGGAGTCTTCCAATAGCACTAAGACTAACAAATTTATCTATCACATGAGCTTTCCTGGGAGAGAATCCCACTTTAGTCTTTAAGGGCCACAGGATTCCTTGTTTGTTTCTGTGGACTAGACTAAAACAGCTCTTTTTTTTGGGACTGTTTTAAGTGGGGTTCTCTCTCTGTTTCATTGTCCAGTTGAGACCTAACATATTTAGTTGTGGCCAGAGGTCAACCCAGTTCACCACAAGGGCCACAAAAGGACTAGTATGTTAGCCCAAGGGCTGCACCACTGAAACCTTTCAAAAACAGTGCTGATATTGGTAACAATACTGTCATTGTGGGCCGCAGGAAATAGCTTTGAGGGCCACAAGCGGGCTGTGTGTTTGAGACCCCTGATTGATTGCATGAGCTTTCCTGGGAGAGGATCACACTTTAGTGTTTAAGTGCCAGAGGACTCCTTTTTTGGGGCTGGGGAAGAGGTTTGCGTCATTGCCACCCAGTGCGCAGGCTGCCTCATTAATGTCAGGTGAACGAGGGATCCTGTGGCACTTGAAGACTAACACATTTATTTATCGCATGAGCTTTCCTGGGAGAGAATCCTACTTTAGTCTTTAAATGCCACAGGACTCCTTGTTTGTCTCTCCAAACTAGACTAACAGGGTTGCCCATATGTGACTCTACAATGGGGTTCCCTCTTTTCTATGGATAATCGCATTGCCCAGTTGGATGTTTATGGTCAGGGGGCTGCAGATCTGCATCGAACAATAGAGGTCTGCTTGTGCAGTGTCACTAGGACGGTGATTTTCAAATTAAAGCAAGGCAAAAAAGGAGCCCTGTGACGCTTGAAGACTAACACATTTATTTATCCCATGAGCTTTCTTGGAAGAGAATCCCACTTTAGTCTTTTTAAGTGCCACAGGCCTCCTTGTTTGTTTCTCTGGACTGGGCTAACAGGGCTGCCCCTTTGGGACTCTTTAAAGGAGGGTTCCCTCTTTATTGCATTGCCCATTGGACCTTTGTGGTAAGGGGGCTCCAGGTCTGCACTTGAACAATGGGGGACTGCTGATGCAATCTCCCTAGCAGACAGAGTTTGGCTCTAGTGAAGTTTATTGAAAAGATGTCACGCTATGCAGTGACATCAGTCTCAAGGAACTATTTGAGGGGCAAGTAAAAATCAGTAAATGATTGATTTTTAGAGAGGATAATGGGTTGTCTGAACTGTCAAGATGGCAACAGTGGTCTGTCTGTTTTAGTTGAACACATTTTTGTTGAAAAGTATTTAGATGTTAAGACTTAGGTACAGGGGGGTTGCCTTTTGGCATTGCCCTAACTTGCAGGTTTTAGCATATACCTCATTTGACACCTACATCTCCCCCCCCCCCCAGGAAATTGGCATACATGGGAAGAAAGAAGAAATGGTTACTGTGGTGTGAGGGGGATCCCAAATAATTCATGATGTAACCAATGGGATTTTAGCTCTCTATGTGGTGTCTATTTTGGTAGGGCAATGGGAATTCATCAGTGATAAATATAGACCTATTTTCTTCAATTGCATACAAAACTTGTCCTCGCTCCCCAAAAAATCCCACCTACTGTCAAGGGTGACTTAGCTTAATAGCTGGTATAACTGTCATGTTAATGCAGTATTTATGTCAAATGTGATTTCCATTTAGGGCAATAGGAACTAACGTAACTTTTGAATATCTAGAACAGGTATGTATTTCACTGATTAAACTGGGAGGATGCCATCCAGCTCTGCTGCTGTTCTAGAGAAACACCTAGCAGGAGACTGAAGTTCAGTTTTAAAATCTGTGGAATGAAGTCTTCCAGGGGCAGAGACTACCTACGGTACTATTGTTTGTACTGTGCTTAGTGCAGTGGGGCCTCAGTTTTGGTTGGTCCCTAGATACTGAGATAAATATGATGGGTACTACCAGGGAGGAATGGTGCAAATATTCCACACGGCATGATAGACTGAAATGACTGAACCAGTGAGGGGATTTACTGTTTCTGATAACCTGGGTTGTCTATGGGTTGTTCACTGGCAATATGCAGAGTCCAGAATTTTAATGGCTTTCGTAAGGTGGTCACAGACTACCAAATCTCTTATAGAAGCTCATCCCAGGAGGGCAGAGTGGGCTGCTTATCCTTCCACTTAACAGCTGCCTTTAGTTTTTAGATTTGATAGTTATGTCTTGCTTGTAAGCTATTTAGACAATAGCCACCATCTCTTTGAAATTGTACAGTATTTAAATTGTGAAACTCCTTCACAAATGTTACTCTCTGTGATTGTTCATAATAGAGAACATTCTTGCCTGTAAGTGAGACAAATGCAAGTCAGTATTTTGTAAGTCAGTTTCACACAGTTATTTTACTTCTGTTGCTTTGTACCCTTAGATGCATTCACAGATTATCAACTGTTGTTTCTGTATTTTCATATTGGATGAACAATATTTGACTAATGATTCTGCAAGCTGGTTAGCAAATACAAAAGGACGTCAAGCAAACCAACTAGTTAAGCTGAAAGTGACTGGATTTAGATATACAGTATATAATAAGAATATTTATTTATACAAGTTAACAAACATTGCAGTTGGTTTACAATGAGAACAAGCAGTTAATCCACTGTGCCATGCTTCTGAAAACCACATATACTTTATGCTGCATTTGGACCCAGGGATAGATGTAGATTGGCTCACTTGCTTCCTGTCAAATACACTGATGTTTTTATTGACATGTTAAATATTTTCTGATTGTTCTGATGCAACAAAATTGCTGATGCTTTGTATTTAGTGCCAAGCTTGTTTCAGGCATATAAGTTAAGATAACTTGTCAATTTGTAACTGTTAGACTTGCTCCAGGAGGCAGTACTCTAAAGAGCTAACCACTCTGAAGCAAAGAGTACAAGATCAAGAAAAGACCCATGATCTTCATTCACTGGGGGTTGATGGCTTACCCTGTGTTGCTTCTGGGTTGTGTGGAGAAAGAAAGCTCTGTGTATCTCTCACAAATGGTCTGTGCAGATCAGGTGCATTATGTGTGTTGGCAGCTTGAAAAGAAAATGGCAAGCTAGTATCTCTACAATTGTAATCAGAATTGCTTTATTTTCATCTTGTATTGAATGGGTTGCTGAATGTCCGTGAGGTGGCATGGAAAAGCAGAACCCATTGTTCTGCTTTACAAAGTTTATTAGTTGCTGATCTCTCAGAATATACCTTATAAAATCCTGTTGCCTCTGACCACTTAGCTGGCATTGCATCCCTGAATATAATGGAGTCAAGTTGCTAGTCTGTTTATGATGCTCTCCTTTAGTTGTGTGCCCCTAATATTAGGTTCTCCATTGTTGGAAAGATTGTAACCTTTTTGTGTTCCTGAGCTATGGAGCACCCGCTCATTAGAATTCATGATTAGCCAGCTTTAGCCAACACTTGGTGATGTGTGTTTTTTTTTTTTTGTTTTTTTTTTTTTAAAGACATGCCAGCTGGTATCTCACATAATTGTTATGAGCAAGTCAGTTGCTCATTATTTGGTGATATATTGATAAAAGATGTTTTATAAACAAAGTTCAGCTGAGTTTTAAAATATATAAAATGTAATTTTCCTATTAAAAAGCCCTTTTCTTAATTTTAAACTCCAGCTAGAGTTCTCATAGCTAACAAATATAAATAAATTGATTGAATTAAATTATTATATGTCTTAGCCTAAGATTTTCATTCGATGTAGTTTCTTCATTAATTATACACTAAATCTTGTCCTCCAAGTTATTCTTTTGGCCCTATGTACATGCTTGAAAACATTGGAATTCGTGCCTTCCAAACAATATCCTGTAAATGTTGTGCAGAAACTAAAGTTGCTTTGCTTGGCATTCTTCTAATAAGGAAATTTGCTGTCACTAGTTTAAGTGGAATTGAAAACTATACATTTGTGGGGTAGGATCATAAGATATTACGTATATCTTTGTAATGATAAAATAGGACTTACAGAGAGAGTGTAGGATAAAGGAGAATGAATTGTCACATTTAAAAGAGAATTTATTATCTGAAAGTTTGAGCAGATAGACCAGGCAATTTAAAATTTAATACCTCATTTTTATGTAAAAAAGAAAGTGAGTATTCTTTTTAAAATATGACTATGCTGTCTTCTGTGATGATGAAATATTTAAGATTTGGAATTGAGATTGACTCTGGGGGATACATTTGGAGTTGCTTTTTATCCTACATGGTATAGTGCAGAATTCTGCAGTGGGGCAACAAATTGTAAAGTTGACTTGTGAGAATTTGCATAGGTAGTGGGAGTGAAGAACTGTTGCCTGTGGTTGACCTGTGCCAGTAGGCCTTTCTACAGGTGTGAGTGAACTTGTATGCTTTGACAAGTACAGAGGTTGGCAACCCTTGGCACATGTGCCAAAAATGGTATGCGAGCTGTGCATGAGTGGGACGTGTTGCTGCTCAGGCTCCCCTGTGGACACTGCCCCCCCCCCCAGCGCTGTGCAGCTTGGGGCCACAAGAACTGTGTGCCACGGCTCCAGGCCCCACTGGCGGTGCTTTCCAGCAGGGACAAAAAAGCTGCGGTGTGTGGGGCTCCTGGCCCCTGGTGGCAAGGGCTGCTGGAGGTGAGTGGGGTGCTCGGCCTGCCCAGAGCAGCTCTGGCTGGTGAGAGCCGGCCTCGACCCTGGGAACTGGAGGCTGCCCAATGGCAGAGCAGGAGCCAGTTCTCACAGGGAACCGGTGGCCTGACCATGCCCCATCTTGGCCCCACCCCTGGCACATGATGAGGGTGTGGTGGGCAGGGCTGGCACAGGGGCTGGCAGAGGTTGTCACCCCCTGAACTAGAATGAAATTTAGGAAGCCAAAGAAGGGAGAAATAACTATCCTGAGCGTCTTAGGAATATTGCCTACAGGCAGTGGAGTAATATGATCAATATTTGTACAATTAAGACGCTTCTGAGACACAGACTAGTATTAAATATTTTAACAAAACTTTGCTAGATGTTACTTATTTACTGTCTCTCACATCCACAGCATTGATGCATCCCTGTCTAGAATTGGCTGCCGCCTCTGGTTTACTTCATTCAGTAACTGCAGTCTGGTGCCAGTGACGTGTTTGCTTTCATGGTAGTGATATTCCCGGCACTGGATTATGGCTTTATTGAATGATTCAACTAGGCAGCGGAAACTGATTACAGAGGAAACAATTTCTGTTCTTTGTGAAATCTTATAGTCAGGTAACACTCTTTGTTCTGTCATTTTTTTTCTTTTTTTATATAAAGTTTTATATTATTTTGACAAACTCGATCCACCGTAAAGTAGACATTTTTCTGTTAAAACATATATTGGATTATGAGACAATTCCGTAGTAGTATGCTTGACCACTTAAGAGAAGGCATGGCACTTTTATTCTGTTTAAATGCAGACAAATCCTAGCTCTGAAAATCTTAGTCTGATGATAGCAGATACATTAAATAAGATGAAACATGAGCTAGTTTTTGTAGCTTATGTTGTTAAACAGGCTTATAAAGTTAGAAACAGAATCCATTGTTTAAATTATTTTAACTCTGTGATCACTTGAAAGCTCAAAACAAACATAATGCTCCCTTTATACTGATATTTGCTTTATTTGTTCCTTGGATTAATTGAGGTACCCTTTTATCTGATGAATCTGAGATCATGGTCATGGACATTTTAGTTGAAATCTTTCTTGTAACATTTTTTTGGGAGGAGCGTATGTGTGTATTCCTGACCTTGAGGGATATCAAATCCAGGTCTGTTGGTTGCTTTTTTTCCCACAGCTATGCATGTGTTACTGTGGACGGATACTATCAAGAGTCATCAGTCTTGAACTGCTACATTAAATCCAGATACCTTGTCTAGGACAAATATTAATACAGTTGCAGCTTCACGTACGTCAGATTCTGGTCTGGCTATGCCATCAAATGATTCCTATAACTAAGGTGCCATATGGCTTAAAATACATGGTCAGAAATAACATTGGTCTTGTTTGGTGGTTTGGACATCAAAAAGTTTGAGAAAGAGAACTAATTCTAGTACCTTCAAAGATACAATACAACTGGCCCCTCTCAAATGACATTGCTTGCAAAAGCTTAAATCCTATTGTAAGTCACTACATAATGATTACTTTCAAATTCATGTGAAAAAATAGCTTCTGAAATATAAGTGGATGCAGATAAAGAGGAAGGAAAGGTATGGTCCAAATCTCAAAGTAATCACAGGATAAGTGACTGAGGTGGGATTTTTAATATTTCTTTTTTCTGGACTTTTTTTGTTAATCTACTTGCGGCTTTCCTTTTGGTAACCTTAGAGAGGAACTTTGCCCCTTTTTATCTTTTCAGTCTACATGTAGAAGGAACCCATAGCAGTTTACAAGGAAAATGTTGGGTCTTTCAGATACCTGTGGCTAGAGAAGTTTCCTGACAATGAAGATCCATTGAAGTCATGCTTTTAAGGAGCTGGGGAGAGATGACTGGGGACACAGACCTGCTGAGTTTGTACAGGGCTTCCTAGCTGCATGCCATGATGTCCTAGGACAGGGGTCAGCAACTCAAAAGAGCAGAAGAGCCATTTCCCTCTCACCCTCCCACCACTACCACATGAGCCTGAGCCGGCTCAGCAGCTGTGCCACAGCCCCTAGTGCTGGGGAGTGTGAGTGTGTGTGTGCGTGTGCGCACGCGCGCGCAGGCATGTGCTCCCTTCTTCCCTCCCTCTGCTGGCAGGGCAGAAAAGTGCTGCCCTGTCTACCACCAGCCAGCTGCCCCTCCCAAGAGCGGCTGGGTGAGAGCTGCAGCTTGCGGAGGCAGGGCCCGGGAATGGCCCCTCTGCGGAGTTCAGGCTGCTTTGACCTGGCCACCCCAGGGCTGAGCAGGCCCAATCCAGGGCCTTGGGGCAAGGCAGCCTCTGTTCAGGCCTGGAGTTGCTAGGTCAAAGCAGCCTGAACTCCACGGAGGGCCATTCCAGGGCCCTGCCTCTGCAAACTGCAGCTCTCACCCACATTAAACTCCCTTGGTTATTTGGTATTAGACTTTTATGTTATGTCGGACATTAGTTTCAGTGTTGTTGTGATATTTTCAACACAGGGTTGTGTTAAAAATACATAACTGTGGGAGTTTTCTTGGCTTCTCTGCTGGATTCTACTGGAATTAGGTAGTGAAAAGGTCTAAGTCGTTGCTCCAGCTCTTTCTACTGAGAAGCCTGCCTGACCGCAGGGACGCCCTTCTATAGCCATAAGGCCTGGCTTTATCATGAAAAAACTCAGGGACTCCTCTTCTACTTTGATATGTGGCAGAGTCTTAGATAATGCTGGACCCAGCATTCCTGTGAGTCTAACGCACAGTTTCATTGTGGTTGCTTAGGAGAGGGATGAGGGCATTTCATTTGTGAACCTGTAAAAAATCTTTTCATGTAGGTGCAGATGCCTTTGGAAGTACAACCTGTAGTCTCTGCATCTCTACTATAGACATCTTAGACCGAAAACTGATTCAACAGATTTAATGTATATGTGACCAGTGTTCCCTCTAAGCTGCGCTGGCGCGCTGCAGCACAGCGCACCGCAGCTGCCAGCGCAGGGAAAGCTGCCGGCAGTGCGCTGCCGGCAGCCAGAGTCCCTGCCTAGAGCTCCTGTGGAGCAGGGAGTTTTGAAAACTCCCGCCCAGAGAAGCTCTAACGGAGCATGGCCAGAAAATCTGGGCATGCTCCGTAGAGCTTCTCTGGCCCAGGAGGTAGGGCTGGGCCCTGCCCCTCCAGTCCAGCCCCAAGGTAAGTCTGTGGAGGCTGGGGGGGGGGAGTGGGAGCGGGAGCAGGGGGGCATGCTGCGGGGAGGGGCTAGCAGGAGCGGGGGTGGGGGGGCGATGCCGCGAGCAGGGGGGGCGATGCCGAGGCCGGGGGGCGATCCCGGGAGCGGGTTGGAGGGGCGATGCCGGGGCCGGGGGGTGATGCTGGGGGGGGGGTGGGGGGGGATGCCGCGGGGGGGGGGGGGGGGGGGGGGGGGGGCTGGCCCGCAGGCCCCGGGGGGGGGAAGAGCGCAGCGAGCAACAGGAGTTGCTCAGCTGCTCTCTCCCCTTAGAGGGAACATTGTATGAGCTTGACAGTTTGATGCAGTGGGAGAAATGATGCTAAACCATGAGGTTCTGTAGTAAAGACCTTATTTCTGGGTTTTGACTGCTAGGTGGGGCTGATCAAATACTTCTGATTAATCAGAAAAATATGATCTGGTACTGTTTTTGTAGTCACTTTTTGCAGAACCCTTAGACATAGTTTGTGGATCCCTCTACGTCCACAGACTGGGGTATTCTCTCCACACTGGCTGCTTCCTTAGCCCACTGATCACTACATTATAATTAAACCAAACACAATTTATTAAACAGCAGCTGTAAGAAAAATAAGGGGAAAAATGGAAAATGTTAAAGGAAGGGACCAAGCCTGGTTGGCACAGGGAAGACCATAAACATTAATCTCTCTAACTTAAGAGAAATTTCTCTTCCTCACCTGTTCCAGGTCTCTTTTCCAGAGCCTGGCTGTGCTGTGGTGATAATGTGGATAAGACATCAGTTCTGGCTGTGGCCACATGCCCTCAGGCTTCAGTTGGCAGGGCCCAATTGTCAGGTTCAGGTCCCTTCCTCCCAGTGCAGACTGCAGAGCCTTCCTGTCTGATGACATCTCCCTCTGCAGGGGTGTTTCTACCATGGCCTCAACTTGCTCCCATGAGCTGCTCACTGTGCTTAGCCCCAGTGTTAATTGTGGCACAGGCACAGCTGGCATCTCCTCTCCTGCTCTGGCCCTGCAGCTCCCTGTTGTAGCTCAATCCTTGCTCACCATTAGCACAGCAAGTCTAGTTGGCTCCAGCTCTACCCGGCTCCAGATTGCTCTGTCTTAGTGCTGCTGCTGCTGCTCCTCTTCCTGTGTCCAGCTCAGCTGTGGGTGCTGCTCTAGCCTTAGCTCTCCTCCAGGCCTTGGCAGACCCTGGGTGCCAGGTTGTCATGGCACCCATCGTTTGTAGTGTGGGGACCTAGCTGTGGAAATGGGACCAAAAATAAAAGAGCCAGCACCTTTACTGGTGCTCAGCAGATTTGGCAGCATTGTGGAGGCAGGAGGCTCTGTGCCTCCCCCTTGGCTTTTTCTGTGTCAGGGGCATCCCAGCTAGGTGCCTTGTTTTGAAGCTGGGCACTTAGATATTCACCAGTTTTGTTGAGCCCTGCTCCACTTTGCCCCAGCAGAGCCAGCTCACGTGGAGGATGCATTCTGGGCTTTTGGCTTCTTCATTGGCCTTTCAGTCTGGCTGACTTGAAGCACTGGCCTCTGTTCTTTAACCCTGGGGACCGTCAGTCTCAGGATCCTGATTTCTGTTTGGATCTTCTCCTTTCTTGTTGGGGAGGGCCAGCAAAGAACTGCTCCCCTAAGTTTCAGTAGGATGCCTGTAGTCCCTTTAGGTATATATTCAACCAACATACTAATTCCGAGTCCTAACCTGTTAAATATTTAGGGCGTATGTAAAATGCAAACAACATTTGTGATCATTACTAATTCAAATATTACTTGAGGCTGAACCCTATTGTGGGGGTCAATTAAAAAAAAAACTTGTCATGTTTTGTTCTGAATTGGACCTTATGATAGTGCTTAAAATGGTTGACGAAGTCCTTCCCGTGAGGTAGAAACATGAAATTAATAGTAATTTCTCTAAAAGCTGTTTTTGGAATCAGTGTACAAAATATATTTATGCAATGTACAAGTAAGAAAAATCTACTTACTAAAATACTGGTCATCCTATTGGAGATGATATGCCTATTTTGAATCTAAATCCACTTACCCTGATGTTCATGTTCCAAAGGGGCAAGCTGTTTTAGTCTAGCTCAGTAAAACAAACAAGGAGTCCTGTGGTACTTAAAGACTAACAGATTTATTTATTGCATTAGCTTTCATGGCAGAAAAATCCCACTTTGTCTGATGAAATGGGATTTTCTCCTCTAAAATTCATGACATCTTAATGAGACATAAGCAAACAACTTGTTTTTTAAAAGTGGAGAATGATAATTCTAGGTCCATTTTAAAACTAAAATTCTGTTGATAGTGTCTTTTTTTAAAAATATGAAATAAAAAGTCTAACTTTGTTCTCACCTTATAAAAGCCAAGAATTGTATTGTGTTCGTCTGAGGCAAAGTTGTGATAGGATAGTCATGGGCACTTCCATGAAATCTGTCTTGCTAGTATATTTTTCTTCAAGCCAGTGAAATGGGTAGGGAGTATAAATGAAGAGAGAACATGGACTGTGATTGAACTTCAAGATTTGTAGGCTCAAGTGCAATATTTTGCACAACAGAGGTTCTTCAGTATAATGATCCACTGAACTGAGTGATGGTAGCTTTGTAAAACAGCTCATATTCAAGTATTTCAGATTAGTAAATAACAAAGAATGTAGACATTTGTTGAATGATTCTCTTCATTCAAAGTATGAAATTCATACTGTTTCATAATTGATTTTCGGATCTCTTTAGAGGGATGGAAGGGCTGTTACTTATGTCTGAAGTATGGCTGTTACATTTATTTTAACTTTTTAGTTACATCAGTATGTCAGTTTTGTTCACTTTCATTTTCAGGATCAATAGCCATTATTTTGTACTGGAGGTTAGTACTGAAGTTCCTATTCTTCTGGGTCAGCCACACTTCTTGGAAGGATGAAGTAAACTATTCATTACAAGTGCTTTTAAATTGACTTATTTGAACAGCTCTTGTGTAGAGAAAGTGGCATTTCATGCCTTTTCTGGTAGATTAATGGGATCCAATGGTTGGGACAGCAGAAACAGATAAAGTCACACTAGAAATAAAGCACAATTTGTTTTTCTTTTTCTCTTTGTTTTTTAAAATGAGAATAATTAGCCAGTGGTGTAATTTTTTTTCCTGGGTGATCACTTCTGCAGTATCTAAGCTTTTATTTATTTAGATACATGTCTATTCTATGTAAAGTTCATTATATATTACATACATGTATCCTAAATACTATACGATAAAGGATATAAATGTGACCCGAATGTAAATGTATCATATTGTGATCTGCCTGAGTCTGCAGACAGATGGCACTAATGCTGCTGTAGCTGGCTTGTACCTTGGAAAGCTACAGTAAACTTGAGAATTGACAAGATAGTTCCATTTAAAACCTCATACTCCCAGAATGGATCTATGGCAATACAACACAGGCAGGAGGTGGTGGCTTTAGGCAGCATTGCCCACTCTGGAATGCGTAGTGTCTTCACTCACTTGTTGTCTTCAGTGCCCTTTCAAGGGAAAAAACTGCCGCCTAGTGGCTATACACGGAGGTGGTTTCTGAGCCAATAATTAAACTATAGTCATTGTGAACTTCTACTTCTCTTACACATCAAGAACTAAACATTCTTGGACTTAAGTGGGGGCAATAGTTTTCAATGAAAATTAGGTCTGCTTTATTTCCTACTTAAGTGGTATGTGGTAGTGGCAGTCTCAACTCCCAGAAGTAAGAATGTAGAAAGCTCTGCGAATGGTAGTAGAATTAGGTAGTTTTAAAGTAGTTTATGTACACTTTCACACTCCCCCCCCCCCCAGTTTTTAATTGTCTTGATTCAGTGAAATTGTGTGTAGATAACATCATCTGATTCAATGAGCAAATGGTCTTTTGTGAGCATATTTGATGCCTCTTAGGGCTGTTAAGATAAATTCACATTATTGGCATAATATTGTAGGTATTTAAGAATTAAATGGAACATTTTATCTGACTCAAACTTTTTATAGCTGGGGGGTTAGAAAGATGTGTGAAGCTTAGTGATTTTTAGTTAGGTGGCCATCATTGCATGTGAATTTCTGGACTTCTTTCACTAATAGATAATTCTTACACTGAATTTTCTTCAAGAAAGTATTAACATCAGGGCATATGTAGTTGTGTAGTATGTACTCTGCCATATGTATTCATGTAAATTTTTATATATTGGAGGTAAGAAACCAAAGATGTTCTTATTAAACAAAGGATAGGAAATGGCTGCCTAAAGATTAAAGCTACTGCTCCTTGCTACTCTTGCTTATTTAATCTCATTTGTATTATTTAGCGGCCTTTGGAACTAGAATAGCTTGCCTTATACAGCATCCATTTTTCCACCAGCTTTTTAACCGTGTCTGACTACTTTACTGCTTTGTCAGCCTTTAGTACTTGTAACTTATGTGACGTTAACGATCAATTGATTTCTTAGCTTTCTTAACTGTTATAACTCTTCCAGGCTGTTGATCCTCAATAAGCTTCTGCTACAACCAGTAATAAGTTAATGGTTTTGCCTGGAGTTCATTGGAAGTGCTCCATAATTTTGTTGTAAGATGGTAGTGATTTGGGTAGATACAGATAAATTGCTGCGGAAGAAAGATACCAGGTGCTAAAAGTACTGGTCATTTTCAGTTTGACTTACTGTAACGTAAATCTGTTTTGAAGTTTTTTTTTTATTATGGAGAGGTGTAGGAGATAAAGGACTTGTTCAGTCTTGAAATCCAAAAGATATTTTCTCTCTTCCCAATTCTTTGTTACTGCAATTGCATGTGTGACTGACCCATCCCACTGGCTGTTGTGAAGGTTTATCTCCATTATGCCATCCCTTCCTTTAACTTCAGTTGAGGAGTCCTCTTAGGGAAGTAGCATGAGTGTCTGTCTCTCTGCTTTTGCTGCTAACTCTCTTCCACAGGGCTGCTTGCTATTTCAAGGAACAGAAGATTGATTCTTGTTAGCTTCTATGCAGGGCTGTGAATAGCTATAATGAAAATGGACCAGACTGCTTCCCAGAAATGTCGCTGTCCCCGGGAAAGACCCAGGGCATGGGCACAGGCCTCAGCCCTGATTCTGTGCCTGGGCCCGATCTGGCCTTGGGCTTCTGCCACCACCAGCCTGGCCCCAGATCCCCAGCTGGGGCTGGGAGTGGCAGGCACCACCATGGGGGGCCAGGAGAGGAAAGGGCTGTGCCAGGCACCTGGGGCATGTGCCCCGTGTGCCAGGAGCTAGCGACGCCTGTGCTACTTACCCTCCTGATGCACAGAACTTTCATAAGCCATCTTGGATGTGCTGGAGCTGTCTGCAAACTTAGGAAGACAGAAGTGCACCAGAAATGCTTAGCCTTCCAAGTGCAGACCATCATCACAATCATAAGAATTGGACATTTTAAAAAAATTAAAACTTAGGTTCTGAGGAAGTTGATGATATTCTCAAGGAGCTCTTGCCAACTTGTTGGGAACAGAGGATTTTTTTCACACCATGAATTTTGATTCTATATTGAAATGGCTACCATACTTGTTTTTAGTTCATAGAGAATATTTTAAATGTTCTACTGTGTGAATCTGTGTTACTCCCATAAAGGTAAATGATCCCCCAAAAATTGGTAACAAAGATGTTATCTGTTGTATTACATACTGATATTTTGGTGAACACAGTTTCATTGGTTACATAGTTCAGAGTTTTTTTGATTTACCAAGGTGCTAAACAGTAATATTCAAGGTCATAGAAGAGCTTCAATGCTAGTTTGGGTTTTAAAATTCTAACCTTCTACCTAAGTGATGATCATGGAATTGCTGTTTAGGTTTCTTCCTAAAAATCTCTTCTGCCTTTTTGCATTTTAACATGGCTGACGTGTCTTTTTGCCTTATTATCAGTAGCGAAGAGGGACATTCTTGGTTTATGCTCCCAGGCCTAGTTGTTTTTTCTTTTAATTCTAAGGAAAATATTAGATCACTTTGTCTTCAATAGCTTGTTGAAACACAACTGGTAACCATCCTGTGAAGATGTATTGTGAAATACATATCAGTACAGCTTCCCAGGGGGGAAAAAAATTAAAACACAAACAAATTTTGCCCTTTTTTAAAAGAAGTGTTTTGTCAAAATTACAATATTATGCGTATTCTGCCCACAGGTGCTTACAATTCAGAGTGCTTGGTTTTGTTTGTGCTTCATCAATGAACTGACCAGTATTTTGCACACTTAAATTTCTGTAACTTCTGATTCTTAAAATGGAGAGCCATTTCCTTAGATGTCAGGGTCACATGTTAGAGACTTCAAATTCAGTAACACAAAGCCTTAAACATCCAGAAATGTGGAGCTAAGATAAATTAGCAGCCAGACTGAGTAGATCTTTGGAGAAGAGAAAAGGACTGGGAAGCTGAGCTGACTAGTGAGATGTCTTGCTGCTAATTCCAGTCTCCCAGCTGCATGTCTAGCCTGCTTGCCTCATCTCTTTCCTGACTTCCCTAACAATTAAGCCTTTGTCTGGGATCGAGGAATCGGGCTGTGTAATATGCATGTGAACAATAGCCTAGTAGGGGCCATGGAGACCGTAGCGATCCCACTGCCTCAACCATTTTCCCCTCTGCCCTTCTGCCATAGATTAGATTGATCCGATAACCCGCAGATCCCTACCCCTGTTTTTCTCTATAATGGTGATAAATGTCAGTATGGTTAAATATCATCTGGTTGGACACATACTTAGCAAAAAAGGTAGAAGATTATCCTGCAAAACATCACTAATTGGCAGTACAATATATTTGCCTCACTAGTGAGTTTGAGTTTAAACTGCACATCCTTTACTGCAGTCACTAAAGCGGCCAGTTCTGTCAACATTCATGACTACTTTAATCTCCATCTGCATACCTTGTAGGGAGTATACATGTGGGTTACACAAAGTAATCATGTAAATTGTTAAAATTATATCAGTTAATTTGGGAACCTCTGGGTTAAACAATCTTTTTGAGTGAGAGCCTCCTTAGTTAACACTAGTTAAAATATGCTCCTCCTCAATGGCTATGAGCATATACAACCCCTAGAAACACAAAATGCCCTGAGTGTAATACATATGCCATAACTATATGCAACCTGTAGAAACACAGAATGATGATAATAAATTTACATAATCATTTTTAACTGAATAATAATTCTTAACTGAATAAGAAGCTAAACTTTGCCTGGGACAGCTGTTGCCTCATGCCAGCCTTCTTTTTTTCCATCCCCACACAGACTGAGAGTGATGGAGGCAGGCTCTGGCAGGATGAGTAGGGCTGCTCCAGGCCCTCACTTGGCATGGTATTCCTCCTCTCCGGCTGGGTTCCTGGCCAGTGTGGGACCAGGAGGGAGGGTATGTTCCAGGAAGTGCAGGAGCTTGGGGGTCTAAATGACCTAAATATTACTTTAACCTCATGGACCCCCCCTCCAGTGTATTTAGTGCTCTTCCTCCCCCCTTTCCCCACAGGTGTTCTGCCACCCAGGTTGGGATCTGCTGGTTTAACCAATATAATTCTGTGTCATCGTCCATCCCCATCACCCTCATATGCTCTGCCTTTCAGTAGTGCCTCATTCCTTGCGTAATGCCCTCAGACTTGTTGGGGAGGGGGAATTAACCAAAATCTGCCTTGCTGTGGATTAAGTTCATTACTTTTTGTCCTACCTTCAGTGGACATGGAAAGCAGTTGGGTGTCATCTTCTATATAATAGCCCTTAAAATACCAAAAGATTTATCAGATCCCTATGTCAGTCGTCATTCTTTCAAGACTAAACATGCCCAGTTTTTTTTGACCTTTTTCCCTCAGAAGAAACCTTGACCTAACCTCTTATGTTTGTAGAGCCCTGAAAATCCACAGATATTCTCAGACCATTTTTGTGGTTGGAGGATCAGATGCAGATGGTCACAATGTCATGCATTCTGTGATCTCTGTAACTTCTGGGGCAGGGGTGGAGCAGATCTCAGCTCTGGCCTCTCTCAGCAGCTGATCAATAGGGGCATCAGCTGTTCAGTGGCCCTGTGGGTCAAACAGCTGATCGGGTGAGGGGCTAATTGGTAGCTTAGGAATGCTGTTTCCACTGCAGATGTGGGTATCCATAAAAGATGGTGTACAGCTCACAAGTCTGTAAGTTTATTCTCGTGGGTGCAGATCCACATTTTTGTATCCGTGCAAGGCTGACCATATTTGTTGCTCTTCTCTGGACTCTCTCCAGTTGGTCTACATATTTCAAAGTGCTGTGCTCAGAACTGGTCACAGTGCTCCAGCTGAGTCCTCTCCAGTGCCTCATAGAGTGAGGCAGTTATTTCTCATGTCTAATTGCGTTGCTTCTCTTAATCCACCCTAAAATATTAGCTGCTTTTTTTTCCAGCTACATTACGTTGTTGACACAATCAATCTATGATGCACTATAAGCCCCAGATACTTTTCTGTGGTACCACCACCTAGCTAGTTATTCCATGTTTTGTAGTTGTGCCTTTGATTTTTTTGGAATGGTGCCAATTCCAGAATGGACCCTTGTCTGATCCGACTAGATAAATCCTTCTGGTTTGACAGCAAACCTATAATACCAACTCTTTTGAGTATGGTCATTCAACTGGTTGTGCCTCCATGTTGGAATAATTTTCTCTGGTCCATATTTCCTTAGTTTGCTTATGAGAAGGTCATATAGTAAAAAGCCTTTCTGAAATCAAGATACCCCATCTCCTGCTTTCTCCGGTAACAGTGTCAGAGAAGGAAACTGTTGGTGTGGCATGGCTTGTTTTTGACATATCTATGTTGGTCATGCCTTGTAACCTTGTTAGTCTCTAGATTGGTGGTTCTTAATCTTTTTCAGGTTGTGATACACTTGGTAGCACATCGCAATCCTCCAGGATGCACCAGCCCACCCTCCACAGGCCATACTTGGTCATCTCCTCGATTCTCCACGATACACTTACCACTGTGTATTGACACAGTAATGTGTCCTGACACAGTGTTTGAGAACCACTGCTCTAGATTGTGATAAATTGATTGTTTAAAGATGGTGCTTCCCTACCTCACAGTGATGGTGTGAAGATATCTACATAAAGATTATAGAGTACTCCGATACTGTTGGGGTGGGATGACTGGAAAAGTGTCATGAATAGTTATCCTAAATGTAGAAAATAACTGCAGCATATTTGATATCGTGGTGATAACCAAAGACAAATTAGTGACAATTGTGGTATCTCTGTTTTCAGACTCTTTCTGACATCTAGAAATGCTATTAAATTCTTCACTAATTTTTATTTTTCCCTTCTGCCCAGGGAGCTCACCTTTTCCCTACTGAACTTCCTTTCATTACCTCATGCCAGAAAGTCAGATTGGCTGCTTTTGAGAGTAATGTAGTTGTGGCTGAAGATGATGATGATGATGATGATGATGATTTAGTTGCTGGAGGAATAGGCCTTTCACTGATCTTTTCTAGATACAAAAGTGTCATTTCCTGACACTTCAAGAGCTCTAATCTTTCCCAGATTCGGTGCTGTTTTTAAACAAACCATGAAACAGCTGCTGTTGATTCAGATTACTCTCCATATGATAGGTCTTTTTAATTCAAGCTTTATATCATCATTTTCTCTATACAGAAGAGTAACAGAAGCTTAGAGTTCATGGGTTTTTGTTGATAATTGTTGGATCTTTCTTTCCACACACCATACTTATCCATTTTTGCTGTTTGTCATTGAGCCAATGACTTAAATTATTTCCTTGAGTCATGGTTCAGCAAAGATGTAAAGAATTGCTGCCGCTTCTCTGAAAAGCATTGTTTTCTCTTGAGAGATGGTCCTTAAACAGGTTCTTTGTTTCATAGCTTAATTCTTAAAGATTGATTTTTAACAGTAGTACTTGGAATGAAATCCAAGTTGTCCTGGTACACTTCAAAATAAATCATTAATTGACACTTCTTACAATCTGTTGATTTAAATGTTTGGGTTAGAAAAGAGCTTAATAAGGTTTGCTGAAACTTCGTGTTACTGTTCTGTAGAAGATTTCATTGATTCTCTCAGGAACTCTGAAACCTTTTATTATACAATCAAGGAAATTTGTCATACTGCATTATGATCAAAGAAGTTTTTCATATTATGAGATGCCTTCAGAATTATTTTTTTGGTTGGCTTTGCCATACCAGTGACGTTGACAAAAGCTAAGTGTTCTTTCTGCCTCCTTCTCCCCCCTCCCTCCCTTTCCCCTTGTTTCTTCATTATAGTAGTGAGACTTTCTGGTAAGAGTATGTGTTAGCAGATAGCTGCCTTCTGTTCATCACCATATGAGGTGAACAATTATCACCCAGAAATGCACTGCCTGTAGTGTCACTTTTCTTAATTAAAACATCACTAGTTCTCAGTCTACATTTTTGTTTACACTTTATCTATCTGCTTTTACATCTTTTATCTACAGAAACTTTTCCAGAGCCTTTAAGAAGAACAGAAAAGCCCCTTATAGCAATAAGTATCACTGCACTACTTTATCAACAAAGTGTGATTATATGTCGGTGAACTGAAGCTCTAGTTTCAATTGGCACTACTGAAAAGCTTGTTTTGGGATGCTGGCCCTTTAAGGGATGCAATCATCTTCAGTTGGCCCCAAATGTAAATGTTCTGGAGACTTTTATATTTCCAAAGATCAAAAGAAATGGACTCACTAAAGCTCAAAATAAAAACCCAACTTTGTGTTTTGAGAACTAGATAGAAATGAAGAACCTGATAGTGAAACTGACTTTTCATTAGCGTAAACTTAGAGAAATGTAAAAGACAGACAATACTGTGACAAACAGGATTACTTTAGTCTTCATAATCGAGGACATAGTTGTAAAGACATCTTTGTTTTTAATGTAGCTTCTTAAAATATGCATCCCTGCAGTTGGGCAGTTTCTGTGCCTGCAGAACCTGTTAAGACTTAAAAGCTTTCAGTAGCACTGAATATTAAATAATACATTTTTAGAAGCAGTAATGTTAACTATATTGTCATCCCCAGTTTCTTTTGGAGAAGGTGATGATGTGGTGGTGAAGCCTTGGTATTGTTAACCGTCAGTCCCTGACATCAGTAGACAGTAACTCTGTCTTTGTGAAGCTTCCAGAAGGTAGTCGAGTGGGTGTTTACTAATCTGAGGAATTTAATCTGTGAACCCTTTTTTAATTTACGTGTGAGATAGCAGGGGCAATGAGGGACATGAGGAATTGTCACTCCAGAGCACAGATTCTTCTTTCATGTAACCTTCTTTTTTGCACCTAACTCTCTAGATGTCTTTTGGGATTGTGGTGTTTTCATGGGTTTTTTTTGTTTTGTTTTTGTTTTTGTTTAAGTATGATGCTCAAATCTTGGAAAAAAATGATTTGCCAAATGAGTTGGAAGCTATCCAGGGCTACAGTTTTTCTGCAGAGTCTAAACGCTCATTTAAAACCTTCATGTTTCTTACGGTATTTGGAACATTTATCTTCACAATGACCAGAGTGTGAACCAATGTCCTGTTCCTAAGCCTCAAGTCATAGATTCCAAGGCCAAAGGCATCTTGTGATCATCTAGTTTGACCTCTGGTATAGTACATATCATAAAGATTTTCCAAAATATATCCCCTTGCGTATTTTTAGAGAAACATCCAGTCTTGATTTAAAATTATCAGCAAAAGGGAGTCTACCATCACACTTGCTTAGTAAAGTGTTCGAGATTAACTACCCATACTGTTAAAATGTCTGCCTTATTTCCAGTCTGAATTTGTCTGGTTTCAGCTTCCAGCTATTGGGTCATGTTGTGTCTTTCTCTGCTAGATTTGAGCTCATTGTCAAATATTTGTTTCTCATGTAGATATTTGCATACTTCAATCAAGTTGCCCCTAACTTTTTCTTTGTTAAGCTAAATAGATTGAATTCCTTAAATCTATGTTTTCTAATTCTTCATTCTTATGGCTCTCTCTCTGGACTCTCCAGTTTATTAACATCCTTCTTGAATTGTGGATGTTAGAATTAGATGTGACGTTCTTGTAGTAGTCATACCCGTGTCAAATACAAAAGCAAGATAACCTCTTCACTCCTGCTCAAGATTCCTGTTTATATAATCAAGGATTGCATAAGCCCTTTCGGCCACCATGTTGTATGGGGAGCACGTGTTGAGCTGATTATTCACTATGGCTCAAAAATCTTCAGTCACTGCTTTCCGGGTTAGACACGTTTCAGTGCCTGGGCAGATGCTACACTTTTCCCAATGTAGAGTAAATGCTGACCAGAGTTTGTTTGCATTTATACTGTTTGTAACCTTGCAAGCAGAAGTGAAGTGTGTTCAGTTTCATTCTACCTGTACTTCAGATGGTTGAGCTGCAGCAGAATTAGCCCCTAGAACAGGGGACTCAAACATGAGGACTGTGGGCCGCATGTGGCCCCTAAAGCTATTTCCTGCAGCCTGCAACAACAGTATTGTTACCAGTGTTTGCAGTTGGTTGTATGAAAAGGTTTCAGTGGTGTGGCCCTTGGGCTAACGTTCTAGTTCTCATGTGGCTGTCTGCTAGTCCTTGTGTGGCCCTCGTAGTGATTTGAGTTTGAGACCCCTGCCCTAGAACTAGTTGCTGTGGAGAAGCACTCAGAAACGTAACCTAGAGCAGGAATGTCAGACATACAGCCTGCGGGTGAGGTACAGTGCAACTGTGCTCTACAAGACCACACTAAAGAGTGTGGTCTTGCAGTGTGCTGTCTCTAATACCTAGTGCTCTGCCATATTGCAAGACCTGGTGCTCGCACGGCATCACAGAGCACCGGTATGTGAGGCTACGCTCTGATACCGTGAAACCACGCTCTTTCTCTATTAGAGAGGGAGCATGGTACCGTGAAGCACAGTTGCACAGTGCTCAGCAGTAGGCCCTAATATTTTGATTCATGGCATGTATGGCCCACTTGAAGTACGTTTAAGTCAAATCTGACCCACCATAGCAGATGAGAATGATACCTGTGGCCTAGAGAAAGGGTAGAATAGTAGTGCTGATCTCCTGTAAGCAATGTAACATCTGTGGAATATCAGACGTACACCAGAGTTCTTGTGGCGTATTGTTGATAGCTGATTCCACAGTACAACTTTTTTTCTTGTGATCTCAACTAGATATTGAAAGTGGTCATGACTAGATGAAGAGAATATATTGAGCGCAGGGTGAATTAGTGTTACTTTGTGGGTGGGAGCCCTTACTGAAGAGAAGTAATTCAGACTTGCTGCTTTATATAGCCTGTTGAAAAATGGTGGAAGGTAATGTGCTGTTGTCATGTTTACTTCAGTAATCCAGCACTCATGGTGGAACAGTACAAACAGTGAGAGACAATCCTGGATTATTAAGGCCTTTTTTTGCTGTTAGCGTAACATCATACTGTTCCCCAGCCTGAAGCCTTATTGTAACTCATCCAAGATGTTGGGAGAGATCACCTATTGATATTTGGTCAACTATTTCTGCTGAAGAATGGGAGGGTGGAGGGTAGGGCTAAGGTTGGGGAAGTCTTTTGTGTCTGGTATTTGCATTTTGAGAATCAGCTAGTTGCAGTTTTCGGGGAGACTTACTAGTTTACCTATCCTGAGTGTTGATTTTGACTCGTTCTGTGTTTTCTTGGATGGAGAAGACAATGCATTGGTCTAGTGGAGAGTAAATATTCCGGAGAAGTTTTAAAACCACGTGTGAAGTTAGACAGGCTGGTGAATGTCAACAGCATAAATCATATTCCCTATTTTAGACTCGTAAGTCCCTGTTGCTAAAGCCCAATAAATGTCTTCTTCTCTAACCTAATAATTTAAATTTGTTTGTACCGTTCTGCAAAATATTAGTTAGATGTGAAGACATTTTAGTTCTGAAAAAAGGAGAGGGCAGAGAGCACTCAGCCTCGAGTAGAACTGTGGCAAGCTTGTTTGGTTTAAAAAACATAGTTTGTGGAGCAAGTGGCATGAATAAAACATTCAGATTTAATGGGGTCATGTGACATCTCATTTTAATCCAATCTTTATCACAGAAAGAAGGAAAGGCTTCTCTATTGTCTTGTTAGCACTTCTTAAAATGTTTGCTGAATAGCTGGCTTTTATTAAATTTATCTTTCCTCCGAAGGAGAACAACAGTAACAAGAAGAGGATCATGGATGATCCCTTACTGCATGGGATAGGCAACCTGGTGGCGGATGATGCAGAAAAGGCTGACATACTCAGTGTTTTGTTTTGTTTTGTTTTTTTTAACTTCAGTCTTCACAGGCAGGGTCAGCTCCCTGGCTGCTGCACTGGCCAGCTCAGAATGGGGAGAAGGAGAGCAGCCTTTGCTGATGGAAGGTCGAGTTAGGGGCTGCTTAGAGAAGTTGGATGTATGCAAGTGTATGGGACCAGATGAACTGCATATGAGGGTGCTGAGGGAGTTGGCCAATGTGATTGCAGAACCACTGGCTATTAACTTTGAAAACTCATGGCGAGGAGGTCCCAGATGATTGGGAAAGGCAAATATATTACTTATCTTCAAGAAGGGGGAAAAAGGAGGATCTGCGGAAATACAGACCAATTGGCCTCACCTCAGTCCCTGGCAAAATCATGGAGCAGGTCCTCAAAGAATACCTTCTGAAACACTTGGAGGAAAACAGGGTGATCAGGAAAAATCAGCATGGATTAACCAAGGGCAAATCATGTCTGACCAACATGATTGCCTTCTGTGATGAGATAACTGGTTTTGTGGGTGGAGGAATAGCTGTCAGTGTAACATACCTCAACTTTAGCAAGGTTTTTGATATGGTTTCCCACAGCATTCTTGTCAACAAGTTAAGGAAGTATGGTTTGGATTAATGGACTATAGGGTTGATAGAAAGCTGGCTAGATCATTGGGCTCAGCAGGTAGGGATCAATGACTCAGTGTCTAGTTGGCAACCTGTAACAAGCGGAGTGCTTCAGTGGTCAGTCCTGGGGTTGGTTTTCTTCAACATCTTCATTTAATGATTTTGATGATGGGATAGATTGCATGCTCAAAAAGTTTGTGGATGACACCAAGCTGGGGGGGAATGGTAGGCATGCTGCAGGGTAGGGACAGGATTCAGGGAGACCTACAGAAATTGGAGCTTTAGCCAAATGAAATCTCATGAGGTTCAACAAGGACAAGTGCAAAGTCCTGCATTTAGGATGGAAAAATCCCATATACTGCTGCAGGCTGGGGATTGATCAGCTAAGTAGCAGCTCTGTAGAAAAGGACCTGGGAGTTATGCTGGACAGGAAGCTGGATATGAGTCAATAGTGTACCCTTGTTGCCAAAAAGGCCAATGGCACGTTGGGCTGTATCAGTAGGAGTGTTGCCAGCAGATCAAGGGATGTGATTATTCCCCTCTATTTGGCACTGGTGACGCTGCATCTGGAATATTGGTTCCAGTTTTGGGCTCCACACTACAGAAGGGATGTGGACAAATTAGAAACAGTCCAGTGGAGGGCAATGAAAATGATTAGGGGGTTGGGGCACATGACTTGCGAGGAGAGACTGAAGGAATTAGGCTTATTTAATCTGCAGAAGAGAAGACTAAGGAGGGATTTGATAGCAACCTTCACCTACTTCAAGGGGTGCTCCTGAGAGGAGAGAGGTAGGCTGTTCTCAGTAGTAACAGAGGACAGAACAAGAATTAATGGTTTCAAGCTGCAGCTGGGGTGGTTTAGGTTGGCTATTAGGAAAAACTTTGTCACTAGGAGGGTGGTGAAGCACTGGAATGAGTTACCTAGGGAGATGGTGGAATCTTCATCTTTGGAAACTTTTAAGGCCCGGTTAGAGAGAACCCTCGCTGGGATGATTTAGTGGGAGTAGTCCTTCTTTTAGCAGGTGGTTGGACTAGATGACCTCATGAGGTTTCTTCCAGCCCTAATATCCTGTGATTCCATGAAAATCTATTAATCATGTGATTTTTTTTTTTTTTTTTAAGAATATCGTTTAAATACAAGGCCTTATGTGACGGTATTGCATTATTTTACCAGCTTTAATTTATACATGATAGCTTGCCATTTCTTTAAGGTGTGTGCTACCTGTCCTAAAACTGTTTGAAAGGAATATAAAATAAAATATACTGAACTCAAAAGCTTTTATACCATATAGCAACATTCCCTGTAAGCTGCGCAAGCACGCGGCTGCACAGCCCACGACAGCTTTCCAGCACAGGAGGACACTGCTGGCTGCGCAGAGCTGGCAGCCGGAGTCCTGGCTGAGAGCTCCTCTGGAGCTGGGAGTTATTAAAACTCCCGCCCAGAGAAGCTCTAATGGAGCATGCCCCGAATATCTGAGCATGCTCTGTTAGTGCTTCTCTGGCCCCAGGAGCTGTGGCTCAGCCATGCCGCTCCAGTGGCTGGGTAAGACTGCGGGGAGGGGTCAGGCAGGCTGGCGAGTTACTGGTGGAGTGGGCTAGGGTGGGAAGAGGGAATCAGGCTGGGGGGGGGGGGTTATTGGGGAAGGCAGGGGGGCCAGCAGGATTGGGCCTGCACGGGGGGGTCGCATGGTGAGCGACCTGAGTTGCTCAGCTGCCTCAGGCTCTTAGGGGTAGCATTGCCATATAGCTTTCTTATATCAGAGCAGTCACTGATTGAATGTAATACATTTCCCCACTTTCCCAGTGTAGCATTAAAATCAACAGTCTTTGTTAAGAAAGCGTGTAGCAACTTAAGAGTGGAATAGACTGTTCTGTCATCAAAATTGTGACTTGCACTGCAGCTTGGCTAATGTCACCTTAAACTCTCTCTCTCTCTCAATATTTTTACATTTTTTATAATAATGTAATACTCAATACTTGTTTAAAAAAATAAAAAAGCTTTGCTCCAACTTTTTAAATGTATGTCTTCTGTGGAAAAGATATTGGAAATTGCAAGATTTAACTGGCACATTTGTTTACTGCTTTCTGTGGAAAATGTTAAGGCATAAAACCAAGGTTTTCTATAAATTTATTCTGTAGTTTAGTAATGAGAATTTCAGTTTAATAAAATCTGTATGCAAGGGCTCAACAAAACCTTGGTGCCAGGTTGCCATGGTGACCAGGGTTTGTAGCCTGGCCCCTAGGTCTGCTGTGGAAATGCAGCAGAGCAAAACCCTCTGGCAACTAAAAATTAAACTGCTGGTACCTAGCTGGGGGTCAATTTTGTCAAGCCCTGTTGTATGGAAGTTTTCTATTTTTTTTATGCTTCCACCACACATTGATAACTTGTTCACCTTTCATTTTCTGGCACATCTGTTTGATTCAGCATTGTTTATCTTTCAAAGGTAAATAGTATTTCAGAATCAGTAAGTTGGTGTTCAGCTCTCTGAAACTCTGATAAAATCACCCTTTCATTATCATTGATAGCAATCAACAAATTATGACCCATGTCTAACACTGGATGTATGTGTGGATGCCAATTGCCCAGTTTCATTGTTCTCGAAATTGTGCAAACTAGATTGTTGCAAATGCATTTATTGTAGTTGATGCTCTCATTCTTTGGGGTTTGGCTTGTGTGATGTGTGTATTGAGATTATGCTCCTGAATATTTTGCCATATAATTTTGCTTTAGAAGATAAACTAAAAGAAAAGTTAAAGGGTGTCAGTCATCTTGTTACTAAAAATCTTGTACAAATAAAACTTTAATAGAACTAGTAGAAAGAACAGAATTCTCTTTCATTCCTAGTTTGTTCCTATGATGGCCTTTCCTGTATGTTCAGTTTCACTCTTTTCCCTCTTGCCAGGGAGTGCCTATGTTCCAGGCAGGCAGCACCAATTAGTAGTGACTGTCCAGGGCTGCTTTGCCTTGCGACTAGAGTTCATGAGCATGTCATCCAGTGACAAGAGTCAAGGGTGGTTCTGCCTAGCGGTTGCAGACCTGGGACCCACTCCATCCTACTCCACTGAAGTCTGACCCAGGACCCTTAAAAGCAGTAGAGGATGACATGTATGTGGCCTAGGGCCTGTTACCTTTACTTGCACTTCCTAGGTCACTTTTTTCTCATTTCCTATTTCTCAACTGGTGTTGCAGCTTGGTCTTGATCTCTCCTGGCGTCCTCTTGGGTTTCTCTGAAGTACCTTCCCATCGTGACAGCAAGTTGTTACTCTTGGCTCCTATGGTCAGTGGGCTTCTGGCAGCTTCTCAGCAGAAGGCTGCCACACCTCATCAGTCTCTTCCTTGTTCAGCCCAAATTGAATTGAGCTGCTCCCTTTTGAACACTCCCACCATTGGGAACATGGCCAGCACAGAGAAGGGGGTGTTGTTTCCTTAACCCTTGTCTCACCAGTGTGGGGCTGTGATGTGGTAGATTTCATATGAGGAGGTGATGCTTCTCAGAGCAGCAGAAGAATTTTCAAGTAGGTAAATCTGATTGTAAAACTAGAAAAACTAGTGAGGGACTGGTTGACAAATGTAAACACCTGTCTGGGCTTTTTTCTCAGAGGATGCAGTGCCTTCTCCTTCTCTCCTTCCCACTCCCTTGAGCAAACAACCTCCTGAACATCAAAAGCTTAACCTGATGTAGCCACCACACCTTCAACGGTGTCAAGCTTCACTTGTTCCTGTTTAGCTGTTAGATCCTGCAGATTTTCTGTGACAACTAATGCAGTTCTTAATTGTCAACGCGGAAATCAGCAGCATGCTGAAAAAATAAAATTTCTGCCCTGTCAGATTAAGCTAACTGTCAAAATAAAGAACTCCCACATCCCTGTATTGTTTGGACTATGGGAGGGACAAGTCTGAATAATTTAGGTCTGTTATGCTGACTGGCCAAGGGGGCTTTGTATATGAGCTGTCAAAGAAAACTCAGGCATCACCAGTAGCATGTAACATAGCATGTAACAAAGTTTAACATTATTAAGATGCTGTACAACCATTAATCTTTGCAGCGTCTCTCTTGAGTTAGACCTTGAGCCACTTCTGTTTTGCTGGTAGGAGGAGGAACAGTTAGTAGAAATTTTCTTAGTGAGTAGGCATCATTTGTCAGAAATTTCTAGCTCCTATTCCTGTGACCATTATGTGGTGCGACTTCTCTGCATTTTAAAAATAAAAAGTTCCATGGAACACACAGATCACATTCAGAAAATATAGTCTTCCAGCCCAAAATTTTAAAAGAGTAGCCTGCAGATCAAATTGGAAAGACAATTAAGAGAATAGTCTTGTAGCATAAGCACAAAACTGTCATTTGAGAGACTGGGATTTTATTTGGTTTGAGGCTTAAAGACTCTTTGTGAAGCACTTGGAAATCCTTAACTAGAAGGTTTGGTATGGTTATAAAGTTTTATCATGAAGATGAGTAGCCACCGAGCAACACCTCCATGTTAACACTTCAGCCAGATGTTTTCCCTTGTTTGCAAAATATTAAATATAAAGGAAGTAATTCTCTCTGCCATTTCCCTGCCCACAGTCCCCAGGTGGTGGTTTTTGTTGGATTTTTATTTTTGCAGCGAGAATTACCGTATATAATCGGGCATAAGCCGATCCGGGCACAAGCCGACCCCACAATTCTGAGCCCAAAAAAGAAGCTAAAATTGGTGACCCAGGTATAAGCTGGCTTTGGCTTTGGCCCCTAACTTCCCACCCACTCATGCTGGCTTCCCCTGGAGTTTCTGACAGCTTCCCTACCCCAAAATTTCTGCTGCTGCTTTTCCCTTACTCCCCCCCCTTGCTATCCATTCCTCACTCCTGCCCTCCTGCTCTGCCCTTTCTTCACTGACGTCACCCCTGCTGCCCCCTGCTCTGCCCTTTCCTCACTGCTACACCCCTGCTCACTTCTCAGTTTCCTCCTGCTGCCCCCTGCGCTGCCCTTTCCTCACTGTTGCCCCCCTGCTCACTTCTCATTTACCTCACTGTTGACCATTGCTGCGCCCTTTCCTCACTGTTGCCCCCTTGCTCCCACCTGCTCTGACCTTCCCT
>ML681996.1:41686689-41698909 GCA_007922195.1 Podocnemis expansa | reverse complement strand
CCTCCCCTGCTCTGCCCCTTCCCCACTGCTGCCACCCTGCTCCTCCTGCTGCCCCCTGGCTTATCACTGCCACCCCCCTACTCCCTTCTCAGTTTGGTGCTGTTGCTCCCCTGTTCCCCAACACCCTTTCCCTGTTACACCCCAAGCCCTGCTTCTGCTTTTCCCAGCCTGCCAGGCATCCCCCCAATCCCCAGTCCCTGTCGCTGCTTCCCTGGGCTCCCTATAAACCCTGGGTCCTCCTTCTGCTTTCCTGGACTCCCTGCCCCCCCCCACCCCATGCTCGAGCTCTGCCGCCCCTTCCCTGGCCTCCCTGACCCCCCCCCCAACCCTCCCAGCTGTCCCATCACTTTCCCCAACTCTCCGACCCCCTCCCCAACCCCGGTCCTGGCCGCTGTTTCCCTGGCCTCCCTGAATCCCCCCCTCTATACCCAGGCTGACCCCCTCCAGACCCCCTTATGTGGCCGCTCCAGATGCAGGGGTCCCTTCCTTACTCCAGCCCCAGCCCTGGCCGACTGCCCAAGATGGCTGCCTGGCAACACTGGGTCTCTGGCTTGTCACATGGTCTGGGAAACTCCTGGGCTGGGGCTGTCTACTTTATTGTCTTGAGTATAAGCCGAGCGCCTATTTTCAAGCCAATTTTAGGCACAAAAATTTCGGCTTATAGGCGATTATATACGGTAGGCTTGCTTTTCTTGTACGTTTTACAAGCTATGAATTTGAGTCAAATGAAAGCATCAAGTAGAGCATTCTAGTGGTACCTTTTGAAAACATCCAGAAAAATAAAATATAAACTTGATTTTATGTAGTACTTCCCAAATAACAGGAGATCCCCTCTGTTTCATCCCAAACTCTGCCGCCTTTGGCTTCGTGAGGTACAGGCATAGAACAATCTCTGAATCTTGAATTCCATAATTTGTTTGTTTCAGTCTATGGTTCTGGTCTGAAAACTGACTGGATGAAAATGACAAGTAGCTGTATGTCTGTTTTATGTCTTAATGATTCTTGATCAAGTATGTTTAATTTACTACTATAAGGTAGTTTTCCTTACTGCTTGCCCTCCAGTTTCTGCCTAGGAACTGCAGAGGAAGCGGAGTGGTTTTGTCTTTGCTGTAGTGACAGTTCTGCAGGCCACACTGTTGTACTCTCTGATTCACTTGTGAAAATCCTACTGAATGCAATGGAATTGCAGTAGTGTGACTGTCTGGCACTGTAATTGAAACATCAACAACAGGTTCTGGTGATGCGCAGGACTAATAGACTCTGACTCGTTCTGTAAGGGTTGTGGCCTCTTGTGCTAAGAGGATTAAAAGCATGTTCTGTCCACTGAAGTCTGCAGAACTGGCAAATTTGCTCTGCTTTTAAGTACTTATTATGCTTGCCTTATTTAATGGAGTGGGAAATGCAAAGGATAGACAGGAACAGGAAAGGGGGACAGTGGGCAGGATGGTAATCAAGTGAAGACCTGCCTGAAATCTTAGAGGCTGGGCATTCTCCAGAGAAAGTGAAGGAAATGGGGCTACATCTCTTTCTCCCTTGTAAAAAGGCACCAAAAAGAACAGGCATTTGAAAGTTCCTCCTCTTCCACCCCCTGCAAGTTGTTTCTCTTACAAATGAATTGAAATTCTGTTCTTAGATAATTTCATAATCAGATCATCCTCTAATTTGAGCATTGTCATTGATTTATAACCATGTCCAATCTTTGTTTTATTCTGTTTTAGTGACACAGTGTCATTTTTGGCTTATCAAGCAGTGCTTAGTTCAGGATCTGCAATGTGAATGGGGATTAAGGAGGAAAGTTAACCTTTGTGAAGTAGGGGTGGGCAGACCTTTTGGCCTGAGGGCCACAGCTGCATTATGGCAGGCCTGAGATGGAGAAAAAGGTTGGGGCTTGGAGCAGGGAATGGCCACTGCTCTGCTGATACGGTGGAGTTTAGGGGAGAAGGGATGAGGTGGAGGGTGTTTCTTGCCCTGTTTTCGTGTCTTCACTTAAAAAAAGGTTGTGTTTTTTGTTGTTGTTGTTGTTTGTTTTTGTTTTTTTTTTTTTTTCACTTATTTTTTAAGTACTGTGTGGGAAGGGATGGATCTGGGTAGGGGGAGTTTTTGAGTTTTTTGTCCCCCCCCCCCAGGCTTTTTGGTAGTATGGAGGAAAAAGGGGGAGCTGGGAGGAGGAGCATTTGTACTGTTTTTGGGGGTGGGTGTGGGTGTGGGGTAATGGAGTCATAAGGGGGAATGGCCACTATGTGCTGACCAGGGTGCCACTTAGCCAGCCCTGCTGAGAGTGTTGGGGAGGGCCATGGTGCTGCTGAGCCACTGCTGAAAGGGGAGTTGCTGTAGCAGCCACAGGCCATTGACCGGTGCAGCTGGTGGACCAGAGGAAGGATGGGCCATAGTTTGTCCACCTTTGTTGTAAGAGATGGTCTTAAGTTCAAACAGAAGACATGGGCTTAATGCAGGTGTTACTGGATTAAATTCTGTGGCCTCTGTTAAGCAGATCAGGCTGTAAGATCCTTCTGGTTCCTTCTAACTTTAAAATACTATCTAATTTGAAAAAGCGTTTTGAGGGGAAGAGTGTTTTGCTTAACTAATACATAAAAATCTATTTTTCTAAGCTGCAGTATGGAGAACTTCCAAATGGGTGAAGCTCTTACAAATTGAGTTGTTAAAAATACGAAAATGAGAAAAGTTAATGAAAGGCCTACATGAACTCTGAAAGCTACAAATCTTCTGGAAAAAGACTTACAATGCTATAGCTATAGGTTCCATTATGGTGGTGGCAAGTGCTTGTTCACTCTGAGAGGCAGTAGAAAATGAAAATTACTTAACTATTATAATCAGTTAACTGTTTTTGTCGTTGTTGTTGTTTGTTCTCTAGGTTTCATTAAATGGTACTCAGTTTACCGACAGTCCTGTTGGATCAGAGTTTACGGGTGTTTCTCAGGTAGGTACAGTTAAGTTTGGTAGATCAATAGTAATGCATGATTAATGGAAGAAATACTGAGGTGCTAAAATGTGTGGAGACCTCATTTGAGCATTTAAGCCAAAAATACAGGTTTGAGGGCTTGACTCAATGTTCAGTGAAGTAAGTGGTAGCCCTTGTCTGTGCTTCATACTTTGGTCTGTATAACTATTTCAGGCAGGGGTGTGGGAATAGCCACATCTCTGCACAACACATTTATACTGACCATTTGCCTGGTGTAGACAGCTCTATGTGAATGGGAAGGCTCCTCCCTTCAACATAGCTGCTTCCTCTGTGCGGGAAATGGAATATTTACATTGACAGGAAAAGCTCTCTGGTTACCATACGTAGCGTCTTCACTAAGTGCTACAGTGATACAGCCACAACAGTCGAAGTGTAGAGAAGCCCTTGAAGTTTCCACTGACTTCACTGAGACTGAATCAAGTGCTAATGTATTGAAACCCTAACAGGTTTTCTTTTTGTGAAACAGTGTAAAATTTCCCGTAGGATATAGATCCCAAATAACAAGGTATAAGTGTGCTGATGAAACTGCCAGGGTTTTCTACTGGGCAGGCTATCAGAGTGCAAAAAATGACAATATGAATTGCAAAAAGTAAATTTAGATGTTAAAACAGTTATTGAGCTAGTAGTATTGAAAGTAGAAACAGGACTTGAAATCATTATCTCAACTAACATTTTAATTTTGATCTGAAGAACATAAGTTTCTTCATGGAAGCAAACATAAGTAGATTAATATATTTTATTTTAGTAATGCTGATGTTTTTCCCCTACCAAACTTGTTAACAGATAAATTATAAGCCAACTTCTGTAGACGGCAGATATTTTTCTTCACTGAGGAGTAAGACAGGGTTTTGAAATTTGATTAGCAACGTGGAACTTTTTCCCCAGAAGTGTACACTTTTTTGTTAAGAAAATGTGACTTGTGAAATATACATAAGTATGGGTTTAGATTCCGTTTGATGCAATTGAAAAAGAGCTCAGCTATTGTTGTGGATAAAATATCCCTGCACTTTTCTGCCTTTGGACTGAGAGAAAGTATGAAAGATTTCAACCTCATGTTTCTGAGAAAGTTGTGAAGATATTTAAGTAGGGGTTTAGAATTGATTATCTGCATCAATGTATATTTGAGACCAGTTGCAAGCTTTTTTGGCAGAAAAAACAAATTAGTATGACTGTCAATAATGATGATGACAGTTTTTGTATTTTAATAAAATAAACACGTTAGAAACTACTACTGTTACAGATTATCCCACCTGTTTGTTTGAATCTCAAGTGGTGTGTTTCTCTTTCTATGAACCAAACATTTGTAGTTCAGCTTTTAAAAATTTGTAGAGATTGTGATTTTATAAACAAAGAGAATCTTCTACAAGGCCAGCCTTTGAAATTATTGTTTCTCCTGATTTTGTGGTGGTTCTCTCTCTTTAAATAATACTGGCTAGTTCTATTTTTGCTGGTACCATGATGCAAAAATCTAGGCTGACTCTACAAATCTATGTAAAAAGGCTGGAGTCCAGCTTTGCTGGCCTTCACTATTTAAAGGGTGAACATCAGGATGTGTTGATACTTAAATTTTTAATTATTATTTGAGATCTTTGCTCTCTACTTTTCTGTTTTGGAAAGAAGAACCTCTGCTGCTGCTGTCCATAAGGCTCTATGTATAGTTAGCGCTACATGGATGCTTTATAGCAGCAAGAGGGAGGCAGACTGACTTCTGAAAAAAAAATAGTCTTTAACAAAGAGAGCTTCAGGGTCACCTGCTTAATGTTTTGCAGACTGGTTCCAAGTATCAGCAAGACCCAACAGTTGAGTGCAGGGATGCACCAAGAACAGTGACTGGACTTGAAGAGCAAAACCAGCCATTGTTTGAGAGTCCACAATGAGTGAAGTGTTGTATCCACCCTAGCCCATAGAAACAAAAAAGGGGGGAGGGTCTCTTCCCCTTCAAAAATCCCTTTCTCCCTAATCAAAATTTTGTAGCAGGAAATGGTAAGGTGCCTGCAGCTTGCATGTGGGATCAGGAACAGGTAGATGAACTTGTCAGTAGTCAATTTCACAGGTGATGAAAAGAGCTGACTGAACACCTTTGGTATACTCTTGAGCTTCCTGTTGCTGGAGGAAGTTTGGGGGCAGAAGATAAAAGGTACAACATGACTGTTTGAAATCAAGTGTGCTTTTAATCAAGGCCAGGGAGTCTTAGTTCTTCCCCAACACACTCTCTCCAGAATGACTATAGAAAACTTTTGATGCTAATCTCAGCCTTGTGATTTTTCTGTTCCTGGCATTGACTGCTTGTGGCTGCAGTGAGGAAAAGAATAGATAATTTTCACATCTTAGTATTAGGGTATAGGGATTGTTGCTGCGTTGAGGAGAAGAGTAGAGTTAATGGGAGACAGATAAGATGGAGCTACATCTTGACATGATCCTCCTTGTATGAAAGTGAGTGTCAGAGATCCAGCCATACTTGACCCTTGCAAACGGTCCTGACTGTTAATATTGAAATGTTGTATTTGCCTGTATATTTCTTTAAAGGGGGGGGGAAACCCCCCAAAACCCCCCTTCAAACCAGAAACCACCTATAGCAAGAAGACATCGTAGTCCCAGCATGGCTTTGAAGAAAGTCCTTGAACTATGGTAGGGGATGGCCTTTGTCAGAGATATGCACTTACGTTCTTCCTTTGAACCATGACCCAAATCTGATTTAAATAATAAGATTTTGAAAAATCTCAACTTGTAGCAGCTCAATAGAGACTCGTTGCAGTTTGGCAGATAAATTCTTCGAAGATTCCGTTTGTACAGACCCAGGTTTGCCAGGAATGAGCAGGACTATCCCTATTGATGGTTTAGCTCCTGTGATTCCAAGAACTAGAACTGGGAGTATGTAGTCTCTTTCACCAGGATTATGGATGTCAGGGGGAGTAGATTTGACTGAGCAACTTGTGGGGAGACAGGCATGGTGCCTGAGACTTATTATGTAGAGACTGGGAGTTGGGGAAACCAGCTTCTAGATCTAAAGTGGGCAACCTACAGCTGACGAATCAGGTATGGCCCACCAGTGTCCTTCCTCTGGTCCACCAGGTGCACTGTATTAATAGCCCAGAGCACAGCTGCTACAGCCACTCCCCACTTTCAGCTGGTGGCCCAGCAGTGTGGCAGCAGCAGCTCCATCCCTTTCTCCGGGGGGCTGGCCAAGTGGCACCTTGGTTGGTGTGTATCAACCACTCCAGTTCTACCCCCCTTCCTCCCTTAGGTCAGGGCTGCCATGCTGGAGCCCGTCAGCTGCTCCCTCCCTCCCCCAAACATCCAGTGGTGTCCTGGCCAGAGTGTGGCAGCCACTTGCTCTGGGACCCAGTGGTGGCCAAGTCCTCCTCCTCCTCCCATTAGGGCTCCTCTGCCTTCCCCCCACTAACACAAAAAAAAAAAAAAAAAAAGTCGCAGTTGTAGTATAATGTTGTAGTAAAAAATTTAACTTTGGTGGTGTTACTGCAGCTGTTGCATATGTTCACAAAATGGCTTGCTGTTTGAATTACCTCCTAATATCATATTTGGATAAGTCTTTTTAAAAAAATTATTAGTTGTTTATTAATGAAAACATAATTGGGTTTTTAAAAACTAGTTGGTGAGGTAATTTCATTATAGTAGAAACATTTGGCCTGTGATGACGTACCAAAATTTGGAGAGTGACCCACCTATAAAAATTATTGTCCACCCCTGTTCCAGAAAGAGATTGAAATCAGACAGATGAGGTGGGGTGATAGAATAGGACTGGAAGCCAGTGAGGGGAGAAAACGGTGGGTTACTCACCAGTAACTATCTTTCTTCGAGATGGGCTGCTTGGATCCATTCAGTAATAGGTGTCTCCGTGCTGGAGCGCAAGATTGGCGAGAAAAACTTCTGTCCTAGCCCGTCAGGAGAGGGTAGGCGGCCTCTGCCCCTCACGCCACCCCGTGGCTATATATACAGCCGCCTCCCGACCCCTCCTCAGTTCCTTAGAGTCGCCAACTTGAGATGCGGGGATGGAGGGGAGGGACCTGAATGGATCCGAGCAGCCCATCTTGAAGAAGGGCGGTTACTGGTGAGTAACCCACCGTTCTTCGAGCGCTGCTCGGATGCATTCAGTAATAGGTAACTACCATCCATGCTGATGGATGGTGAGTGGAGTTGGGTCTTCTGCCTTCAGCACAGCAATACGCCCCAAATGGGAAGAAGCCCAGCAAACCAGAATCTAACCAGAGTCAAGAGATGAATAGGCTCTTGGCATGGCATAGAAAGATCGACAGCTGAGGGCCAACCCAAGACAGGAGCAGGGCCAAACCCACCAAGGCATAAGAGTGTGGGCAGGCAGGGGCAAGGTCACCACAACGAATATGAAGACCGCAACGTGAAACCATAGAGGGTTGCGTTGAATGTTCCGCCTTAGTGGCAGAACACAAAGGTATGAAGGCCAGAAGAAAGGTGTCTGGCAATAGGACCTTTCCGCATGGGCTTGTCGAGAACTCTGGAGGCCAACAGGAGCAAGTTTAACCAATGATTGTGGCCTGCATAGGAAGTAATGGAGGGAATGAGCAGTATCCCATGGATTGAGCACCTTGAGGTCCGAGCTGGGATCCAAAGAGTCAGTCTCTCCTGGATGCTTGCTGGCTACACAGGTAGCTGCGAGAGGGATGAACCTTATCCCCTGGACTGGACATGGCCAGTGCCAGCAGGGTCTGATTGACGAAGGTAGTAATAATTGAGAACGGTCTGGCTAGACACTACAAGCCCATGCACTGAAGGCAAAGGCCTACAGTGAAGCAGTGGAAGGCACAGGTATGCCAGCTACAGGATCTCAAGTTAGTGCGCAAAGTGCACTCTTCCAACTAAGAATGGTACCAAACCCCAGGTTTCTTGCTGGAGAGGTACTCCGGGACATTAGCACCCATAAGGCGATGTAATGGCCCGGATGGTCCTGATGGTTTATTACCTATAATAACCTTGATAGCATGAGAACTCACGGGGAAAGAGAGGTAGCTCGCTTGGTCTGTAATCCTGTGGGATTCCGGCAACACGAGGGTTGTACGCAAAGGGGCAGGGAAAGGCAGGGACAATGCCAAGGTGGTGGCCCAAGGGCTCGAAGGGGTGCCGTATTAGGAATACGATCTTGTATGTCCAGGGCACCACCAAAAGGGGGTAGTAGCGAGGTGTGAGCACCAGGGGAAAAGACACATTGATGCAGAGTTACCCTTGGAAATATGGTTGTCAGGGGCAGGAAAGAATATCTCCCGACTACCTTGGAAGAGAAGCCACCCGCAGAGTATCAACCGTGGTATTGCAGAGGTACGTTGAGGTTAGAGAACCCAATACGGAGGGTTATCGCCAGTTGGGAACTGGAAGGCCATCCCCAGGTATGGGATGGGGGGTGGGCAAGCTGGGGGGGGTGGGGGGAAGAGAGAGAGAGAGAGAGGCAGGCAGCATATATCATCAGGTCCCTCAGGGAGGTGAGGGGCACAACGGCCCTGGTGGGGTCGCCACCAACATCGCATGGAGGTGCCCCCCGGTTGAACTGTAGATACCCAAGCAGGTCAGCAGGTTGGCATGCGCCCAAGGGGCAGTGTCCTCTGCCGGGGTACACGTGACCTGACAGCAGGGAGGTTAGGGTGGTTAATTAGTAGCAACTCATTGAGGAGCTTTCATGCTCAGAGTGCAGCCTTCTGCCTGGGTATGCGGGGGGACTGATGCCGTGAAGGTAGACGCTAGGGTGGAAGGCCCAAAATATGGTATCTCACTGCTGTTCCCCTAGGGTGGGGCCTACGATAAGGACTCCTAGGATAGGAGTCCTGATCTAACTGAGGTTGTACACGAAGAGAGGGGCTTTAAGGAGCCTCAGCTTCTGTTAAAAAAATAAAAAAGGGGGGGGGGGGGAATATATGAAGGCAGGGATGGACTGCTCTGCCTTGGCCTTCCATGGAGGCTAGGAGCTGCCAAGACCGTGCAAATGCATCTTGCGTGACAAGTGGGATGGAGGGTCCTGTTGAGCTGTCAGGGCCACAATAGGCTGCTCACTCGTTGTGAGCGAACGAAGGCATCCCCCGCCCCCACAGCCGGGAATCGAATGGGCCTACCTGATGGAGAGCATCAGGGCAACAGGGATGGTCCCCCCTTCCGAGTAAATGCTGTAAATACACGTCTCAGAGCCTCTGCAGCAAAGCTGGGGCTACTATGAGATGCACCCGTCGTCCCCAGCAAAGATTTGACACGACAGCACAGGATTGAGGGATACCAGAGGAAGGGGGGGGGCAGATTCCCCACGAGTGCCCAAGGTAGCCTCTGCAGAGAAGGTGCAGGCAGGATAGCTGCTGCGGAGAAAGTGCAGGCAGGGAGTTCGTGCCTTGAGGAGGCTCATGCCGCCCGAGGGCAGGGGGAAAAGCCTCCAGTAGGGGTGCTGTGAGCGCAGTAGCAAAAAAGGGGTGAGTTGGGTGGGCCCCTTCCCTGCAGGAGGGAACAGAAGGGGGGGGGCCTCAGCCCTTGCAGCGGATAATAGCGGTGGAAGGAAGTTTCCTGTGATCCCGTGATTATAGGGATAATGGGGAGTTAGGGGAAGAAGGTAGGGCCCCAGATGCCTATGTGGGAGGGGTGGGCCCGAGGGGGAGCAGGCCCAAGTATTTGACCTCTCCCCTGGGATCTTGAGCAGTACCCACCACTGATAGTTTCTGGGGGAAACAGTGTCCCTTTCGAAGGGCAGGTTGAGAACTGCCTGCTGCGCATTAGGGGGCACCCTAGCCTCCCTAAGCTGGGCCACCCAGTGAATGGTTACTGCCGAGGCCATGGTGCAGGCAGCTGCGTCCACCGCGTCAGCCGAAAGGAGGAGGTCGTGAGAAATTATGTTACCCTCCTATAGAAAGGCATCATACTTCTCCCTGGCCTCAGGTGGGAGCAAGGGTTGGAATTTGCGACTGACTCCCACATGTCCAACAATTATCTGCTAATAATGGCTTGGTCGTTCGCCACTCGCAAATGGTAGGCTGCTGAGGAGTATACCTTATGGCCCAAGAGGTCCAGTTCCCTGGCTTCCCTGGAGGACGGAAGGGGGTTGCTGGGGGGTTACCTGGGACCCAGTGCCATCTGTACCACTTCCCTCGGGGGAACTGGCTGACCAGAGAGAGAAGGGAAATCCAATATGGGAACCCGATATTTAACACCCGCCATGTCTGAAACTGGGGCAGTAAAGCTTGGGCTCTGCCACTGGGAACAGGTGAGGTCTCAGACACCCGGGTGGGAGGGGACTGTTAGGGGTTCTGTGGGTGGTATAGACTGGCCCGAAGAGGGCATCAGGAGGGGGACCCAAGGGCTGCACCTCCATTCCTAGGTGGGCCATGGCCCAGCGCAACAGATTGAGGTGCGCCAACAGATTTCCCATGTAGGACTCTGGTGCCAGGGGAGGGCAGTACTGGGTGCTCGCAGAGGTGGAAAGGGGGTATCCCGAGGGGACCATTCCTGTGGCTGGTAGTGAAACCGCGACGGAGTCAAAGTGCAGCGCTGGGGCCGCTTAGGGCCCCTTGAAGGACCTTCCTTCGGACTGGAGGCAGGAGGAGGGGACTGAGACTCCTGGGGCGCTACTGGCAACGGCAGAGTGATGTGATGTCGCGGAGATGGCTCTATGGCGCCAGCCCCCAGTGGAGTGGGAGATGGAGGTGGTGAGGGCGAACGCCCCCGGTAGGCTCAGGCCTTTGGATATGAAGGCCGGTTTGCCCCTTCTGGTTGGGAGTGGGGCAAGAGGTGTGGGGAGCAAGAGGAGGGCTCGCGCATCCTCCACCACTTCCGGGGTGGACGGCATAAGGAGCTGCTGTGTGGTAAGTTCTCACCCGGGAGAGGAGGACTGCCTGGGCAGGCAACTTTGCTTTCCTGCGGCACTGGGCTCCGTGGTGCTGAGGGTGAATGTGGCCGGCACCAAGGTGAGCTCGGTGCTGGTGAGGCTGGGCTGCCCAAAGGTGACCTTGGACGGTGCCAAGGTGCCAGGGCAGCGCCGGAGATGATGGTAAGTGGCTCTGGGGCGATCTGGGCACCGGCGGTACAGGGCTGCCCGAAGGCGACCTTGAGCGGTGCCAAGCTGCCGGGGCACTGGGTCGGTGCCGTGGCGGTGCTGGAGATGGTGGCGAGCGGCACCGGGGCAATCCAGGTACTGGCAGTACTGGGCTGTCCGAAGGCGACCTTGAGTGGTGCTGAGATGCTGGAGCACCGGGTTGGTGCTGGGGTCGGCACCGAGGTTGTGTGGCGGTGGCTACCGGCAGTGCAGTACCGCACTGGCTCTGGTGCCGAGCTGAGTCTCAGTGCCGGGTGGGAACCTGAGGCCTTGAGTGAAGAGTGCCGGGCCTCCTAGAGGCTAGGGCATGATGCTGTTGTTCCCTCTCCTTGATTTCGCGGTTCGAAGGAGAGACAGATGGAACAGGCTGAGACCATGTGGTCTTTGCCCAGGCACCTGAGGTACTTCCCATAGGGGTCATCCCAGGGAGGGCCTTGCCGCACTTGGCGCAGGGTTTAAACCCTGGCATGATTGTAGGATGTTCCGGTCCAACGGTGGAAGGCTCTTGTGGTGGAATTAATCCACGAAGAGATGCTCCCAGGCGGGCAAAAGCTCATAGACAACAGGCAGGCTGCTTACAATTTGCAAGGAGCGGACGTTCCAGATCCGACGTGCAAGGCAGAAGAAATGAAACTGAGGAGGCATTGGGAGGCGGCTGTATATATAGCCATGGGGTGGCTTGAGGGGCAGAGGCCACCTACCCTCTCCTGACAGTCTTGGACAGAAGTTTTTCCAGCCAATCTGGAGCTCCAGCACAGCGGCACCTAGTACTGAATGCATCTGAGCAGTGCTTGAAGAAGAAAGATAGATTAGGAGCCTAGGGTGGTGGCAGCGCAGGGAACTGTGAGAAGTGGGAAAATGCATTTCATTGAGGGAGCTGGGTGCTAGGGAGAATGAACAACTGAGAATTGGTGGGGCTGGAAAGAAAGACCTAGCACTGACTGGATGGGCAGAAGGGGTCAACCTTCAGGGAACAAGGGCAGAACAATAAGGAGCACTCTTTCATAATCTTGACTGGAACCCAAGATTCCTGAGTGTGTGTTTTGTTCTTTTACTATCAACAAATATGCCTTCTCCCCCTTAATTCTGGCATTTCCTGACTTTTGAGTGCTTGATTTAGCAACCTTAATATTCCTTTACTGTGTGTGTGTGTGTGTGTGTGTGTGTGTGTGTGTGTGTGTGTGTGT